>SKCR01006517.1:0-85000 GCA_019454045.1 Zanthoxylum bungeanum
AATAATTTCAAGATGGTCTTGGAAATTAATAAGTTATTTTATTGATAAAATAATGAATTATGCCTAAAGCCCAGAGTTAAGCGAATAATAAGTGGAATATGAAATTTTGAATATCATATAATGATAAACTTTAGCGCTTAATCCATTAAGCTTGTCGTAGTAGACTCCTGATTTCTGAATCAGAATTAAGGATTAGGTCTTCTAGGAAGATAATAGGACAAATCCAAAAAGGAATTGAAGACGAGCAAGACTCTTACTTCAAATATGTTTGTCATAATTATGTTCACAACTAGTATTGAAATTGGATTTTAAATACTTAGTGTGATACATAAATATATACTGTTGTGCAGAATCTGTTTTGAACAGGATACTGACTTCAGACGAGATTTCTCTGCGAATTGAAAACGGGACGATAGTCGCTGTTTTTAACCGTAGATACCTAAGTTTAGGAACTGCCCTTCGGGTGTGTACTTAAATTAGGAAACTGTTAAAATGTAACTATTTTAACTAGAAACATTATCTCTATATAGCGTATAACCCGCTGCGGGGTGTACCTTTATATTCTAGAACACTGAAGTGTTTTATTATATAAAGATGTTATTGAGATAAACACATTAGATGTGAATAACAGCATTTATATTTTGAATATAAATAATATCTCAAATACATAACATGACAAATAAATAGCTCAAACTGATTTGATCAGTTAAGAAACTAATTGTGGCATTGTTGTTTGGGACACAATCAATAAGACTCGTATATTCCACACTTTCGAAGAGTGGGTACTTGGACTGTTTTGATTCCATTCAAATAAAGTCTACGAATCTAGTTTATTAAGCAAAGTGCCTTAAAACACTTTACTCGGTAAAAGTGGAAATGCCACCGATCTGTTAGCCCTAGTTCATAGTGAAGCAAGTGGGCCCGTGTCTAGCTAGGCTAGAGGTGGATAGAATATTACGTGACCTATACGGATGTGGCATCGCGTAATGGTTTTGTGTTTCTTTTGAAGAACACAAATCGAAAACTTTTATAGTTTCGACACGGAATAGACAAACAGATCGGTTATAGTATTACACCATCACGGTAAGACCGTAATGAAAATACTTAAGCAGTAAGTTTCTCGTATACTTGAAAGAGTATAGTATTCTTTCAATGAGGACTCCTCCCCGGAACACGTCATTTTGACGTGTGCGTCCGAACAGGATTAACCGAATTTTGTTAGACATAATAAGGTTAATCACGAGTCGCTTTGAGCTACCATTTCCTTCAACGGATAAGCTTTAACAGTGCTGCAAGAACGTTGAATAAGGTTCCATAATAATCTGTTTGACAGAACTCATATTAGATATTAACGGGAAAGAAACCGGATTTCTCATTCCTGACTATTTGGGAATGCTTGGCATATGTTTGGATGATACCAAACTAAAACCCAAATATGATAAGTGCCAATTGTAGGTCATCCTAGGGATACCATAAGTATTGTACTTATACACCTCACAAGAGAACAATTAGATTGTTGCTCACCATGCGGTTTTCTAAGAGGAATACCGATATGCAGTGGTAGGTGGGAGGATAGTATAACTCGATGAAAATCGGAGTAGGAGTAATATTGTTCAAGGCATCGAATCATAATGGAACATAAATATTCATCAAGGATGATGAAACTATACCATTAATCTTCGAATACACAAGAAATGCGTAGAACAGAGAGAATTAGAAAACAACCTGGGGTATGGGTTTCTGATCTCATCTCACAAAAGATGTTATCTTATTGAGTAATACCAACTGGCTACGTATAAGGAAGTGATACTAGTATCAACTCCCTTATTATGGCAAAGTGCCATATAATGAAATGGATTCCATGTATATCAACCAGTTTGGATACTAGTTGATGTACCACATGGCATTGTGCCTACTTGTACTATATAAGTCTTCAAGGAAGACGTACATGGATGGCAACATATCAACGTATAGAGCTAGGCTTTTAACGGAAAGGTATCGTTATCGACATTGTGTTGATTACGATTCAACTTTTACCTATTGCCACGGTAGATCCATTTGGATGATGCTTGCTAACGCGAGTATAAGTTCTTGGAATTATCATTTTGATGCAATCATAATGGTGTATGATTTAATTCAAAATGAAAAGTAATTCTTGTGTATATAAGGAGGTTAGTGGGAGCGCACTGACAGTGACTGTCCTATAAAATAATGATAATATGTCATTTCTTGGAAATGATATTCCCATAAAATAAATGTCGGCGAAAGCTTGGCTTTCGAAATACTCTTCGTGGAACCGTACATTGAAAAATGTACAAGACCTGATGTATCATACGCTTTGAGCATATGGATTCACAAACAGGCTAATCCGAGTGATAGTCACTGGATTGATGTTAGGAACATACGTTAGTATCTTAGAGAACTAAGGATGCTGTCTTGTCTATGGAGAAGGAGAACTTGAAGTGACTGGGATCACTGTAGCAAGTTCCTATAACCGATATAAAGACGACTAAAAGTCTCAAACGGTACTATACAGTTTGAATAAGGTGGAGTGAGTGAGCTGGAAATCTTCCAAGCAAGATACAGTTACCGAATAAACAACAACATGCGGGTTAATTGCAGCCGTGAGGAGGGAAACAATAGAAGTCATTTGGGTCGATACATATCTAATTAGATTAGATATAGTTCTGTTAGCAGCTGAGCTAGGCATCAGCACAGGCTAAAGAATTAATGGTCTCATCAACGACCCAGATACATACTTACATATTCATCTGATTCATTCGGATCATACATCGTGGCGATGTGATGATCAAATAAATCGCATCAAGATGATAATCATGCAAATCCGCTGACGAAAGCTTTTCTCAGCAATTTGAGCGAACCGTACATAGTTCGGGTGTGGGACACTTGAGTGACTGGCTATGTGCCAAGTGGGAGATTGTTGGACAAAATGACCCATAGCGTCACTATTTGCACAGATCATTGTGTTGTTGTAGCAAATTAACTATGTGACAAGGAAATTGCACTCTCATCATTTGTGATTAGATCACCATAGATGTATAAATGAAGAGAGGTCCCTATGATTAGTTCCTGGATTGAGAATGATATGAGACAGTATCAATCCCCGAAGGATTAATCATTAAATATCCCTAGCCGGAGTATTATCGAGACTGGACATCGATAATGCGGAATAGGCTAGTATTGCACTTGTGCGCGTTGTGAGGGCACAACGACATAGTTCTCAAATATATAAGTATCGGATACTTATGCAAGTGCGATAGGAGGTCGTGTTTCACGATGGTACGGGAAACAGCTTCGCTCTGGATAGACCCCCGGAATCCCATTGGTATTATGACTATGTGTCTATGGGAGGCCGAAATCAAGGTAGGTGTGTATAGTCTTAACCTGAGACTTACATCGCTAATACTTGCGATAATCGGTTAGACTTTGGTCTTGGTGGTACATGGCTTTAACCAGTTCTGAGTACACCACTTCTGGGTTTATTAGAGAGTCATAGTGTATTGGGTGTGATGTCAAGACGGAAGTATCACTTCAGTCATAGTGGAGATGATGTCACGCAGGATACGGTACTAGTGCTCTTGAGTGTTGCGCAACCAATCGGGATATGTGACCAGGTCATGAATATCCAATTATAGAGACTGTGTTACTAGACATCCGATATGTGTTTCGGACGAGACAGACACTAATCCAGCCCCAGCCCTAGCACGTGACTATCCGATACTGGACCGATATGCACAATACTTAGTATACTACGTTGATACAGATCTATGTATTCTATAAGAATCTTTCTGGAGAATTGGGTAGGCATGGCGCTTTGCTAGAAGCCAACCTTGTCTTAAATCGGTTATAAACGTAGCACGAGGGGTACTTACGTGTTCGGATAGTCCGACGACCGTATTTACTGCCAACATATCCGGAGATCTCATGGGTCGCTTCCCAAAGATTCACCGATGATGTATGACTCGCACTTTAATTAATCTGGGATTAATTAGAAGAGAGAGAAAATAATTTAGAATTAATTCGATGAGAGAGAAAATTAATCTGGGATTAATTACGAAGATATTTTATCTCGGATAAAATATTAATTAAAGAGAGAGAACGATTAATTTAGAATTAATCGAAAAATAATATATCCGATATATTATATGAAATTGGATTTCGACGCGGAATTAAAATTGGATTTTAATTCGGGGCGAACGAATTAATTTGGAATTAATTCGTTAGCGACGTGAATATTGATTTCGCTAGGCGTAATTATTTAATTACGACGCGACGGAAAATTTGTTAATTTGGAATTAGCGAACCCGAGCCCGAGAGTGATTGCGAGCGCATTCGTATTTTGAATCCGAGCGTGGCACGCAAGTCATATCAAGCGTCAAATCACTAGTCGCATCAATCGTCAAATCAATTGTCACTTTGAGTGATGTGACTTGACAACATGTCACTTTATTAAGGTGATGTGACTTAAAGTGTAGAGATGTGATGTGAAGTGATTGAAAACCACTTTATTGCTTTTGACTTTTTGGTTTTTTGAAAAGGTGTTGTATATATGTTTTTTTATTTTTGGAAAATGAATATAATAACAAATATTTACAACTTTTTCTCTCCCCTCACTTAACCAAAAATTCGGCCTTCTCTCTCATTGGAAGATCATTCACGGTTTTGGCCTTTTTGGAGCCAAAATCTTCTCCTCTTCTCTCACTGTCTTGAACGATTTCTTCACTCTTTTGTTTGGTTTGATCAATCAATATGGAGAAGAAGAAGTGCTAGCACACACATGGGTTTTACATAGGTGATAGGGAAACGAATTTGTGAGCTTGGAATCTCAAAGCTTGGAGCTTTAATGGAGGACATCCATGGCCGAATTTGGAGGAGACCACCACCATCAAAACCGACCACTCTACTCCCTTGGAAGTGCCTTGGCCGAACCTCCAACAAAGAAGAAAAGGACTTGTGTTCTTTGATGCATCAAATCCATTCAATGTGAGTTATGTTTCCGCCTTACTCCTTTGATGTATTCATGCGTTTTTCTTGCTTGATTTGTTGATTTTGGGACCTAAATTAGAACTCAACAGGTCAGTGGGTGTGATCGAATCTTATATGATTTGAATCGTTGATATTGAGTGTTACCGAATTGGTTTTCAATACTCTTGGGGTTATGCTCCAATTACACTAATTCATCTATTTAATTAAGGTTTCATTAGTTTCTACAGTTACGTATATAATATGTATAATAGAAAATTCGAATCTTGAAAGGTTTAAGATTTGAAACTTTCTTTTGTTTAATTGTTATATAATTGAAAGTACTTGCGCCTTGGAGGTACAAGTAAAGTTTATTATATTGTATTCTATTTGATAAAATATATTTTCTAAGATCCTGAGTAATGAAATTGTTTTGTTACTTGGTGGTTGACATTGGATGTTGACGTTTGTAGAAAAGATTTGACTTATTGAAGTCAAATGTGAGAGTGATAAACTGTAATGGACCTACATAATCAATAAGATGAAAAGACCCTTAGACAACTTCCGTATAAGTACAATAGGATGTCAGAATCCTTTGCAAAGTATTTGATATTTAATGATTCTGTTGTTTTCTTATCGAAGAAAATTATCCTATAACTTATGGTGGGAGCGATATTTGATATCGATTTTGGAAATCAACATTGAATCATAGATATAAGATTATTCATAGCTTACTACGATAGAGTTTTAAACTTGATTAGGCTTTTGTTATGAATAGTTCATAAAGTGTGTAAATTGTTTACGCAGCAAAAGCACAATGAGCTTGATAAAGATTTGACCTATTTTAGATTCTGAGAATACTTGTCTCTAGTCCCACTAATTGAACAGTTAAAGATCTAATGGTTAATGTTTATATTAAACGTTATATTTTGGCTAAAGAATACAAAATGGTGTTCTTGAGTGATTTCTTCGAATGAGAAATCCGTTGTGGTTTCTTTGTTTGAAGGGTTCATTCTAGAATGGCCATAGAGTTTGTATTCCGCTAAGATCACAGTTTGATATACTAGATTATAGAGCCTATCGTAGACTCAGGTACGTTTTTCGAAAATCCATGTTCTCTGATTTTGATATCAGCCAGATTGTCTAGTTTTATCGAAGTATAGAGAATACGTATTTGTCAAGAGGGTCAGTGGGAGCGTACAATTTCTTTCTAGTATTATATATCATAAGTCTTCTTTTCTCTATGGAAGTAGTGGGAGTGGTCTATGATATATTTGATATATAAAGTTTTATATATGATATAAAAACAATAGACTTGTGAGATACTCCCATTAGTCACGTATTAAATATGATCTAATAAAGGACACAATAAGACTATCTATATGACAGTTAGTATAACTATTTGACAGTTAATATGTCTTATATATATATAGTATTCATCTTTCGTAAAGGATGATACCTTTGTCGAAACAGAGATTAATTAGAATGTCTAGTTAATCTTATGCATCATAAGATGATGGATTATGAATATTTTATTATATATGATTAAAGATATCAATTTAATCGTAACTGTTACGAGTTATTTTGATATGCAGTAGACCATAAGATGGTTCTAGAAACATATTCTTTGTGATCTTTGAAATATTAAGAATGAGTTTCTAGTTCATGGAGAATTTAGTCAGCAACCATAAAGTCAGATTAGTTTTGATTCTAATTAAGACATTAGATGGTCTATGTCATATAAATTCAAAAATGATGCAGTAGGAGTGTCACCGTTGATTCCACTAAACTAATAGAATCGGTTGTAACTTATGAATTATTGACTTATGAAGTTATATAGTGACCTCAAAGATTAGAAGTCTTCATATTCATGTAGTGATTGCAGTTGTTTGTAAAGTATTTGGATTTGATCTCTAAATATATGGACAACTCAGTAGCTATAGCACAATACTAATATTGCATCTGAGTCATATTGATATGTAATTTGGATTCTACAAAATATGAATGATGTTGGATAAGGAAAACGGTTGGGTTTGTTTTACAGACTCGATTTGTTAAAGCAGGCTTACTTGTTCTTGCCTACCCCTTGAGTGCTGGTGAGCTCTTGAGGGCCATGAGTATGCGATACACATTAAGATGTGTATAGGATACCATGGATTGGCACTGGAGTAAGTGAGATAAATTGTTAGGGTTGGTGCTCGGAGTGCTAATCCAGATCGTATTTATTTCCAATTTATGAATACGAGTAATTATATTTTTCATAATATTACAAATTTAATGGCAGCATCATTGTCTTTTATACACTTATTCGATCTAATTACGATTAGATATCTAATTATGATTAGATCGAAGCTAAATCTGGTGCCCTAGGATTTACAATATAGTGCGCAGTTACAACGTAGTTTGTAATTGACAATAGGAAACGCACTATAAGATGTATATCCTTAAATAAAGTTTCTGGTCAAGATTTGCTAACGCGGGGCGGTTAGTAAAATCCTCTGAGACCAGTACATGTTGTATATCATGACTTGGTCGGATGGTTTATCCTAATGAACCATGAGTCTCGGGAGAGACTCGTATAGACATGTAGGTGTTTATTTAATAAGGCACTGAACGTCTCACTGAAGGTTTCCTAATAGATGTTACACCAATGTCAATAGGAATCTTCACAAGTTGAGTGAGCATAGTCATCCTCCGACTGGAGATACCACAGTGGGATATATGAGTTATCATCCACACTTTGATGGAAGTCACGTCAACGATCTATTCATGATCAGTCCTCCGCCTATTCGTTAGGCGTGGACTGATGCTTATGATATCCAGTGCGTATCAAGACAGGATCAGTCAGTCCTGTGTACAGGGCATATGCATCTTCACGTGTTTATGATCTAGTAAATTTTTGGCCGTCGTATAACTTTGGAAACTAGTTTTGAGTGTTATTTAGAGATCGTAAATTGAAAGTCGATTGTATTATACCGAATGGATTTGACGTTTTCATCTATATCCCAGGTATAATACGGATAGCCTGTGATAGAGGGATTATAAATATGCAATGACCTCAACTTGCATAGTTTAGCGAGATTATCTGTGGTCGTCATAAACTATGAGTTTGTGGATTATAGACACGAAATTGGATTTCATGACGGATAACCTAAACTTAGAGTCTCATAGTATGAAGTGTCCTCATTGAGCACTTGGATAACATGATATAAATAATACGGATTATTCATAATACTTCACCGGTTTAAGTGCGTTAATTGGGATCGTTTAATCGATTAAACGATAATACATATATTATGAGATTTTTTCCGATAATAATTATTATGTATTTATATTTAATACATAATACGATTAGATATACATTAATTATTCGTCAAATGAGATTTTGACACATGCCATAAATATATGTATTTGTTAATTACTGTAAATAAAAATACTTATATGATTATAATTTTATTAATTGATTATTTAAATATTTAAATGATTAATTAATAAACTTTTTCATAAATATTATGAAATTTGTCCAATTATGATTGATTCAAATGGCATGACTTTATTAGGCTTATGTGTACAAATTGATTTGATTGACATAAAGCTTATCTTTTTATCATTTTAATTTAATGAAATTAAAATGGAAAAATGACGTAATTACCCCTACAAAGTCGGTAACCTTCTCTTTAAAATAAAAAATTTGTTTTCTCTCTCATTTGGAACATCCATTGCCATGAGCATCATAAAAAAAATTGGGTTTCAACTTTTCTTGAAGAATCCATGAAGAATCAAAGGAAAATTCAAGAAAAAAGGCTAAGGGATTGGAGGATTAAAAGTAATCTACCATAACCCTAAGGTTGTAAATTTAGTTTCTTGTTTCTTGAGTTGTTACAAGGGTTCTAACATTCTTTTGATTCGAAATTTTTGGGGCTTTTGTCTGTGGATGATTGAGATGGAAGTGAAATGTATGTGTGGGGTAGTATTGGATGAAATTAGTGTAATTAGTATCCAATTTAGTCATTTGATAAATATTTTCCATTCTTGAGTATTATTAACACTCTTTTGATTCCTAGAATTGTTCTTGGGTTGTTCATATGTGGTGACTTTGGTTGGTGTTATGATTAATTAGATTAATCTTGAAAATTTGGATTTAAAGCATGAAAAATATTAATTTTTGGTTCTGGATCAGATCTGATGAAAATGAACATTTTATGATGAATTTGATTTCATATGAATGTATTGGATGCGTTTTGGGAGTTGGAACAATTGCCGGAAATTGTTTCCTAGTTGAAATAAGTGAAAACGGCCAAAACGGCGTTATCGAGTGAATTTTGAGCCATCCGGGTGATGGCTGTCCAAACAGTGCGTTTGTCACTGTTCAGGTAGCCCTAGAACTACCCTAACACTATTGGGATTGACCTGGGTAGTCTCCATAAGTTTCGAGTGGTCGGTTCAGTAAAAAACACTTTTTGCGTCATTTTACGGAAAAACATTTTTTGTAAACGTTTCGCGACATTTAAACCTTATTTATGTTGATATTTGATATTGAATAAATAGGTTTAGGTGAAATATAAATAAATTATTCATATTAGATATTGAATAATTTATTCGATATTTTGAAAAATTTTAAATTACGATTTCACCTGAACCGCGCTTCCGCTGCGCCCATCGCCCAAGACCCCAACAATCGGTTGGTAATATAATGTAAATTTATGTATTATAATAAGAGAGATTTCTAGATTTTAAATAATAAAAGTGGATCCCCTAACCCCGATATTTTATTTCATAGTTGTAATTTTTACTTTTTTTAGTTTTCAATTAGTTGCATGATGTTTTCTTTATTTATGTCTTTAGTTGTCCTAGATATGTATCGTAACTAAATACATTATCTAGGGTTGTGATGAAACCGAGTATCAGTAATTTAATAAGTTGACTTTTCTTATGTCTTGTGTGATGTATTGGTTTATTTATTAAGTCTAGTTCTTAATGTTTCTTGTTAATTGGCCACTAATAAGATTGATTAGGTAAACTTAAATGAACTTAGAAAAGGGATTTTAGGTTTCAGCTCTAGAATCAATAGCTCACGATCTTACATTCACAGTAGAGATTTCCCTGCAGGATAGACATATACCTGTCGGGCGTGGGTAGCTATAATTGGAACTTAATCCTAATGAATTCAGAGTTTCTTAATTAACATAAGAATATAGTTAATTGGGTTACTTTGGGTGTTTGCATCTGACTAGAGGCTTTTCCAAATTTTCATGTTTCAGGTTAATAAACCAACATATTACAGAAACATAAGATAATCACTCCATCTTTAAAAGAATATTGGAAGTATTCACAACCCTAAATAGTTTTATAATATTGATTTCTTTTAATTTACTTTTGTATTGTTTTATTTACTAGTTTCTAGTTAAAATCACCATCCAAACAACAATCAATTTTTAGATAATTGTAGAAATTTAACTTCAATGAATTACTAGCTTAGGTATTAAGTCCTTGTGTGATCGATACATTTTATACTACTTGAACAATACGTGCACTTGTGTAACATGAGTGATTTCACCGATAAAGTTTTTGACATCGTTGCCGGGGACTTATTTTCTTGCGTTATTAATTTTGACGTTAGAGACGTTACTTGTGTCTTATTTATTTTTACTTATTATTTTTGTTTTCTTGTATTTCAGGTTCTCAGACACTACATGAGAAAAAGTAGAAGTTTTTAAATCCATCTGTTTGACCTTGAAATTGAAAAAACTATCAGATAGTTGAGAAGAGAGAGAAGATCAAAAAGCACTGATCAATAAGAATAATCAAGAACCTAAACCTTTGGAAGTTGCACCACCATTTCCCATTCGAGACAGAACAATTTCGGTGGTTGACGGCTTTATATCATGTATTGTACTTCCTCTATTACCTACAAATGTGTGTGACATCAAAACATGCATTTAAATGATACAATAATCAGCTCAGGGGAAGTGCAACTGAAGATCCCAATGCCCTTATCAGCAACTTCCTGGAAGTTTGTGGCACATTCAATTACAACCGAGTGCCAGAGGAAGCAATGCATCTGCGTGTGTTCCCATATTCCTTGAAAGACAGAGCTAAAGCTTGGCTCCATTCACTACCAGTTGGTTCCATCACAACTTGGTACACTATTGCCACCAAATTCCTTTCAAAATACTTTCCACCAGCCAGAACAACAAAATTCAGAAATGACATCACATCATTTGTTCAACATAACTCAGAATCCCTCTACGAAGCATGGGAAAGATTCAAAGAATTGCTCAGAAAATGCCTTCACCGTGAGATTGTAAAGTGGCTATAAGTCCAAACCTTCTACAATGGTCTTTCTGGACTAATGATAACCACAATAGATGCTACTGCTGGAGGAGCATTAATGGAAAAAATCAGGTGATCAGACCTGGGACTTAATTGAAGAAATGGCTAACAACTATTCCTTGTGGCCAACAGAGAGAAGCGTGATCCACCGAATATCAGGAATCCACGAAGTAGGGGCCAACACAGTTGTGAATGCCAAGCTGGATCAAATATGAAAATGCCTGGAAACTCTTTGCATGCATGATAATACTGGATCTACAAGTTCACCATATGGAGGAGTACTAGAGGCATAATCTTACAACCAACATGATGTGACTGTGAACTATGTCAGCATCTTCAACAGTCAGGGAAACAATCCAAATTCTAATACCTACAACCTAGGGAGCAACATTTCAGAGTAAAGAGACAATCCACCACCCGAATTTCAACAGTAAAATAAATGCCAACAGTATGAAAAAGAATCAGGAATAACAGATTTGATTGCCAATATGAAAAAGCAAGAAGCTAAATACGACGCTTTAGCAGATGTGGTTCAAAATCAATCAGTATCTTTAAAGGCACTGGAGAATCAAAAGGGATAACTGGCTAATGCTCAGAGTTACAGGCCACAAGGTACCCTTCCTAACAATACTGAACCAAATCCAAGGACCAGAGGGAATGAGCAATGCCAAGCCATCACTTTGAAAAACGGCACTGAAATCAACAAAGATGTTGGAGTGCAGACATCTACTGAGGAAATTCCAAAAGAAAGCAATGAAGTAGATCCACAGATGGAGGAAAAAAGGGAAAAAGAAGATGATCAAGAAAGATTTACTCCATCTCCATATTTTTCACAACATCTTTTCAAACACAAACTAGACAAACAATTTGCTCGATTCTTGGAGATATTGAAAAAGCTACATATCAATATTCTATTTGCAGAAGCATTAGAGCAGATCACCGGTTATGTCAAATTCATGAAAGATATTCTGTCCCGAAAGTTAAGATTGGGAGATTACGAGACTGTAGCATTAAAGAAAGAATACAGTGTCATCATTCAAAGGAAGCTCCCCCAAAGATGAAGGATCCTTGTAGTTTTACCATCTCTAGAACCATAAGAGAACATTACTTCGGTAAGGTTTTGTGTGATTTAAGTGCTAGTATTAACTTGATGCCTTTTTCTTTTTATAGGAAACTGTCGATTGAAGAAGCAAAGCCCGCCTCAATCACTTTACAACTTGCTGATAGATCACTCACATTTCCGAGAGGTGTAGTGGAAGATGTACTGGTCAAAGTCGACAAATTCATTTTCCCAATAGTTTTCATTATCCTTGAGATGGAGGAAGACAAAGAAGTACACATCATCCTCGGGAGACCATTCTTGGCTACAGGTCGAACCATTATTGATGTACAAAAAGGTGAAATAACCTTGAGGGTGCATGACCAAGAAGTAACATTCAATGTTTTCAAAGCCGTGAAATTCCTGAATGAATAAAAGGAGGAGGAATATTTCAAACTTGATGTAATAGATAGTATCATCCACAACACAAATGCAATGCAACTTCCACTGACAAACTTGAAGCATGCATCACCAACAAGACTGACAGAGAATTAGATGATGAGATTCTCGAATGTGTCAACTATCTTGACGGAGCCTCTCGTTTCAAATCGACAGCACATGTAGAAAGCTTGTAACTATTGAAATAGAAGCGAATCAAGTCCTCGATTGAATAACCACCGTAGTTGAAACTAAATTCAATTTCGAGCCATCTCAGGTATGCATACTTGGAAAAATCTTCTAATTTACAGGTGATTATTTCTTCATCGCTAACAGAGGTGTAGAAAGATAAGTTGTTGAGAGTGCTACATGAGCACAAGAGAGTTATTGGCTGGACTATAGCAGACATTTGAAGCATCAGTCCATCATTTTCCATGCATAAAATCCTGATGAATGACGAGTACAAAGCCACAATGGACATAAATTGAGACTGAATCTAATCATGAAAGAAGTTGTAAAGAAAGAAATCATCAAATGGTTGGGCGCAGACATTATCTACCCCATCTCTGCCAGCTCTTGGGTGAGTCCTATGTGTTGGGAAGTGGCACGCCAGTGCACAGCGGAAAAATAAAAATTATGATGCCACTTTCCCTTTACCCAAGATCCATTTGTTTTGATTATTCTACAAGTGTAGGCATGTTACTATATATTCTAAGCATAAAAATCATAAAAGATGCAAATAACATAAACCTAAACATACTAAACTATCATAAGAACTCTAATTAAAATAAAGAGAGAAAAAGACTTACTTGAACCGAAGACTCCTCCAGTCCTCCCTCCAATCTACAAACTTTTCGCGAACTCAGCAAGTTCTTCCACGTTCCAAAGAGCCACCCAATTTTGTGGCCTCCACAGATGCACACACCAAAGCCAAAACTCAACGGCAAGACTACGCCTTGAGTGCACGGGTATTTTGCCCTTGGAGCTAGCCCAGGCAAATACCTCAAAACTTATAACTCGAGGTTCCTCTAGTCAATTAAAATTAAGGATCCTCAAAATCAGTGGCTTACTCTTAAACTTTAGAGTTTCTCACTTATATAAACCCAAGATATGAAAGGTTTGGTGCAAAAATTTGTGAAGAATTCTTTGGGTTTATATAGTGCTCCAAAGACAACAAAATTAATTAAGATTCCGATGTAGGATAAAAGCCAATTTAATCTTAGCTGTCGGATCTTAATTTAGTGGTTTAATAAGATTATAAAACCCTAATAAGAGTTTGGGCCGAATTAGAATTCAAAATAAATAACAAAATTTTTGCCTTACTATTCAAGTGAATAGTAATTTTTTGTCTATTAAATCCAATTCCCAAAGTGCCCCTATCGTCATTCACCAATCCTAAAGCCACTATGGAACCTCATAAATGATCTGTTCAATAATTAAACACATTGAAACATTTATGAACAATTCATACAGCAATCATATATGTTGTTAAATATATACTGTGCACTATTTACCATTGATTTCAACTTTGTTGTGTGTGACCTTTTGGGTCCCCCTTAAGTTGGACATGAAATAAATCGTGGTAATTTAATCGAACATAGATTATCCTCCGATCAGATGGTCGTTCGATTTCAATGACCAAGGTTGACATCTAGCAACATGCCTAAATGAGAAGGAAAGATATATATATACCCATTCTGTACGCGATTACATATGATACGTTCCATCGCCTCACTGTATCCCCATATATTGACATAGGGTACGAACAGTGTCTATCCATATGGTCAAAGGTATATTATTGATAGCGTCATCAATCGTGCTAACCCAAGAATCTCACATGATTCTTCCCATGTGGCCACAGTCTCAAACATTGATCACACATATCAACACGCTAACTGGAATACTACTCTTATAAGAAGATATTATCTAAGAGAGTGGTGATTCTCTGTTGTATCTTCACAAACTTCATGTCTTTCAACAAATGACCCAATCATACCATTGTAACCAGATCTTTTGAACCGGGGAAGGAGAATGTCAAAGTTATTTGATCTACACATAAGATTGTAAAGACCTCAAGTCTAATTACTAGTCATATAATCAATACATGAAAGTTATCACAGACACATGGGATAAACACTCCATGTGAAAACTTTCAGCGGTTAGTTTGATGGACACGAGCAACTCATACATCCATGTGATACACCAAGCGGACGGATCTCCGCTAGTAGCCTATGAGATCGGCTACCCCACTTAAGGGCAGTTCATATCATCATGCTAGTCTCTCCGCTTTATGAACGCATAGATTATTCATAAAACTATGACTAGAAATATTTAAGAGTAATGATTCTCATAAGGCGTGGACATCATCGTCTTATTACTCCAAGGGCTTTATTACAGTGTTGATGATTCATTTAAGTTATGTAAGACATGTATAATAAAGATTGCCATTTTTTTAATTAATGAAAATATTATAAATACATGTATATATAGCCCATCCACAAGCTGGGTATAGGGCATATCCCTAATAATCTACCATTTGCACTATAGCCAACTAGTATGAATCTGGACACCATACTCTCGGGTGTGCCTATCATGCTTTTGTTGAGTCAGCCCTTTAGTCAGAGAATCTACAAGATTATCTTATGTGGGTATTTTCTCTATAATAACTTCTTTTCTCTCAATAATCTCCCTGATGAGATGAAATCGCCTGAGTACATGCTTGGATTTCTTGTGGGACCTTGGTTTCTTTGATTGAGCAATGGCGCCCGTGTTGTCACAGTATATTGTGACACCATTCTTTATCGCGGGAAACACTTCCAGCTCCGTGATGAACTTCTTTATCCAGACTACATCTTTATCCAGACTGCTTCTTTAGCTGCCTCAGATGCTGTAATATACTCGGCTTCAGAGGTGGAGTCCACTTTAGTTGACTGCTTTGAGCATTTCCACCTGACAACACCGCCATTCAAAGTAAACAGATATCCTATTTGTGATCTACTGTCATCCTTATCGGTCTGAAAGCTCGCATCACAGTAACCAATGACATTCATCTTAGAACAGTCTCCGTTTGTTAAAAACACTTCCTTAGTTATTCTTAGATACTTAAGGATTATTTTGACAACTGCCCAGTGTTGCTCACCAGGATTTGTCTGATACCTACTCGTTATGCTAAGAGCATAAGAGACATCAGGTCTTGTATATAGCATGATGTACATGATCGATCCTAATGCTAAAGCATAAGGAATCCTACTCATACGCTCTCTATCTGAAGGAGTATGTGGACATTTCTTCTTAGATAATTTGATTCCATGACAAGTAGGTAAATGACCTCTTTTGGAAACTTCATTTTTGAATCTTTTAAAAACTTTATCTATGTACATAAATTGAGAAAGTCCTAACAACCTGTGGCCGTTTAGTAGTAATGTTGCAGTTTCTAAAGCAAGACCCCAAAATGAAAGAGGTAGATCCGTGTGTGGCATCATTGATCGGACCATATCTAATAATGTTCGATTTCTCCTTTCGGAGACCCCATTATACTGTGGAGTTCCCGGAGGAGTCCACTGGGAAACAATGCCATTTTCTCTCAAGTAATCATGAAATTCGTTGCTTAAGTATTCACCACCTCGGTCAGACCTTAGTGACTTAATACTTTTATTAAGCTGGTTTTCTACTTCAGCTTTGAAGTCTTTGAATTTCTCAAAGGCTTCATATTTGTACCGCATAAGGTACACATACATATATCGCGAGTGATCATCGATAAAGGTAATGAAGTAGGAGGATCCACCTCTAGCAGTGGCTGATATTGGTCTGCATACATCAGAGTGTATGAGTTCTAATGTCTCCACTGCACGCTTTCCTTTACCTTTGAAGGGTAATTTGGTCATTTTACCAAGTAAACAAGACTCAGAAGTTCCATAAGGTTCATATTTGAAGGGTCTGAAATACCTATCCTTATGTAGCTTAGTTAATCTTGTTTCATTGATATGACCTAAGCGACTGTGCCATAGAAGTGATTCATTGAGATTATTCTAGTTAACATGGTATATATTAGAGGTTGAACATTCTTTGTTAGTTTATAAGACATAGATATCATTATTCAAAATACCATCTCCATATTTTATTTCATTGAAATAAATAGAACATTCATTACAACTTATTAGGCATGAAAAGACTTTATTACATAAAAAAGAAATTGAGATGATGTTCTTTAGTTGAAAAGGTATATAAACAAAATCTTCTAAGTCTAAAAACTAAACCATTCGGAAAAACTAATGAATAAGTCCCCATGCATAATGCAGCCAGTTTGCTCCATTACCCATGCGTAAGTCAACCTCCCCATGACAGAGTCTCCTACTGTTTCTCAGGCCCTGCACATTGTTACACAAATGAGTCCCACAATCGGTGTCAAGCACCCAAGTAGAAGGTTCAGAGTTTTGAGAATATAGTTCAATCATATACAACATACCTGAAGCATTGGGCTTTCCAGCTTTCTTGGCTTTCAAGGATCTGCAGTCTTTCTTCCAATGTCTCTTCTTTCCACAAAAGAAATATTTCTCCTTTCCCTTTTTCTTCTCCACCTTCCTATTGGGCTTTAGGTGATCTGGAGCCATGGCATTGCCCTTGTTTTTCTTTAGGCCTCGTGGCTTCAGATTCGTACCCGTAAGCATGACGGAGGTTTTAAGCTCCAGTTTCAAGTCCTTATGTGCTTGCTTTATCAGATTATGCAATTCTGCTAAAGTAGTTTCTTTATCAGATAGATGAAACTGCATATTAAAGTTAGAGAATTCTTTTGGTAAGGACTGAAGAATTAGATCCTGAAATATCTGATGATCCATGATGAACCCGAGGTTGGCCAATTTTTCAATATGGCCAAATCATCTTAAGTAATGTCCACTAAAAGATCATTTCTTATACATTGTTTGGAATAAGGCACATGACATTTGGAATCTCATGGTATGAACGGAAGTTGCATACAACTCTTTCAAGTGAAAGATGATGGTTTGACCATCTATATCTTCGTGAGCTTTCTGAAGTTCGTCCGACAAAGAGGTAAGCATTATGCAAACTGCTCGCTCATCATCATCGACATGTTTCTTCCAAGCATCAAATGTATTTTGGTCAGCATCTTCTGTGGGTTCAGAGGGAAATGGTCTTTCAAGAACATATAAAATCTTTTCTTGTAGTAAAATAATTTTATGATTTCTAAACCAGTCATTGTAGTTGTCCCATTTGAGCTTATGCTCATCAAGGATGGAATGAAGTGATACTCTGTTTGCATTTGAATGTTTGTGAAATATTTTAACCCACCTGTTAAGAGAGAATATTAAAATAGGAATATATTTTCATTAATGTTTCATAATAACATAGGCTTTTAATATTATGAAGTTACTCTCACTCAATTATTTTAAAATTTTAGGCAATTCGCATTAACCCCATTATGATGGATTTCTTTTGGGCAAGGATCCCATTATCATCATTTCATAACTCCGATTAAGGCTTGTAGTTATAAAATATGATAATTAGGTAGATTCCCAACTAATTTATGATATAAATCACAATTCCTTGATCATTGGGTTGGGCAATCAAACATATCATAGCTTATGCTAGTCCTTGTGGACAACCAATCTTTGCCACTAAGTTATAAGACCATGCCAAAGGGTCACTGCGTCTTATGACTCAGAAAAGTCAAACCATTGTCAATAGTATGATTTAGGGACAAATTGGTATTGGTCAGTCTGGTAAAGCCTAGTCCAGCCAATACAGTTTAAGCCCTTTGGGTCTATACTTTACAATGGAGGTAAATTTTAGACTTAAATTATTATTGAGGATTTTAGCAAGTTTAAGTGAATAACTATCAAATGGATTCCTCCATTGAAAATTCCCCAGAGGGAGGGTGGAGCGAACTCTCTTAAATACCCTTATCTCTTAAGCTCTTATCGCCTTAGTGACAGTAATAAACAATAGATCTTCCAAATTAGTCCAACACTTTAAATATTCTTTAAGGTAAGCTTTGAGTAAATTATTATCTAGATGTCTTCACAGCTTTTTCTTTTGGCTATAAAAAGGTAGTGAGTGAAGAAAGACACCAAATCATTATCTAACTCTAGTAATAACTTTCGTTAAATTAACTTTAGTTTGGAAAGTTTTATTAACGCCTTGGTCCTACCCCACTTGTATCTTTTATAATGTCTTTTATTATAAACAAGTGATTTATATTTATTAGCCTTAAAGGTTATAAATCTCTAAGTTCATCACAGAATAATTACTTAGCTAATGGATAAGCAATACACTCTCTATTTCTTAGAAAGTCTCTAGATGCTTGCACCCTAAAATAATCATGACAATTCTAATCATACATAGAATCATCAAGCATATGAGTTTTAATATGTTGGAATTATTTTTGGCATTAAATAACTTTGATTAATATTTAATTATGATATTTCATTTTATTTTATTCAAATAAATTTACTATTCACATCTGCAGATGCGTGAACTTTAAATGCAATTTCAGAATTCAAATCCTAACCAAATAATGTAAAACTTGTGCCTAAAATTAATTTCAGGGTGTTAGCTTTCCAACGAGCTTTTAAACACCCAATTTCGAGTTCAAATGAGTGACAACTAATCAAAACATAAACGGTGCGCTGGTACTGCTGTTGGGAAGCGGCGGTGAGTGCGCAGCGGAAAAATAAAAATTATGATGCCGCTGTCCCTTTGCCCAAAACCCATTTGTTTTTATTATTCTACAAGCCTAAGTATGTTATTATATATTCTAAGCATAAAACTCATAAAACATGCAAAGAACATGAACCTAAACATGTTAACTATCATAAGAACTCTAATTAAAATAAAGAAAGAAAAAGACTTACTTGAACCGAAGACTCCTCTAGTCCTCCCTCCAATCTACAAGCTTTTCTCGAACTCAGCAAGCTCTTCCATGTTCCAAAGAGCCACCCAAGTGTGTGGCCTCCAAAGTGTTGGGTTTCTATTAAGTACCAAGGATCATTTATAAGCAATGAAACACATGTGAATACACAAAGGAGAATGGCAGAATCATACTCACTTTGATCAGATTGGATGCTACGAAGAACAAAACTTTTTATGCCCTTTGAGTGAAGCTCACGCCATGTTGTTCTTTGTCCTCCATCTTCATCTTCAAGCTCCAAGCTTTATCAATGGTGATTCCAAGCTCAAAGGTGGGTTTCCCTATCACCTTTTATGCCTCTAATATGTGTTAGCACATTGAAGACTTGCCAAAAATCTTCATCTTTCTTCTAATGGTTCTCGGCCAAGCCTTGAAATGGTGAAGAAATTGGTTTCAAAAACCAAAAGGGTAGAGGGAGTATTTGGCCTCTATGGCCGAATAACAAAGAGGGGGAGAGAGAGATAATGGTTTCATTTTGTGTATTTGTTAATTGATTTCAAAAAAAAATTAAAACAAATACCAAATTCAACTTTCAAAAAGTTAAAAAGCAAAAAGTATTAAAGCTTTCCATCATCACACATCACTATTCATATCACATCTATTACTATTCATGACAAGTTGTCAAGTCACTCAAAGTGAATAGACATCACATCAATCAAGTTGTTAAGTCACATCACTCAAAGTGACAAGTGATTTGACGCTTGAAGTGACTAGCGATTTGACGTTTGATTTGACTTGCGTGCCGTACTCGAATTCGAAATGCGAATGCGCTCATAAATAATCCCAGGCTCAGATTCGCTAATTCCAAATTAATGAATTTCCGGCGTGACGTAATTAAATCTAATTTAATTAAATAATCATGCCAAGCATAATTACTATTCACGTCGCTAATGAATTAATTCGTTCGCCCGGATTAAAATCTAATTTTAATTCCGCGTCGAAATCCAATTTCATTTAATATATCGAATATATTAATTTACCGATTAATTCCGAATTAATCATTCTCTCTCTTTAAATGATATTTTATCCTAGATAAAATACCTCAGTAATTAATCCCAGGTTAATTTTCTCTGTCTTCAAATTAATCCCAGATTAATTGAAGTGCGAGTCATACATCATCGGTGAATCTTCGGGAAGTGACCCATGAGATCCCCGGATATGTTGGTAGTAAATACGATTATCGGACTATCCGAATACGTACGTACCAAGTACTACGTTTTACCAATTTACAAGACAAGGTTGGCTTCTAGCAAAGCGCCATGCCTACCCAATTCTCCAGAAACATGCTTACAGGAATAAGCGATCTATATCAGGCGTAGTATACATAGTATTGTGCATGTCGATCCAGTATCGGACTGTCACGTGCTAGGTCTGGGGTTGGAGCTGTGTCTGCCCCGTACGAAGCACATGTCGGATGTCTGGTAACTAGTCTCTATAATCGGATATACATGACCTAGTCATAATATCCCGATAGCTACAACATTTAAGAGCACCAGTTCCATATCCTACGTGACATCATCTCCACTATGACTGGAGTGATACTTCCGTCTTGACATCACACCCAACATACTATGATTCTCAATATACCCAGCAGAGGCATACACAGAACCAGTTAAAGCCCTGGACGACCAAAACCAAAGTAAATTAATAGTCGTAAGTATTAGCGGTGCATGTCTCAAGTTAAGACCAAATACACCTACCCTGATGTCGGACTTCCATAGACACATATTCATACTACCAATGGAATTCCGAATGGGTCTATCCAGAGCGAAGCGATTTTCAGTACCATCGGTAAAACACAACCTCCTATTACACTTGCATGAGTATCCAATACCTAAATATATGAGAACTATGCTGTTATGATCTCACATAACACGCACAAGTATAATACAAGTCTTTTACGCATTTATCGATGTCCAATCTCGATAATACTCTGACTAGGGATATTTAATGATTTATCCTTCGTGGACTGATACTGTCTCATATCATTCTTAATCCAGGAACAAATCATAAAGACCTCCTATCATTTATACATCTTGGTGATCTAATCACAAATGATAAGAGAGCAATCTCGTTTGTCATATAGTTAATTTGTACAACAACACCATGATCTGTAAAAATAATGACGTTATGGGTCATAACTGTCCAACAATCTCCCACTTGGCCTAGCTAGTCACTCGAGTGTCTAACACCTGAACTATGTACGGTTCGCTCAAACTACTGAGGAAAAGGTTTCGTCAGCGGATTTGCATGATTATACTCTGACGTGATTTATGCGATCATCACATCGCCACGATGTATGATCCGAACGAATCAGAAGAATAGTCGAAGTATATATCTGGATCGTTGATGAGACCATTAATTCTTTAGCCTGTGCTGACGCTTAGCTCAGCTGCTAATAGAACTATATATAATCTTATTAGATTTATTATCGACCCAGATGGCTTCCATTACTGCCTCAGCTTCAGTAATAACCCGCATTTGTTGTTTATATAGTAGCAGTATCTTGCATGAAAGATTTCCAGCTCACTGTACCGTTATTCAAACTGTATAGTACCATTTGCGACATATAGTCGTTTTTATCGGTTAGGAAACTTGCAGCAGTGATCCCAGTCACTTCAAGTTCTACTTCTCCATGGTTTAAGACAACATCCTTAGTTCTCTAAGATACTAACGGATGTTCTTAATATCAATCCAGTGACTATCACTTGGATTGTCTTGTTTGTGAATCCATATGCTCAAAGCGTATGAGACACCAGGTTACGTACATTTCTTCAATGTACGAATTTCTCGGAGAGTTTTAACAACTTTAAATCTATCCCAGTAGATTTTTATTCCTAGAATAAAGGTTGTTTCTCCCAAGAATTCTACGGAGAATTTTCTCGAGAAAGCCAATCTTTCACCGATTGTTTTATGGGAATATCATTTCCAAGAAATGACATATTATCATTAATTAATAGGATAGCCACTGTCAGTGCCCTCCCACTAACCCTCTTCTAAACATAAGAATCATTTTCGTTTTGAATCAAATCATACACCATTATGATTACATTAAAACGATAATTCCAAGAACCTAATGCTTACTCCAATCCAAACATAGATCGAATAACCTGAAAACATTATTTGCTAGTTATTAGTATGAAAAAACCGTCAAGATATTGTAAAAATCCTCCAAAAGGTTTCCTTTTCAGGAAGGCGATTTTCCCGTTCAGTTGCCATAATTCATAAATGAAACATGCAACATCAGCAAGCAATTTCCAAATGGATTTAACATGGCAACAGATAAAAGGTTTCATCGTAATCAACACAATGTTGATAGCGATACCTTTCCGCTACAAGCCTAGCTTAGTGCGTTGGTACGTTGCCATCCATGTATGTCTTCCTTGAAGACTTATATAGTACCAATAGGCACAATGCCTTGCGGTACATCAACTAGTATTCTAAACATAGTTGATATACATGGAATCCATTTCGGATTTTATATGGCACTTTGCCATAATATGGAGTCGATACCTTGTATCACTTCCTCATACGTAGTCAATTGGCATTCCTCAATAAGATAGACATCTTTATGAGATGAGATCAGAAATGCATACCCCAGGTTGTTTTCTGACTCTCTCCGACAAACACGGTTCTTATGTATTGAAGATTACTGGTACAGTTTCATCCTTGATGAACTGTTTGTGTTCCATTAAGGACTCGGTGCCTTGAACAGTATTACTCTGATTTTCATTGAGTTTTACTATCCTCCACTTTCCACTGCATACCGGTATTCCTTTTAGGAAAACCACATGGCGAGCAACAATCTAATTGTTCTCTTAGTGAGTTGTACAAGCAATATGCTTATGGTTTCCCAAGGATAACCTACAATTGGCACTTATCCAATTCGGGTTCTAGTCTGGTATCATCCAAACTTATGCCTAGCATACCCAAATCATCAGGAATGAGAAACCCGGTTTCTTTCCTGTTCATATCTAATATGAATTCTGTCAAACAGATTATTATGGAACCTTATTCAAAATAAGTATTGCACTGTTAATGATTATCCTTTGAATGAAATGGTAACTCATAGCGACTCATGATTAACCTTATCATGTCTAACAAAATTTGGTTTCTCCGTTCGGACACACCGTCAAATTGACGTGTTCCGGGAGGAGTCCTCATTTGAAAGAATACTATACTCTTTCAAGTATTTAAGAAACTTATTGCTTAAGTATTTTCTATTACGGTCTCACCGTGAGAGTTTAATACTTTAGCCGATCTGTTTGTCTATTTCGTGTCGAAACTTTAAAAGTTTCCGATTCGTGTTTTAAAAGATACACATAACCATAACGTGATGCCACATCCGTAAGGCCACAAAATATTCATATCCACCTCTAGCCTAGCTAGACATGGGCCCACTTGTTTCACTATGAACTAGGGCTAACAGATCGGTGGCATTTACACTTTTACCAAGTAAATAGTATTTTAGGCACTTTGCCCAATAAACCAGATTCGTAGACTTTATTTGATTGGAATCAAATCAGTCCGAGTACCCACTCTTCAAAAGTGTGGATATACGAGTCTTGTTTCATTGTGTCCCAGACAACAATGCCACAATATGTTTCTTCTGATCAAATCAGTTTGAGCTATTTGTTCGTCATATTATATGTTTGAGATTTATCTATATTCAAAATATAAATACTGTCATTCACATCTAATGTGTTTATCTCAATATCATCTTTATATAATAAAACACTTTAATGTTTTAGAATATAAAGGTAAATCCTCAACGGATTAAACACTGATATAAAGATAATGTTTCTAGTCAAACTAGTTACATTATAACAGTTTCCTAATTTAAGTACACACCCAAGGGTAGTTCCTATAATTAGGTATCTATGGTTAAAACAACGATTGTCATCCCGTTTCCTATTCGCAGATTAATCTCATCTGAAGTCAGTATCCTGCTCATAGCAGATTCTGCACATCAGTACATATATTTATGTACCACACTAAGTATTTAAAATCCAATTTCAATACTAGTAGTGAACATCCTAATGATAAACATATTTAGAGTCAGAGCCTTGCCCTTTCTTCAATTCCTTCTTGTCTGCCTTGTCCAAACGGTAGTCACGCTTCCGCGATTTCGTTGGCACAATTTAGGCAGACATTTTGGGATATGTCCTTTATCTTCCCAGAAGATTATAATGATTTTTCCTTTGCCCTTTTTCTACATTCTAGAAGCCTTTGGCCAAGCCTTGGCTATCTAGAATATCGAAGTAAGGTGCGCCTTGCGCTACTTGCCTCATTGCAAACTTTGACTTTGTCTCCTTGACAATAGTCATTAACTCTCCAAGAGTTATTATTGCAATTTAATACTTCTTAAGATTTAAATATAAATCCATGAAGATACTTCAATTCCAACATTATACTTTAAGGATCTAATAATTAGTTCTGATTAAGAAATTAAGGAGTCTTTTTGACAAGTTTAATGGA
Source organism: Zanthoxylum bungeanum (assembly GCA_019454045.1). NCBI lineage: Eukaryota > Viridiplantae > Streptophyta > Magnoliopsida > Sapindales > Rutaceae > Zanthoxylum > Zanthoxylum bungeanum. The sequence goes on from SKCR01006517.1 coordinate 25,197, forward strand.
TTAAGCACTAAAGTTATCATTACATGAACCTTCCAAAGATCATGCTCTACTTATTTGCTTAATTCCGGGCTTAGGCCTAAGTTGTTATTTTATCAAATAAAGTAACTTCTTAGTTTTCAGGACTATCTTGAAATATTATTCCTAATTTGAAAAATAAAGTCGTTTAAGCACATTTTCCCTATGATTATGTTTTAAACACCAATCTTTCAATATTATCTTGATTCTAATAGTCCATCTATTTAATCAACGATTTTAGGTACTATTAATTATAATGATTAAAATAGTCCAACTATTTAATCAACTATAATTTTAATTGGTTAAACTCATTATATTGATTACTATAATCCAATTATAAAATCAACTATTTATTGAATTAGTTTGAATACAGTCCAACTGTTTTATCAAAATAACAATTTAAATATTAGTCCAACTAACATTTAATTTATTTGACGAATGATATTTGTTGGAGCACGTATGGCAAGTTATTAAACGAATATTGCAAATCTAAAACTTACCTCCCACTATTTTTCGGTGAGCCTCTAACCCTCTATCGAGTTCTCAGGAAACCGTGTTTCCTAGTGGGCTAGGATCCCGTTAAATATCACACAATCTTGACTTTGGCCAACAAATTGTATGATAATTAACTAGGTAGATCTCTAAGATTAATTGGATCTAATCCAATTCCTAGATCTGGTAGGGGGACATCCAAGTCCGAAACATATATCTCATATATGCCAATATATCCAATATATTACATAACCTTTTTCCTCAGAATCAACTAAGCCTTGGCTTTGGCACAACAAACTTAGTGATCCCAGTTAAGCGCGACCCATTGACCATGGAAAGCTTCGTAATCAATGTCGATGGACAAGAAGTGGTCTTGACTTTGGCCAACAAACCACAACTTGGACAAGACATCAATATGGAACAAAGCTCTCGTGATTCAAACACATCCTCGACGGACAAAGGCCTTGACTTTGTCCAACAAGCCAATGCCAGTCTCGGATCTTGAGTGAGAATCACTCAATGGAAGGAAAAACGCTTAATATTTTGCGAGGGTTTTTCAAGTGCAAATTGGCAACCAATTTATTATCTTTGTTAAGGTCTCATCATCATACACCCTTAAACATGCATTCTAAACACATAATAAAACGCGTATAATAAAATAATAATGATATGCGGATGGATATTTAAACATTGTTCCTAGAAAAAATCTCTTCATTTCCTCTCTCCCGTTAGCATAAGTATTTACTTCTCCCCGTTACACTACACTTCTAAAGAAACCTCATTGACATTGAGGGAATAGGTGAGAAGAGAAATACAAAGAGTATGAAGGTAATAGGCTGGACATGCAGGTCAGATTAATAAATTCTAAATTTATTACAATAATTTCTAAAATTACCCCACCCATCTAATATCCATCCGATATACATTATTCATGCATCACAATCATGTATTCACACAAGCATGTTATCAATCAATCTAATCCAATTAATTAATCTGAATGTTAATGACCATCCAATGCTCAAACAACGATTTGATTTTGCGCGAGTCAAACTCGTTTTGCGAATAAGTACTCAAAGTACGAATTCATGAATTAAATTAAACTACAACATTAAATCTAATTTAACTTGTATTTAATACTAATTCATTATTTAATTCCAAATTAAATATTACACTTTATTAACGAACCTTTACGACTTAAATTTCAAATTTAATCGTTATGGGTCTCAAAGCCATATTAGCATCCAATGTCAATAATTAAATTCTAATGGGCTTTCAATTAATTTCTTAAGGCGTGAGCTTCGGCAACCAAAGCCCAATCAAGGAATAACCCCTTAAGCCTGGAAATCAATTTCAGCCCATTAGGCCCAATTAAACTTTAAAGGCCCATTAGTCATAATTGGACTTTATGGTTATGGTTTTGGGCCCAATTGGATCCAACCAATTTGCCTAAACCAAACTTGGCCCAACCAAGCCCATTTAGCCCAATTACAACTTTACAAGACCAAATCTAATTTAAGCCCAATTAATTAAATTACCAAATTCCAAATTTCATAATCTAATTAACCTAAGTGTAATGCCATAATTAATTAATCAATTTAACATTTCCGAAACATCAATTAACCTAATTAATTATGCTCATTATAATCAAAATATGTCCAACACATTTTAATCAAAAATCAACATCATTTCATGCTCTCTTTGTCACGGCCATTTAGGGTTATTAATGTCCAATTCGATTTCAATCCAATTGAATCCACAATCAACATTACCCTAATGATTCCAACTCATCCAATTATCAAAATCAAAAAATTCACCATGACATATAGGGTCCTCTACATTCGGCCAAGCTAAATGATTTGGGGAAAATTTTTCCAAATCAATTTTCATGAAATTGATCACATATAACTTCAATTAAACATCATTCAAGCATACTCAATCGAACAATTTCATCAAATCATGATCAAATCGATCTTACCCAATTTTAACCCTAAAAAGTTTCATGCTCAAAATGGCTCTGATACCATTGTTGGGTTTCTATTAAGTCCCAAGGATCATTTATAAGCAATGAAACACATGTGAATAAACAAAGGAGAATGGCGGAATCATACTCACTTTGATCGGATTGGATGCTACGAATAACAAAACTTTTTATGCCCTTTGAGTGAAGCTCACGGCCATGTTGTTCTTTGTCCTCCATCTTCATCTTCAAGCTCCAAGCTTTATCAATGGTGATTCCAAGCTCAAAAGTGGGTTTCCCTATCACCTTTTATGCCTCTAATGTGTACTAGCAGCTTGAAGACTTGCCACAAATCTTCATCTTTCTTCTAATGGTTCTCGGCCAAGCCTTGAAATGGTGAAGAAATTGGTTTCAAAAACCAAAAGGGGAGAGAAGTATTTGGCCTCCATGGCCGAATACCAAAGAGGGGGAGAGAGAGATAATGGTTTCATTTTATGTATTTGTTAATTGATTTCAAAAAAAATTTAAAACAAATACCAAATTCAACTTTCAAAAAGTCAAAAAGCAAAAAGTATTAAAGCTTTCCATCATCACACATCACTATTCATATCACATCTATTACTATTCATGACAAGTTGTCAAGTCACTCAAAGTGATTAGACATCACATCAATCAAGTTGTCAAGTCACATCACTCAAAGTGACAAGTGATTTGACGCTTGAAGTTACTAGCGATTTGATGTTTGATTTGACTTGCGTGTCGTATTCGAATTCGAAATGCGAATGCACTCGTAAATAATCCCGCGCTCGGGTTCGCTAATTCCAAATTAACGAATTTCTGTCGTGACGTAATTAAATATAATTTAATTAAATAATCATGCCAATCATAATTACTATTCACGTCGCTAACGAATTAATTCTTAATTAATTCGTTCGCCCGAATTAAAATCAAATTTTAATTTCGCGTCGAAATCCAATTTCGTTTAATATATCGAATATATTAATTTACCAATTAATTCTAAATTAATCTTTCTCTATCTTTAAATGATATTTTATCCTAGATAAAATTTCTCCGTAATTAATCCTAGATTAATTTTCCCTGTCTTCAAATTAATCCCAGATTAATTAAAATGTGAGTCATACGTCATCGGTGAATCTTGGGGAAGCGGCCAATGAAAATGTTGGCTTCTAGCAAAACGTCATGCCTACCCAATTCTCTAGAAACATGCTTACAGGAAAAGCGATCTATATCAGGCGTAGTATACATAGTATTGTGCATGTCGATCCAGTATCAGACTGTCACGTGCTATGCTAGGGGCTGGAGCTGTGTTTGCCCCGTACGAAGCATATGTCGGATGTCTGGTAACTAGTCTCTATAATCGGATATACATGACCTACTCATAATATCCCGATAGCTGCAGCATTTAAGAGCACCAGTTCCGTATCCTACGTGACATCATCTCCACTATGACTGGAGTGATACTTCCGTCTTGACATCACACCCAACACACTACAATTCTCAATATACCCAACAGAGGCGTACAAAGAACTGGTTAAAGCCCTGGACGACCAAAACCAAAGTATATTAATAGTCGTAAGTATTAGCGGTGCAAGTCTCATGTTAAGACCAAATACACCTGCCCTGATGTCGAATTTCCATAGACACATAGTCATACTACCAATGGAATTCTGAAGTGGTCTATCCAAAGCGAAGCGATTTTCCGTACCATAGGTAAAACACAACCTCCTATTACACTTGCATGAGTATCCAATACCCAAATATATGAGAACTATGTTGTTATGATCTCACATAACACGCATAAGTGTAATACTAGTCTTTTACGTATTTATCGATGTCCAATCTCGATAATACTCTGACTATGGATATTTAATGATTTATCCTTCGTAGACTGATACTGTCTCATATCATTCTTAATCCAGGAACAAATCATAAAGACCTCTTATCATTTACACATCTTGGTGATCTAATCACAAATGATAAAGGGAGGAATCTCCTTTGTCACATAGTTAATTTGTACAACAACACCATGATCTGTATAAATAGTGATACTATGGGTCATAACTGTCCAACACAAAGATGCACACACCAAAGCCAAAACTCAACGGCAAGACTACGCCTTGAGTGCACGAGTATTTTGCCCTTGGAGCTAGCCTAGACAAATACCTCAAAACTTTTAACTCGAGGTTCCTCTAGTCAATTAAAATTAAGGATCCTCAAAATCAGTGGCTTACTCTTAAACTTTAGAGTTTCTCACTTATATAAACCCAAGATATGAAAGGTTTGGTGCAAAAATTTGTGAAGAATTCTTTGGGTTTATATAGTGCTCCAAAGACAACAAAATTAATTAAGAATCCGATGTGGGATAAAAGCTAATTTAATCTTAGCCGTCAGATCTTAATTTAGTGGTTTAATGAGATTATAAAATCCTAATAGGAGTTTGGGCCGATTTGGAATTCAAAACAAATAACAAAATAAGAAAATTTTTTACTATTCACACATTACTATTCACGTCAATAATAATTTTTTTTGGTCTATTTATTCCAATTCCCAAAGTACCCCTATCATCATTCACCAATCCCTAAGCCACTATGGAACCTCATAAATGATCTGTTCAATAACTAAACACATTGAACCATTTATGAATAATTCCTACGGTAATCATATATGCTGTTAAATACGTACTGTGCACTGTTAACCATTGATTTCGACTTTGTTATGTGTGACCTTTTGGGTTCCCCTCAAGTTGGACATGAAATGAATCGTGATAATTTAATCGAACATAAATTATCCTCTGATCAGATGGTCGTTCGATTTCAATGACCAAGGTTGACATCTAGCAACATGCCAAGGCCCCCAAATGAGAAGGAAAGATATATATACCCATTCTGTATACGATTTACATATGATATGGTCTCTCACCTCACTGTATCCCCACCTATTGACCTAGGGTATGGAAAGTGTCTACCCATATGGTCAAAGGTATGTTGTTGATAGTGTCATGAATAGTGTTAACCCAAGAATCTCACATGATTCTTCCGCTGTGACCACAGTCTCAAGCACTGATCACACATATCAACTCGCGAACTGGAATACTACTCTTATAAGAAAATATTATCCGAGAGAGTGGCGATTCTCTATTGTATCTTTACAAACTTCATGTGTTTCAACAAATGACCCAATCATACCCTTATGACCGGATCTTTTGAACTGGGGAATGAGAATGTCAAAGTTATTTGATCCACATATAAGATTGTAAAGACCTCAAGTCTAAGGACCAGTCATATAATCGATACATGAAAGTTCTCACATTCACGTGGATAAACACTCCATATGAAAACCTTCGGCGGTCAGTTCGATGTACACGAGCAACTCATGCGTCTATGCGATACACCAAGCGGCCGGATCTCCGCTAGTAGCCTATGAGATCAGCTACCCCACTTAAGGGCGGATAATATCATCATGCTAGTCTCTCCGCTTTGTGAACGCCCAGATTATTCACAAAACTATGACTAAGAAATTTAAGAGTAATGATTCTCATATGGCGTGGAAGCCATCGTCTTATTACTCCAAGGGCTTTACTACAGTGTTGATGATTCATATAAGCTATGTAAGACACGTACAATAAAGATTGCCATTTTATTAATTAATGAAAATATTACAAATACATGTACATTTAGCCCATCCACAAGTTTGGTATAGGGCATATCCCTAACACTATACAATATATACCCAATAGAGGAGGAATGACTGTAGTTATAATTTAAACAAACGAGCTGATTCCAACAAGGACAATGACAAGATGGAGAGTATGCATAGAGTTAAGGAAACTGAACAAAGAAACACAGAAGGATCATTTCCCGCTATCATTCATTGATCAGATGCTAGACAGACTGGTAGGGCATGGATACTATTTCCTAGATGGATACTCGGGCTACAATCAGACCGTAAGGTAACCTTTCTAGCAACACATAATGAAATCTAAGGAATCGAGGGAATGAGCAATATCAAGCCATTATCTTGAAAAGCAGTACTGAAATCAACAAAGATGTTGGAGTCAAGGCATCCACTGAGGATGTTCCAAAAGAAAGCAGCCAAGCAGATCCACAGATGGTGGAAAAAGAGGCAAAAGAAAATGTTCGAGATCGATTTACTCCATCTCCACCATTTCCACAACGTCTCTAGAAACATAAACTAGACAAGTAGTTTGCTTGATTCCTAGAGATTTTCAAAAAGCTACATATTAATATTCCATTTGCAGAAGCATTGGAACAAATGCTCAGCTATTTGAAATTCATAAAGATATTCTATCATGAAAATGAAGATTAGGAGATTACGAGAAAACAACATTGACAAAAGAATGTAGCGCCATCATTCGGGGGAAGCTTCCCCCCAAAGTTGAAGATCTTGGCAGTTTAACCATCCCTTGCACCATCGAAGAACATTACTTCGATAAGGCTTTGTGTGATTTAGGTGCGAGTATTAACTTGATGTCTTTGTCTATTTATAGGAAACTAGAGATTGGAGAAGTAAAGCCTACCTCAGTTACTCTGCAGCTGGCTGATAGATCACTCACCTTTCCTAGAGGCGTAGTGGAAAATGTTTTGGTCAAAGTCATCAAATTCATTTTCTCTGCAGATTTCATAGTATGTACCTATCATCATCGGGAGACTATTCTTGGCTACATGATGAACTGTTATTGATGTACAAAAAGGAGAACTAACCATAAAGGTGCAAGACCAAAAAGTAACATTCAGTGTTTTCAAATCCATGAAATTACCAAATGACGAAAAAGAGGATGAATGTTTCAGAATTGATGTTATAGATAGTATCATCCAAAATACTAATGCACGTAAATTTCCACGGACAAACTTGAAGCTTGAATCACCAACATGGCTGACAGTGAACTAGATGATTAAATTATGGAATGTTTTGACTATCTTGATGGAGCAACTCGCTTCAGCACAACACCACATGTGGAAAGTTTGGAACTAGCGAAAGAGGAGTGAATCAAACCCTCGATTGGAGAACCACCACAGCTGGAACTACACAGCCACTTCCGAACCATCTCAGGTATGCATTATTAGAAAACTCTTCTAATTTACCTGTGATTATTTCTTTGATATTAACATTGGTGTAGGAAGATAAGTTACTAAGAGTACTAAGCGAGCATAAGAAAACCATTGGCTGGACTATAACATACATTCGAGGCATTAGTCCATAATTTTGTATGCACAAAATTTTGATGAATGTTGAGTACAAAGCAACAGTGGAGCATCAACAGAGACTAAATCCAATCATGAAGGAGGTCGTAAAGAAAGAAATCATTAAATGGTTGGATGCTGTCATCATCTACCCCATCTCTAACATCACGTGTGTGAGTTCTATACAAAGTATGCCAAAGGAAGGACGAATAATTGTAGTCACAAATGAAAAGAACGAGCTAATTCCAACAAGAACAATGAATGGATGGCGAGTATGTATGGACTATAGAAAGTTGAACATAGCAATAAGGAATTATCATTTTTTCGTTGCCATTCATTGACACAATGCTAAACAGATTGGCGGGACATGAATTCTACTGTTTTCTGGATGGATACTCAGGATAAAATCAGATTGCCATCGCCCTAGAAGATCAGAAGGAAACCACTTTTACATGCCCGTATGAAACTTTTGCTTCCCCCAGAATGCCATTTGGACTATGTAATGCTCCTACCATATTTCAACGTTGCATGATGTCCATGTTCTTAGGCATGCTGGAACAAAGTATGAAGGTTTTCAGGGATGATTTTTCTGTATTTGGAGACTCATTTGACTACTGCTTGCAAAATCTGGAAAAAGTATTATAAAGATGCGAAGATACCAACCCGGTACTAAACTGGGAGAAATGAAAGTTCATGGTGCATGAATGCATTATTCTGGGACATCAGATCTCTCAAAAGGGAATTGAGGTAGACAAAGAAAATATTGAGACAATAAAAAACTACCTCCACCATTATCAGTCAAAAGGATTCATAGTTTTCTCAGACATGTAAGTTTTTACAAGAGATTTATCAAATACTTCTCCAAGGTTGCTAAACCTCTATGCAATCTGCTGAAGAAAGATGTGTTTTTCAACTTCACCAAAGAATGCGACCAAGCTTTTGAGATCTTGAAACAAAAGCTGGTCTCTGCCTCCATCATAGTAGCATTTGCTGTATGTGTATTTTTGGAACAACGCAAAGTAAAAATTTTCCACACCATTTATTACTCCAGCAGAACTTTGAATAAAGCACAACTCAACTATTCAACTACTGAAAAAGAGTTACTCACAATTGTGTTTGCTTTTGATAAATTCTGCTCCTATTTGCTGGGTCCTAAGGTGGTGGTCTACACAGATTATTCAGCAATCAAATACATGATCGCAAAGAAAGATGCCATCCGTTGGGTGCTTCTGCTGTAAGAATTTAACGTGGAGATTCGAGACAGTAAATAGATAGAAAATCAAGTGTCGGATCACTTATCGAGGCTCAAGAATGGAGAAACAACTATCAATGAAATGACAATCGAAGGAACTTTTCAAGATAAATAGTTGTTTACCATCAAACAATAGGATGTCCCTTGGTATGCTGACTATGTAAACTACATAGTATCTCGAAAATGGCCATTGGAATGGACACCTTAGCAATGGAAGAAATTCTTCAAAGAAGTCAAGCATTATGTCTGGGATGAGTCGTACCTGTCCAAATGTTGTGCTGATCAATTACTGAGATGTTGTGTTCCACATGAGGAGGTCAATAGTGTTTTGTAGCATTGTCATTCATCACCATACGACATACACTTCAGCGGAGATAAAACTACAGCCAAAGTCCTACAGTTAGGTTTGTTCTGGCCCACTCTATTTAAAGTTGCTTATTTATTTTCTCTTCAAAGTGACAGGTGCCAGAAAACGGGAAATATTTTGAGGAGAAATGAAGGAGCTCTGTAAAACATTCTGGAAGTAGAGATATTTGATGTATGAGGGATTGATTTTATTGGACCCTTTGTTCCATCATTTGAAAACCTGTACATACTAGTTGGAATAGACTACGTCTCCAAATGGGTTGAAGCAATACCAATGCAATCAAATGATTCAAAAGTGGTCACAAAATTCCTTAAAAAGAATATTTTCACTCGCTTTGGAACACCTCGGGCAATTTTCAGAGATGGTGGTTGACCGGTGCGTAATCACACGCGTATAACGCAAGCGCACGTATTGTTCAAGTAGTATAAATAGTATAGATCCCACGAGGACTTAATACATAATCTATTAATTTTATGAGGTCAATTGATTACTAGTATCTTACAGGTTGATTGATTTATTTTGAAATGGCGATGATTTTAAACTTAAAAACAAGTAATTAAAATTTGCTCGAAAATAAGTTTAAGAAAATTCAATATTTATAAATTATCTAGGGTTGTGAATCTTTCCAATATCTTTTAAAAAAAGAAGTGATTATTTCATGTTTGTGTAATATATCGGTTTACTAACCTGAAACACGTAATTATGCGAAAGCCTCTGTCGATGGTCAGACGTAAATATCCAGTATAACCCAATTGAACCATATGGCTATATCAACCAAATTACCTGGATTCATTAAGATTAAGTTCCAATTAAGGTTATCCCCGCCCAACAGGTATATGTCTATCTTGTAAGGAAATCTATTAAAGGGTTATCTATCCTCAAGGAAGATCGAAAGCTATTATGTCTAAGGCTGAAATATAAAATTCTTTTGTCAAGTATATTTTAGATTTATCATATCAATCTTATTAATGGCTAGTTAACAAGACGCATTAAGCTTAAGACTTAATAAGTAAACCTTTAAATTACCCAAACTATAAAATAACCCCTTATAAACCGATGGTATTAGAATTCATCACAATCCCAGATAACTAACTTAGTTTGGACACATAACTAGGGCTAATAAAAACTTAAAAGAAAAAGACATAAAATAAATACTGAAAAGTAAATTGCTGTAAAGTAAATACTGAAAAGTAAAATTACAATAAAATAAAATGCTAGGGTTAAGGATCTACTTTTACCACTACTAATTTAGATATCTCCCTTAATATAATATATTAACTTGTGATAACATTACCAACCAGCCATTTAGGCGGTAACCCGATAAAGTCAAATTAAGTCCAACCAGCCATTAAGGTGGTAATATTTGTCCATAAACCTGCCAAATAGACGGTAAATTACCAACCGACCAATCAGGCGGTATCCTTGCTTAGTCAAATTAAAATCAATTTAATATCAATTACCACCGGCCAATATAGAGGTATCCTCATTAAGTTAAATTTTAAATAGTGAATATGTTATAATTAAGGGAGATTAATCTAAATAGCAGTAATAAAAGTTTTACCTTTCACCCTAGCAGTGGGAAGTTACCTCCTCATCTTGAATAGTAAAAACGGAAAAAAGTAAAGAAAGTAAATTATTATTACAAAATGTAACTAAAATTAATTACAAACTGAAATTAAAATAAACTAGATATGAAAACTCCCTATTTACATCAGAGAATTCAGAGAGAAAAGTGCATCTGAAATCAGAAAAATGAGCTGAATTTATAAGTCTCGGCAAGGAAGCCGTATTACGACGCGCATGATTAGTGGCGTGGAACGCGGAGAGCTTGACACGTGGCAGTGGATAAGGTTATAAGGTGACACGTGGCACATTGTGATTGGAAGCTGAATGATTGCCTAAAGTGGCAATTATTGATGATTAACTCAATAATTGTGCTGACATGGTAGTGATGTGGCATTAACGTGGTGATGACATGGCACTGACGTGGCGTCACGTGGCGAAAGTGATTGTCGGCACCATAGGATGATGACACGTGGCACGACTCACGTTAGTAGATGGCTGTGATGTTGCACGTGGCACAGCACATGTTGGCAAAGTGAAACTTCTCAGATTCTGACATGTGGACTCGGAGCACGTTAGCAAATTTGCAGCGTACGTTAGACGTCGCGAAGCACCAAATGACCAAAATGCCCTTTTGTCTGTTTTTCACTGTTTTGGCTCCAAATCACCTCCAGACTGTCCTGAAACTTTATTTATCTACAAAATAACACAAAACTATTCACAAAACTCAAGAAACTATACATAATATTAGGTTAAATGAGTGAGAAATATTGATATAATTATCACTCATCACACCCCCAAACCTAACATTTTGCTAGTCCTCGAGCAAAACATAGAATAAAATAATATAAATATTTTTTTTTAAAAAAAATAAAATTTAACTAAGCCACTTTTGTAAGGATCATGGTTGCATTTAGCGTATGCAACAAGCCTTTAAACCCCTAGTGTCCCTAGTGGATGAGTTGTAGTCTCGTGAGGGTTTGCAGTAATGATACCCACAAACATCTTACAAAAGTAAAAAGATAGTAAAACTAATGCACACAAAAGCAAAAAGACAAGATGTTTTCTTTCTTTCTAAATTACCAAATAAGTAAATTCTCCGATTATCTTTACCATTCTCCATATACACAGCCAATAAAATATTAATCAACTCATTTTTACCCACAACAGTCACAAGTGTATTTGATAAGAGAGTAATATTTTTGTCCTAAAGTCTTATCAGAATTCACACCTTTTTGTAGTGATGGAATAATTTTTCGGAATTTTCAGATTTTTTTTCTATTTATATACAATATCTTCTGTATGTGTAGCGAGTGTTGGGTCGGTGGCTCCCATACCAATTGGCTTTAGGGCACCAGGTGTTAAGACACCCCTACGAACTTAATAACTCAGACTGCAGATATATATTTTTGCAACATCCTTGATCCATGTAGCGAGTGTTGGGCTAGTGACTCATAAACCAGTTGGTTTTAGGGCACTAGGTGTTAAAACACCCCTACGGACTTAATTACTCGGATCTTAGACATTTTTTTTTACTCCATCACTTTTATGAGATGCTTCCTCCAATTAAACTAGAGTACTGAATATTACAAACTTTTCAATTACAGCTCATGTCCATATGTTACTATGCATATTGATAATATCTGTCAACTAATCATATGAAGATCCATTTTATTCAATTTTATAGCAAATTTATAAATTAAATAATTCAAAATGAAATAAACAAAAATTAACTTGTTCTGAAAATAGGTTTGAAATACGTCTCAGGAGTGGAAACTACTTACACAGCTATCTCTTACCAATTTCACCTGAATAATCAAATTAAAACCACAAAACATAAAATATATTTTTTTTTTCTGATTTTTGTAAAATTTTTCAATTTTTTTTTTTTGTATTTTTTATAAAAATTTTGGAATAAAAATAACACAAAACAAGATGCTATTAACTATTCCCCTCCTCCAAACCTAAATAAGACATTGTCCTCAATGTCTTCAACAATAGAAAAAGAGTTTAGAAGTTAGTACCTGGTTAGCTGGAAATCTACATGAAAATTAAAGGTTAAGATCCAGATTAATCCGACGCTTCTTACTACGATCATCCTCAGACCATTTAATCTTGGAAATGATAGGGTCAATTTATGGTTCAAAGGCTAAGATTTGGTCAATTAGATCCGAGGTAGTTCTGGTAGTAAAAAAGAGTTCTTTCATAGGTTTTGTCACGAACCCATTTCTCCGGGCATCATGAAGAAATACACAAAGAAAATCATAAAATCCTTCAATGTTGTACAACCCAATCGGTTTCTGGAATATGTTCAGGTTCGCCGAAGATAGAACTATAAAAATTTCCTCCAATGTACCCAAGCCACCTGATAAAGTAATAAAAGCATCAGCACAATTAGTCATTTCTACCAGTAGTTCAGACATATCTGGCATAATTAGTTCTTCTCCGTTTGATGGTCCGATAAGATTTACCTCCACCAAGGGTTTTGGGATGATTCCTAAGACTTGACTGCCTCCTTCTTGTACAGTCTTTGAAATGATCCTTATAAGTCCAAGATTACCTCCGCCATATACTAAGTGCATATTTCTTTCAGCTATGTTTCGACCTGATTCCTGTGCTGTTTCTATGTATTGTGGTTTAATACCAACACCAGTACCGTAAAACACACAAATATTTTCAACTCATCTTCTTGAAGTGACTTCCATGTCTTACTCTAGATGTCTTAAAAAGTGCAATGATGAGTTGAATTTATAACTTCTGAAAAGAGTGAGTAAAATAATAGCACTAGTACCTGCCAAATGACAATTATTAGTTAAACAGTAAAATAAATCGTGATAGTCAAAAAGGTTTGGATCCTGTCGGAGAAAATAAAAGAAAACACTAAAAAAAAATCACAATTATTAGGAAAAGACAAAGAGATATAATATGTACAAGAAAAGTAGCGGCTTGATTGACGTCTATGCATCATGGACAAGCTTCCCATCCAATTTTCTTATAAATTGGCAAACAGGGTTTTTTGGAGTTAGATTCCCAAGACTTAACTGTTGTCTTTTTTTTGGAATTGTGTATATAACACACGAATTTCATGATACACATATCCACTGGGATACATCTCAAGAGTTTTAGATATGTCATCCAAAGACTCCCTACTCAAGCCATCCCTAATGAAATTAATCTTATCTTCGCGGTTATCAGACACAATTCCTAAATAACGACAACGAGTATCACAAAACAAGTGAGCACATTTATAGCATACACCCATTCTTTTGGCTCTTCTCTTTTTATCATAGGTACTTCTTCCTAAACCAGGCAAATGTGAAATAAAAATGTTAGAAGACTCACCCGCCAATCAAACCCGTGCTTCAATAGTCCAACAAATGTCAGTAGGAATAACTTTGATCATCAGTAGTCTCATCCGTTCTAAGCGAGCTTTGTAGATTTTCATCAGAGATTTTTGAGGGAGATTAGGAAAATATTTGTGAAGAATTGTGAGAGTTTCTTCCATCTTGAAATGACTTAACCTGCAAAAATTAAACACACCAAATTAAATCACACCAAATCACAATATATACATAAATTGCATGGGTTGCCTCCCAACTAGCGCTAAGTTTAATCGTCGTCAGCTAGACGTGACTGCCCGAACGTTTTGCTGGATATAAAAATGTGACACTTTCTTTTTTTCACTCAAATGATTCTCCCCAGTATTACTTGACACACTGACTATTAACCTTGAATGTTTCATTGGTGTTGGGATCCAGTAACTCAACAGCTCCATATGGTAAAACCTGAGTGATCACAAATGGACCTGACCACCTTGATTTCATCTCTCTAGGGAAAAGTTTCAATCTCGATTTGTACAACAACACCTACTGCCTTGGTTCCAACTATTTGCACACTATTTTTTGGTCATGCCATTTTTTGGTCTTTTCTTTATACAATCTGGCATTCTCATAAGCCTGTAGGTGAAATTCCTCCAATTCATTGAGTTGGTGAAGTCTTTTCTCTCCTGCAGCTTGTGGATCAAGATTCAACTTCTTTAGTGCCCAGTACGCCTTGTGTTCAAGCTCAACTGGCAGATGGCATGCTTTCCCAAACACCAATTGATATGGGGACATACCAATGGGTGTCTTTTAAGCTGTTCGGTAGGCCCATAATGCATCATCGAGTTTTATAGAACATTCCCTCCTTATATATCCAACAGTTCTCTCCAATTTTCTTTTGATTTCCCTGTTTGAAACTGTAGGCACTGCATTTTTACATAAGACCCAATGATGAGCCTCATATGGAGGCACTACCCTTTAAGTTGCGGAAGCCATGGGAAACGGACGTCGGAAGGGAAAAATCAATATCTTGTTGGACTTAATTCGTTGCTTAGCCTCGGGTTCACTCGTTGGACCTCTGTTTTAAAATTTATCCTTGGCCCAAAACCCTCGTAATCTACACCAAGCCCACACACCACCAAGCCACATGCCCAAGGCCATTCAATCCTATCCAAAAAATATCAACACATTAAACACATGTTAAAATCTAAATAAATTGCCTTCATAATTCAATCAAATCCCATAAATCCCTTTCCTAAATTAAATCAAATCATCTTCCTAATTGAATGGATCTTTTCCTTATGACACACTAATTAAAAGATATCCTCTATAATTGCATGATTTTTCCTTCCCGTACGAGGAAAGCCCTAACCCTCTCCTATAAAAAGAGACAGAAACCCAACCTTGAGACCGCTAGACATTCACGCCCAAAGCAACGAAGGGTAGCCTCCCCATTGCCGTGAAAAGAGATCCCCATTAGCCATCCCCTGTCGTGAAAACACCCATCCAACAGCCCTCATTCACACCAAACAGCAACCAAGCCCTATCCCTAATTGACACAAAACCAACCCATAAACTCACCCTCAATCACTGAAACATTCCACCCCAAAAACCCCCATTAATCGCAAAAACTACAGCCCTATATAACCCATTTATTACTATGAAATATAGCCAAAACACCATCCCTATATTGCCACAAAATACTACCAAAAACCCCCTTCAAGACCGCACAAACTGCATCCCGAAACCCACAAACTACCCTGCAAAACTGCACTCAAAATCGTAAACCAGTCCCCCCAAAAAACTATACCCAAAACCGCAAGCCAATCTACCAAAAACTACAGCCAAAACCGCAAAACAGTCACCAAAACAACGACCAGAAAACCACAGCAAAACAGAGAGAACAGCAGCCCAAAACAGTGAAACAGTGAAGGAAAATGTTGAACCAGCGAATCGGAGGAGTTGTGGAGCATTAACCCTTCCGACGGCAGCATAAGACACTTCCAAGAGGCGACTTAAAAGGTAAAACCTGAGGGCACCTTTTTATTTATTTTCATTCATCTTTTCAGTTATTATTATTTCTTCGTATGCTTCTTGTTGGGTTGTGTATGCTTGTTGTGTGGATGAATGATCTTGTGCTATCTCTCATGGTATATTGGATGGAAACCCAGACGTAAATTTCGTAGCCGAATTCGAATGGATGGTAGTGCGGTCTGTACTTAGGAAACAACTCCACGTACTACTTAAGAAACGCACATATTTCATTTTGTCTAATCTTTTGTTTATCTATTATTTACTAGAAATATCACGTTATTTCCATGCATGATTTAGTTATTTCCTTCACGTTAGAAATTTGATTATCTCTCTTTAATATTTATGGGTAGACAATTATTTATTTATATTTTTGTGATTTATCGATTTAAAGTATTCGTGAGATTGTGTGCTTACCGTTATTCCGACTTACTTTTATGTATGAAAACTTAGATATAGGTTGTATGCAAACATAAATATAGGTTGTATGCTAACTTAGATATAGGTTGTATGCAAACTTAGATATATGTTATTCTTGTGTATGTATGTTGCGTAGACTTGGTTATATTATTGCATAAATCCGTTCATTACAAGTGGCATAAGTAAGGGACCATTATGAACCCAACGATTTGAGGTCTTCCCTTACGAGGGGTGAGTGCGGCCTTAAATCATTTCCCAGTTCACACTGGGTGGTGACTACATTATTCTCCGGTTTAGTCCCCCGCGGGCTACTCCATACTCCTAACCGGGCCGATAGCCTAGAACAGCGTCGCTGATTTCTGTGTCCTACAGAAACTTCAACCCGTCCATTTGACTGTGGATGGAAAGTAGTGGCAACCTTGTGAGTAACTTCGTATTTGGATAGAAGTGCATCAAAATATCTATTGCAGAAATGTGTGCCACCATCACTGATAATTGCACGAGGTGTTCCGAATCGAGTGAAAATGTGCTTTTTAAGGAATTTGATCACCACTTTTGAATCATTGGATGGTAGTGCAATTGCTTCAACCCATTTGGAGACGTAGTCTAAGCAACCAGGATGTACAGGTTTGGAAATGATGGCACAAAGGGTCCCATAAAATCAATACCCCACACATCGAATATCTCCACTTCCAAAATATTTTACAGTGGTCCTTCATTTCTCTTCGAAATATTTCCCGTTCTCTGGCACCTGTCACATTGAAGAACAAAAAAATAAGCATCTTTAAAATGAGTGGGCCAGAACAAACCTGACTGTAGGACTTTTGCTACAGTTTTGTTTCTGCTGAAGTGTCCGTTATATGGTGATGAATGACAGTGCTACAAAACACTGTTGACCTCCTCTTGTGGAACGCACCGTCTCAGTAATTGATCAGCACATCGTTTGAACAGATATGGTTCATCCCAAACATAATACTTGACTTCTTTGAAGAACTTCTTTTGTTGCTGAGTTGTCCATTCCAACGACCATTTTCCAGACACAATGTAGTTGACATAGTCAGCATATCAAGGGACTTCCTATTGTTTTATGGCAAACAACTGTTCATCTGGAAAAGTTTCTTTAATTGACAGTTCTTTGCCTACTGTTTCTCCATTCTCGAGCCTCGATAGATGATCTACCACTTGGTTTTCTGTCTCTTTCCTATCTCAAATATCCACATCGAATTCTTGTAGAAAAAGTATCTAACGGATCAATCTAGGTTTAGCATCTTTCTTCATGATCAGATATTTGATTACTGAATGATCTGTGTAGACCACCACTTTGGGACCTAGCAGATAAGAGCGTAATTTTTCAAAAGCGAACACAACTGCTTGCAACTCTTTTTCAGTGGTTTTGTAGTTGAGTTGAGCTTCATTCAAAGTTCTGCTGGAATAATAAATTGTGTTGAAAATTTTTACTTTGCATTGTCCTAAAACCGTACCTACAGTAAAATCACTAGCATCACACATCACCTCAAATAGAATGGTCCAGTCTGGTGATACTATGATAGGGGCAGAGACCAACTTCTATTTTAAGATATCAAAAGCTTCTTGGAATTCTTTGGTGAAGTCGAAAGGAACATCCTTCTCCAGAAGATTGCAAAGAGGTTTTGCAATCTTGGAAAAGCCTTTGATAAATCTCCTGTAAAATCCTACGTGTCCAAGAAAACTCTGAATCCCTTTGACAGATGTAGGTGGAGGTAAATTTTCAATTGTCTCGATCTTTGCTTTATCTACCTTGATTCCTTTTGTGAGATTCGATGTCCAAGAACAATTCCTTCTTGCACCATGAAGTGGCATTTCTCCCAGTTGAGTACCAGGTTTGTATCTTCGCACCTTTGTAACACCTGTTCCAGATTTTACAGGCAGTGGCCAAAAGAGTCTCCAAACACAGAGAAGTCATCCATGAATACCTCCATACTCTGTTCCAATATATCTGATATGATGGCCATCATACAACTCTGAAATTTGGCTGGGGCATTACATAATCCAATGGCATCCTGCGGAAAGCAAAAGTACCATAGAGACATGTAAATGTCATTTTCTCCTGATCTTTTGGGGTGTTAGCAATATGATTATACCCTGAATATCCGTCCAAAAAGTAATAGTAATCATGTCCCGCTAGTCTGTCCAGCATTTGATCAATGAAAGGAAGCGGAAAATAGTCATTCCTTGTTGCTTTGTTCAGCTTCCGATAGTCCATACATACTCTCCATCTAGTCACCGTTCTTGTTGGAATCAGTTCGTTTTTTTCATTGCTGACCACAGTAATTCCTCCTTTCTTCGGCATACACTGCATAGGACTCACCCAACTGCAATATGAGATGGGGTAAATGATGCCAGTATCCAACCATTTGATGATTCTTCTTCTTTACGACTTACTTTATGATTGGATTGAGTCTCTGTTGATGCAGGCATACACTGCATAGGACTCACCCAACTACAATATGAGATGGGGTAAATGATGCCAGTATCCAACCATTTGATGATTTCTTTCTTTACGACTTTCTTACAAAATGATGGACTAATACCTCGAATGTCTGTCATAGTCCAGCCAATGGCTTTTTTATGTTCTCCTAACACTCTTAGTAACTTTTCTTCATGCTCCAATGTTAGAGATGAAGAAATAATAAGAGGTAATTCAGAAGAGTTTCCAAGAAATGCATACCTAAGATGACTCGGAAGTAATTTCAGCTCCAATTGCGGTGCTTCTTCTATCGAAGGCTTGATTTGATCTTTCTTCGGGTGTTCCAGATATTCAACTGGTGTTTTCGTTTTGAAACGAAATGGCTTGTCAATATAGTTGATACATTCCATAATTTCAGCATCTAACTCGCTATTTGTCATGTTGGTGATGCAAGCTTCAAGTTTGTCCGTGGGAATTGTATTAGTATCCAGGATGATACTATCAACAATATCAATTCTGAAACATTCTTCCTCCTTTTTTCACTCAGGAATTTCATGGCTTTGAAAACATTGAAAGTAACTTCTTGGTCCTGAACTATAATGGTTAATTCTCCTTTTTGTACATCAATCACAGTTTGACCTGTTGCCAAGAATGGTCTCCCAAGGATGATAGACACATCTTTGTCTTCTTCCATGTCAAGGATAATGAAATCTGCTGGGAGAATGAGTTTGACAACTTTGACCAGCACATCTTCAACGACTCCTCTCGGAAATGCGAGCGTTCGATTAATAAGTTGTAGTGAGACTGAGTATGTATTGCTTCTCCAATTTACAGTTTCCTGTAATTAGAAAAAGGAATTAAATTAACACTTACACCTAAATCACATAAAACCTTACCGATGTAATGTTCTCCAATAGTGCACAGGACTGTGAAACTGCCAGGATCTTTCAATTTTGGGGGAAGTTTCCTCTGAATGATGGCGCTGCATTCTTCTGATAATGCTACTGTTTCGTAATCTCCCAATCTCCATTTTTGTGAAAGAATCTCTTTTATGAATTTGACATAGCTGGGTATTTCTTCTAACGCTTCTGCGAATGAGATGTTGATATGCAGCTTTTTGAACACCTCTATGAATCGAGCAAATTGTTTGTCCAGTTTGTTTTTCTAAATACGTTGTGGAAAAGGTGGAGGTGGAGTGATCTGTTCTTTTTATTTTTCCTTTGCTTCTTTTTCTTCCATCTGTGGAACTTCTTCAATAGTTGCCTTGATTCCAACATCTTTGTTGATTTCAGTACTGCTTTTCAAGGTTATGGCTTTACATTGCTCATTCCCTCAGTTCCTTGGATTTGACTCTATGTTGCTGGGAAGATTTCCTGGTGGTCTGTAACTCTGAGCAATGGCTAGTTGTCCAATCTGATTCTCCAGTGCTTTGATAGAAGCTGATTGGTTTTGAAACATAGCTTTATATTTTTTTAACTGAGCTAGCACTTCTGCCATTACTTGTTCTTTTCCATGCTCCTGGCCTTTTTTCTGTTGCTGGAATCCAGGTGGTGGATAGTTCTTTTGCCCTGAATTGTTGCTCCACGAAAAATTGGGATGATTCCTACACCTTGGGTTGTAGGTGTTTGAATATGGATTGTTCCCCCGTCTATTGAAATTATTGACAAAATTCACTGTCTCTTCAAGTTGGTTTGGCTCTGATGCTCCTCCAAAAGATGAACTTGTGGCTCTAATATTGTATTGCGTGCTGAGAGTCTCCATGTATTTGCATATCTGATCTAACTTGGCATTAACTGCTGTATTTGCTCCAATTTCATAAATTCCTGTAATTCTTTGAATCATGCTCCTTTTGTTGGCCACAAGGAATTGTTGTTGGCCATTTCTTCTATTAGATCCCAGGCTTGATCTTCTCATTTTGCCATCAAAGTTCCTCCATCAGCAGCATCAATTGTGGTTCTCATCAATCCAGAAAGTCCATTATAGAAAGTTTGGATTTGAAGCTATTTTGGAATCTCATGGTGTGGATATTTCTGGAGCAAATCTTTATACCTTTCCCAAGCTTCATAAAGAGTTTCTGAATCTTGTTGTATAAAGGATGTGATGTCATTCCTCAGTTTTGCAGTTCTGGCAGGTGGAAAGTACTTTGCAATGAATTTGGTGGCTAGAGTGTTCCAAGTGGTGATGGAACCTGCTAGTAGTGAATGTAGCCAAGCCTTTGCTCTATCTTTCAAGGAATATGGAAAAACTCACAATCTCATTGCTTCTTCAGGTCCTTGGTTGTAATTGAAAGTGCCTCAAACTTCCAGGAAGTTGCTGATGTGGGCATTAGGATCTTCAATTGCATTTCCTCCAAACTTAACTAACTGTTGAATCATTCGAATGTAAGTTTTGATGTCACCCGTATTTACTGGTAAGGGAGGAACTACAATATAGGAAATGAGGCCATCTACCACCAGAATGGTTCTGTCTCGAATAAGAATTGGTGGTGCAACCTCCAAAGGTTCACGTTCCATCTTAACAATTACTTCTTGGCCTTATCGCCTTTCCCTTCTTAACTGTCTGATAGTTCTTTCAATCTTTAGGTCAAACGGATGGATTTCAAAGCTTCTGGTTCGTCTCATGTAGTGTCTGAGAACCTGAAACACAAGAAAATAAAAACAAAAAGTAAAAAGAAAATTAGATACATGTAAAGGTATCTAACCCCAAAATTAATAGCGAAAGATAAATAAATCCCTGGCAACTGCGCCAAAAACTTGATCGGTGCGTAATCACACACATATAACGTAAGCGCACGTATCGTTCAAGTAGTATAAAAAGTATGGATCCCATGAGGACTTAATACCTAATCTATTAATTTTAATAGGTCAAATGATTACTATTATCCAACAGATTGATTGATTTATTTTGAAATGGTAATGATTTTAAACTTAAAAACAAGTAATTAAAATTTGCTCGAAAATAAGTTTAAGAAAATTCAATATTTATGAACTATCTAGGGTTGTGAATCATTCCAATATCTTTTAAAAAATGAAGTGATTATTTCATGTTTGTGTAATATATCAGTTTACAAACCTGGAACACGTTATTATGCGAAAGCCTCTGTCGATGGTCGGACGTAAATACCCAGTATAACCCAATTGAACTATATGTCTATGTCAACCAAATTACCTGGATTCATTAAGATTAAATTCCAATTAAGGTTACTCCCGCCCGACAGGTATATTTCCATCCTATAAGGAAATCTATTAAAGGGTTATCTATCCACAAGGAAGATCGAAAGCTATTAAGTCTAAGGTTGAAACCTAAAATTCCTTTGTCAAGTATATTTTAGATTTACCATATCAATCTTATTGATGGCCAGATAACAAGACGTATTAAGCTTAAGACTTAATAAGTAAACCTTTAAATTACTCAAACTATAAAATAACCCCTTATAAACTGGTGATATTAGAATTCATCACAACCCCAGATAACTAACTTAGTTACTATACATAATTAGGGCTAATAAAAACTTAAAATAAAAAGACATAAAATAAATACTGAAAAGTAAACTGCGTTAAAGTAAATACTGAAAAGTAAAATTACAATAAAATAAAATGCTAGGGTTAAATGATATACTTTTACCACTACTAATTTAGATATCTCCCTTAATATAATATATTAACTTGTGATAACATTACCAGCCAGCCATATAGGCGGTAACCTGATTAAGTCAAATTAAGTCCAACCAGCCATTAAGGCGGTAATATTTGTCCATAAACCTACCATATAGGCGATAAATTACCAACCGACCAACCAGGCGGTATCCTAACTTAGTCAAATTAAAATAAATTTAATATCAATTACCAACCGGCTAATGTAGTGGTATCCTCATTAAGTCAAATTTTAAATGGTGAATATGTTATAATTAAGGGAGATTAATCCAAATAGCTGTAATAAAAGTTTTACCTTTCACCCTAGCAGTGGGAAGTTACCTCCTCATGTTGAATAGTAAAAATTGAAAAAGTAAAGAAAGTAAATTATTATTGCAGAACGTAATTAAAATTAATTACAAACTGAAATTAAATAAACTAGATATGAAAACTTCTTATTTACATCAAAGAATTCAGAGAGAAAAGTATATCTGAAATTAGAAAAATGAGATGAATTTATAGGCCTCGGTGAGGTAGCCACATCGCGACGTGCAGCTCGCGTCACGACGCTCGTGATTATCGGAGTGGAACATAGAGAGCTTGACACATGGCAGTGGATAAGGTGATAAGCTGATATGTGGCACGTTGTGATTGGAAGCTGAATAATTATGCTTGCGTGGCAATTATGGATGATTAACTCAATAATTGTGCTGACGTGGTAGTGATGTGGCGCTGACGTGGTGATAATGTGGCACTGACATGGCGACATGTGGCGAAAGTGATTGTCGACACCATATGATGATGACACGTGGCACGGCGCACGTTAGTAGATTGTTGTGATATTGACACGTGGCACGATGCATGTTAGCAAAGTCAAACTTCTCATATTCTGGTATGTGGACCCGGCGCATGTTAGATGTCGTGATGCGAGCTGCGCGTCGTGACGCACCCAATGACCAAAATGCCATTTTGTCTGTTTTTCACTATTTTGGCTCCAAATCACCTCCAGATTGTCATGAAACTTTATTTATCTACAAAATAACATAAAACACTTTAAATCTGAGGTAACTCCTCTCCACTGGGGTGAAAGGTAAAGCTTTTATTACCAATATTTAGATTAATCTCCCTTAGTTATAATATATAAACTACTTTAAATCTGACTTAATGGGATACCACCTTTATGGTTGGTTGGACTTAATTAAATTGATTTTAACCTGAATAAACTGGATACCGCCTTTATGGTCGGTTGGAATTAATCATGAATTTGACTTAATCAAGATACCGCGTATATGGTTGGTTGGTAATGTCATGCAAGTATATATATTATAATAAGGGAGATATCTAAATTAGAAGTAATAAAAGTGGACCCTATTTCCCCAGAATTTTATTTATTGTTAATTTATCTTTTTAATTTCCATCTTTATTTATGTCTTTTACTTTATTTATGTCTTTTACTTTATTTATGTCTTTAATAATTCTAGATATATGTTGTAACTAAATATCATATCTGGGGTTGTGATGAATTCCTAAATCGCCAATTTATAAGTGGTAATTTTAGGTTCTGGGTAATATAAAGGTTTATTTATTGAGACTTAGTCTTAATGCTTCTTGTTAACTGCTATTAATAAGATTGATTTGGTAAACTTAAAATGAACATGGAACAGGAATTTTAGGTTTAGCCTTAGACTCAATAGCTCACAATCTAACCTTGGGGAAATAGACTCTTAGGTAGATTTCCTTACATGATAGGAATATACCTGTTTGGCTGGGGTAGCCAGAATTGGAACTTAATCTTAATGAATTTAGGTAACTTGGTTAACATAGGAATATAGTTAATTGGGTTACTCTAGGTGTTTGCATCTGACCATCGGAAGAGGCCTTTGCATATTTTCATGTCCAGGTTAATAAACCGAGATATTAAACAAGCATGAGATAATCACTTCATATTTAAAAGATATTAGAAGGATTCACAACCTTAGATAGTTTTATAATATTGAATTTTCCCTTAATTTACTTTTACACTACTTTATTTACTTGTTTTCAGACAAAAATCACCATCCAAACAACAATCAATCTATTAGATACTCTTAAACATTTAACTTCGTAAATTGATAGCCTAGGTATTAAGTCCTCGTGGGATCGATATATTTTATACTACTTGAGCGATACATGCGCTTGCGTAACGTGAGTGATATCACTGATCATTTAGTTATGGATTTTTAACCCAGCAGTGTTTCCCACTACTTTATATAATATCGTAACCCCAACAGAAAATTGAATCCAATAATTAAATTGAATTCCATAGTGAGAAGTGGACCCCATGAATATATTTCGACTCACAGCTTTGGGACGTTCTAATCACAGGTAGACAATTCATTGTCAATCACATTTACTGTGACCCCAGGTTTTGATCCTGACCGCTTCTCGTTGTGACAGCTTTGGCACGTTCACACGAGGCATATCAAGGCTTCACTTGTGAGTGACAAACTCAAGCTACCGATGTAGTCCTGACAACTTTGGCACGTTCAAGATTTTGATTTTCACTTGAATTTGTCTCTTATCATATAATTTCTACTGGCATAAATGAACTACCATTAGCCATAGCTGGACACCTTTGGCACGATACAGCTATAGCATCAGGAAATCATTTGCATCCATACAGGCAAGGCAGACTAAGAAACAAGTATTCCTAATACTAGTTACTTTAATATCTTATTTTGGAGGGGATATTCCTTAAGAGGGTTTTACTCTACATCAAATGCAGAATTTTAATTTAGATCAATTTCTCAACAGCTTAATTCTACCTGGGAAAACATAACTTATCTTAACCATTACATCTCTGTTTTGTTTTCCGTTAACGTAGAATTAAAAAAATTAAGAAACATCTAAATTACATGCATGTGGAAATATCAAAATTGGATTATATATCATATATCAAGCATGAAAAATGTAATGGATGAAGGATTAGACCTGCTCTGATACCATTTTTTGTTGGGGTAAGGCGTGGCGGAAACGATGTGTAATATCCCTAGACTGGGAGAAGTTACTAGCATGGGATAGCAGGATTAACCCCATAAGCCTTTGACTTTCTGACTGTATTATAATCTATTCAGATGCAATGTTATGCATAGACACCTTAACTCAATTTTAAAATACTTTTATGTCTCATGTCTGTATACTTTGAATACTATTCTTTACAAACATTGACAGATACTCCATAATGACTTATACTACACTAATACATAAAAGAATCTTTTACTTGACACTGACTAGACTCTCATGCTATATGACTCAAAGCTAGTGGACTCCTACCCTAGCGACTGCATCAGTATCCATCGTCTCAAGCTCATTCTCCTAGAATTCTTACAAAATAAATACTGGAAGTGGGGGGGTAGATCGTCGTACGATCTAAGTGAGAGGAACTAAAACAACAAGAAGAAAGTATATTAAAATGCATAAAATAATCAACAAAGTCTGTTTAATAAAGTCATTGAAAAGATAAGTGACAACTTAAAGAACTTAACGATATCGGACTATAAGACTATTCGTCATGAAAATACAGTAAACAATATCATGAAACTGCACCGTAAGTGTGTCAAATCATACTATAAAGATGATTACGAAATAACTTTCTTTGGACCTTACTATCGGGTTCCCTAGCTTATACTGAACTTCGAAAAGTAATTTAAGATGATTACGGAATATTCCTTAACAAGAATGAGAAAAAAAGGATTCAAATGGCTTAGGAATACTCACTAACCTGTCTGTAAAGCTTTGAGGGCGTACTCGAGGATCGGATACTGGAGAGGTAGTGCCTCATATATGAGTATCCCGGACATACGACGTATATAAGACCCTAACACTCTACCCACTATAGTCACTGACTCCCTAGACCATGCTCTGATACCATCTTTGTAACATCCCCAAACTATGAGATGTTACCGGCATGGGATAGCAGGACTAACCCAATAAGCCTTTGACTTTCTGACTGCATTCTAATCTATTCAAATGAAATATTATGCATAGACACCTTAACTCAATTTAAAATACTTTTATGTGTCATGTCTGTGTACTTTGAATACTTTTCTTTACAAACATTGACAGATACTCAATAATGACTCATAATACACTAATGCATACATGAATCTTTTACTTGACACTGACTGGACTCTCATGCTATATGACTCAAAGCTGGTGGACTCCCACCCTATCGACTGCATTAGTATCCATTCTTCCAAGCTCGTCCTCCTAGAATTCCTACAAAACAAATACTGGTAGTGGGGGGTTAGATCATCGTACGATCTAAGTGAGTGGAACTAAAACAACAAGAGGAAAGTAAATTAAAATGTATAAAATAATCGACAAAGTTTGTTTAATAAAATCATTGAAACAGATAAGTGACAACTTAAACAACTTCACGATATCAGACTATAAAACTTTTCGTCATGAAAATACGGTAAACAATATCATGAAACTGCACCGTAAGTGTGTCAAATCATACTGTAAAGAACAATGTAAAGTCATGCTGTAAAACATCTTAAGAAATCAGGTTCAGTTATATCACTCAACACTACTATAGAAAACCCAAGTCAAGGAATTTCCGCCCAGGAATGTCCCATCTGAGCGCAATCTCCGCCCAGGAATGTCCCATCTGAGTGCAATCTCTGTCAAGGAATGTCCCATCGGAGTGCAATCTCCTCCCAGGAATATCCCACCTGAGCACAAAAATGGATCTATTGGTGTTACGTATCACCGTCCCCCTAGCCCGGCTCGAGGATCTGATAACGTCCCTTCAGTCCTCCACATGTGCACATGCCACTATATCCGGTAATTCCAAACTGGATCACAAGTTACATACTGGGGTGATTTTTTACCTCATGCCCCGAAAACATAAATCTCAAGTTGAAAAACATTTCTTTTCCAAATCGCTATTATTTGAAAAAAAACTGTAAATAAATAAAGGCTAACGCCCTACGTGCTAGAAAAGTAAGTCTGGATTTATAAAGAACAAGTAAATCAATCAATTTAAAGAAAGGGGTGTCCACTTACTGATTTGGGCTTGACGACGTCTTTTCACAGCGTCGACGGTGGTTGTGAGTCATGGCGTTGATCTATAAGAGTAAAGGGCTTGTTAGAACAAAGAAATATTTAATGAACTTATAAGAATATATGAACCAGAATTTTCCAAGTTTTTGGGCTAGAGATTGGAATTTTATTGGGAGCAATTGGTAAGGAATTTGGACTTCAAATTTTTATGGATGAATCCCCTATAAGTATACTTTACCCCAAATTTTATGGATCCTGATTTCGATTCCCAAACTCCGTAAACAAACTGATTTCTACTAGTTGTTCAGCAAAGACAAAATCAGATTAGTCTCTGCTGATCACTCCACTTCGAAACTCTGCCAAAAATTTCTTATTAAGTCCAATGGTTCTGAATTTTTTTTATATGTCAAACTACTATGTGTCTAGTTTATTTTGGCACTGACCGCTCGTCGTTTGGACACCCGAAACCCATTTTAAAAATCAAAAATTGAGCCTAGGTCATCAGGTTACAGGTGCAGACTTTACTGCCGATCAGTTGACTTAGGAGATTTTTCTACATTAGCGTCTTAAGACCAAAATTTCTGATTTTTGGATATATTACTTCCAATTGTGTCTATTTTACTAAGAACTTTACCGCTTGTCAATCAGAGATTTAAAACTCAAGTTATAAATTCAAATATATGACATGTCCAAAATGCTCTGTTTTCTGAAACTTGCTGCCCATTTGCGATTTACGCCGCTCTTCCGATTTTATTTAATTTTACAGTATTCTTCGGACTTCCTAATGTCTATAAACACATATTACTTTGTTTTAAGTTTGTCCAAATAATTATTTTAGTCCATTTGGGCAATTTGTCGAACACTTGGGTGTGCAATTAGTTACCTTATCACTATTTTCCAAATTATAGTTATATATCCCTCCATTTCCACAAACATTACATCTCCAACAACCTAATACTTCACTAGAAAAAGTAAATCAGCCCCCCTCTCTGTCGAAAATGGCTATTATCAATGATCATATTTTTTCCATTTCTATTGTACCACCAACAACATTTCATCTTAGCAATATTACTCATAATCCCAACCACACATTCTTTCATTTCATTACTCCATCATAGCCAACCTAGGGTTTGGATTAAAATTAATAATACAACATAATCATCACACTAAACAACTTATTTATGCTTATTAAATTCAAATGTACTTATATTAACATAAAATTCCACCACTAATGCAAAATCACAACTTATAACTTATAGAATATAATTTTCTTACCTTAATCAACTTGCCACCTTACTCCAATTTCTTCATAGGGCTTGTATGAATCTCTCTAATATTTCTTATGCTTGATTTCCATCACTTCTTAACTAAGAATTTTAGAAACTCCTGGAAAATTTTCTTATTTCACTTGTTTTTTTTTCATTTGGCCATCATAAAAAATTAGGGCTTGGTGGATTTTATTTATTTCTTGGCTTGGTAAGTCTCTTCTAGAGAAATCAAGGGTCCCCTAGGTAATTCGGAGTGGGCTGTATTTGAAGAAATAAAATGGGCTTTTAGCCTTAAATGAAATTTTTTTCACTCCTCATTTTCGTCACAGTGCAGGTCAGTGGCAAAAAAACGCACATGAAGTTTGTGCATCTATGTTTTCCCTTCAAAATGGTATATTATTCCTCAAAATCAGAGTTAAAACAAAGTAGTTATGGCTGTTTTACTAACAGCTTTACAAAACGGAAAGTTTAGCGGAACTGCATCAAAACTTGAAAATTTATCCTGAGTCTCCAGTCGAGATTCATTGGCCATGGAAATCATTTTTATAACATATAACGATTATTAACATGCTTCGCACAATTATTTACTATGCTATTTATGTTGCACGTTACCGATCTGTTACAATTCCCTCCTTAAATATGATTCGTCCTCGAATCCTTTTTTGTGTGTCCAACTTGCGGTTTTCCTAGTTTCGAGAATATCTTGTGATTCTTCTATACTCATCTTCTTCACTCCAGTCTTATTTAATTTTACTTGTTCTTCCTCTTTTCTCTTTTCTAAGTTCTTAATTAATAATACTTCTACTGAGTATCTTTGACTTCTATTTATCCGAATATTTAGCTGAACTGCATACTCCTTATCTCTAATATCTCTCTCATGGTTCTTTACTAATGCTCAAATATTTTTTAATTTGATCAAATTCTTAGTGACTGGTACTTTTAACTCTTACTAAATTTGCTGATATCTTCCTACTTGTACTTAGTATTCCTTACTCTACTTGTCCATCTTGATCTCAATATCCTTTCTTATCACTTAGCTATTAAATTCCTATACACATCTTACAATCTTCAACAGTCTATAAACTTTTCTTCTTCAAGTTCTAAAATTTCTGCTGCCTAAGGGGTTTTGGGGTTTTCTGATTTATTGATATTTCCTAGTGGTTCCTTTGTATTTGGTTATGGTTAAAGCTTATATTCTTTCGTACTTTACTTTCATTACTCACATTCTTACCATTTCTCCATAGTTTGAAAATTCATTTTTTCCTAGGTTCTAAACCATACTATAATTTTGTCACCATTTACTTAGTATCTTCGAAGGATATCGGCTCTCATATGTCTTTGGCTATACTTAATGTTGTCGTCTTACATTCTTATCACTGCTCAACTAGTACTCCTTCTCTTTATTGCCTTATCTAATAGCTTCTCTTTAAATCTTTGATGCCATCTTTGTTACCGATGTCGATTAAGGGTTGCGAAGGTGGGTACTTGTCTGGGGACTCTTCTGCTATGATGATTTGGTGACATATACTTTTGTCTAAGATTCTCGTGCATACCTGTCTAGTGTCTTTTCCTACTCTAGATTTTACAGCTAAAACGTATTTGTCTTGCCTTTTCTTCATATCCTCAGACCTTAATTTCTTGAAATATCTGCTATCATTTGACTGCTACCTTATTTTAGTACTATTCTAATTTAACAACTTCCTTTCTGACTCCCAAAGTCTCACTTGTTCATTCTCGGGCTACATCTGCAGGTTTCATCTCTTTGATCTTCCCTTTCTATTCTCTACTCACCTTCTGTACTTATTTATATGCTAGAATACATTTTCTTTGTTGATTCTCATACTGTGGTAAACTTGTTGTCTTTGTTATATACCATACTACACTTCCTTCTATATTTACTTAGTATTTCTTCTCCTGTTTTCATTACTTCTTCACAATCTTACTTTTTAGTACTTATATCAGCTAACATTTTTATTTACCTTTTTTTTTTCCACTTCGTTCTATGTCTAAATCTACTATGGGTCATATTTCTTGTTTCTTTACTCGAATGATACTTGTTCTAATATGTCCTTAAGGGTCATACATTTTAATCTTTTATCACTACTCTTGTACTTGCTTCTGAAGTACCTTAAGGTTACACTTCCAGTCATTTGTGTTATCAGAATCGATTCGAGGGTTGGGAGGGTGGGAGCTAGTCTTGAGGTCTCAGTGACATATATTTCGCCTAAAATTCTTGTGTATATTTGTCTGGGATCTCTTTCTATACTAAGTACTACTGCTAAAAACTTTTCTGACTTATCTTTTCTAACTCTATTCCTAGTTCTTTTCATCAATTAATCACTTCACATCCTATACAAGTCCTCCTAGAAACATATTCTCTAAAAAGTTCCTTGTTCTGTCCATTTATCCTTCTTGTTAATTAACTTCATGCGGTTACTACGCTCTTTCTCAAGGTACTACTATAATCCGTTTTCTATCTTTTCTAAGGGAATCCTTATGCAATGATGGTTCCTTTCTTATCTTAGTCCTTTACTCCTTACTCGTTTTCTTTATTGAAAACTTCATTTGCTTCAACTAATAAAATCCTTATTCTTAACTTTATGAGGTTCTTTATAAGTTGGTCACTATCTTCCTATGAATCATTTTCCATATTCTTTATACTTCAACTTTGTTTATTCCCTTGAAGGTCATTGGTTTTGTGAAGGTTTTCGGCACTTAGCTCATTCTTAAGATAATTATTTAAATCTTTTCTTTTTTAAGTTTCTAGTCTATGACCTTTCGAATCATCAAACTAGTTGTCGAGCTATCTTGCAATTATAACAGTTACTCTTTTTTACTGGTTCTGCTCTCTTATAGGACTCCACCACTTTCATATTATATTTCCTTAATATAGTTCTTACAAAGGTGACTGTGAATCATTCCTCTATTTGGTTCTTAAATCTCAACTTCATGTTCCTACTATAGCTCTTGATTTGATCATTTTATCCTCACGTCCATATTGGTATTCTTATCATTTCTTAAGTATCTCCAACTTAATAGGTTTATTCTTATGGTCTTCTACAGATCTCTACTATCTCAGCTTACCTATGGGTTCTATGATATTTGATCTAATTGTGATTTTCTATTGGTTGAGTAAACCTTACTCTGTCTTTCCTTAATCTTTGCACTACTCTGGGTTTTTTTTTCCTTTACATCCTCAAAAATTTCTTTGATCCTTCTTCTAGTTGGTTTGTTTCTCAAGGCATTTTCTTTTCTCGAATGAACTCCCGCTGATTTGCTTATATCATACTGATAGGAACTACTTAAATCTCATTGGTCCTTTCTTTATATCTCGGGAAACTTCTTCATCCTCGTTCTAGTACTTTATGTCATGATGGAGCCTATTACTCATGTAGGATGGTTATAAGGTAGACTCTATGAGGAATACTTCCTTAACTGATATCTCGTATGAGGGAAAATTTGGGTAAGTAGAAGTTATGTCTATTGGATGTCTTGGCTAGAGAGACCTAACACTTATTTAAATCGCCACTTATCTTGTTTGCTTACAAATTTATGTTTTGGAAGATCTAAAGTCTTTTTTCTTCTTTATAGCATTCTGTCATTTCTTATATGTCTCAATTTCTCTATCTCTATCTACCTTTTGCTTCTTACTCCGCTTCCTAATTCTCATTTTCTATTCTTATTATAAGTTTCGGCTATAATGATCTTTTTACGTTTCATGCTATTGCTTTAGTTACTTCTAACTCTCTTTATCGTCTCAGGTCTATTCCTGAATACTCTCATAGATTTCTACTGACTTTGGGCTAGTCTGCCTTCCAAATTCCTAGGTGAACTTTTGTCAGATCTTTTATGGTTATCTATGTCTGTTAGGTAAGCTCTATTAGGGAAACTCTTTTGTCTGGTGTCATTTAAGAATTCGAAGACTAGATTGTCCAAGATTTTATCTCTATCGGGTTGCTAGGGGTAAGATAGTTAATCGTTCTTATTTCGTATTTGAGGATCTGGGTCAAGTTCTGAGTATATAGAATCCTTCAAATCCTTTTTGACATCTAGGTCCATTGGGTCTCTTACTACTACTCTGGGTTTCGTACTTCTATTATTTCTCTAGCTATTCTCCGATACTCGTAGAACTCATTAGCTATGAGAGGATCTCAAAGACTATTGAATTTATTTGGAAAGATTTCATGAGTAGGAATGGAATCTTAATTTTACTAGGCAAATCAATTACTTATTGGGGCTTCCATTATTCTCGTTTACTGCTATGGGTTGTTGTGTTTTGCTAACTGCTCTGGTTCTATATCCTCTATCTTGTCTTACTTCTCTTCTAGCTTTATCTTTCTCTTTATACTCTTCTAGGTGGATATCTCTAAGCCTTTCTATTTCACTCTCTCTCTATACATCTCGATCTCTAACTGGTTCAAGCTTCCATGAATCTTTT
Source organism: Zanthoxylum bungeanum (assembly GCA_019454045.1). Taxonomy (NCBI): domain Eukaryota; kingdom Viridiplantae; phylum Streptophyta; class Magnoliopsida; order Sapindales; family Rutaceae; genus Zanthoxylum; species Zanthoxylum bungeanum. Next base: position 58,666 of record SKCR01006517.1, read on the forward strand.
CTTCTAGCTTCCTCTTTTCTCTTTTGCTCTCTCGAATAACTTTCTTTGGACCTTACTATCGGGTTCCCTAGCTTATACTGAACTTCAGAAAGTAATCTAAGATGACTACGGAATGTTCCTTAACTAGAATGAGAAAAAAAGATTCAAATGGCTTGGGAATACTTACTAACCTATCGGTAAAGCTTTGAGGACAAAATGAGAAAAAAAGATTCAAATGGCTTGGGAATACTTACTAACCTATCTATAAAGCTTTGAGGACATACTCGAGGATCGGATACTGGAGAGGTAGTGCCTCATATACAGGTATCATGAGCATACGACGTATACAAGACCCTAACACTCTACCCAATGTAGTCACTAACTCCCTAGACCATGCTCTGATACCATCTTTGTAACATCCTCAGTCTATGAGAAGTTACCGAAAGGGGATAACAGGACTAACCCTATAAGCCTTTGACTTTCTGACTGCATTCTAATCTATTCAGATGCAATATTATGCATAGACACCTTAACTCAATTCAAAATACTTTTATGTCTCATGTCTATGTACTTTGAATACTCTTCTTTATAAATATTAACAAATACTCAGTAATGACTCATACTACTCTAATACATACAAGAATATTTTACTTGACACTGACTGGACTCTCATGCTATATGACACAAAGCAAGTGGACTCCCACCCTGGCAACTGCATCAATATCCGTCCTCCCAAGCTCATCCTCATGGAATTCCTACAATACAAATACTAGAAGTGGGGGGGGTAGATCGTCGTACGATCTAAGTGAGTGGAACTAAAACAATAAGAGGAAAATATATTAAAATGTATAAAATAATCGACAAAGTCTGTTTAATAAAATCATTGAAACAGATAAGTGACAACTTAAACAACTTAACGATATCGGACTATAAAACTATTCTTCATGAAAATATGGTAAACAATTTCATGAAACTTCACCGTAAGTATGTCAAATCATACTATAAAGAACAATGTAAAGTCATGCTGTAAAACATCTTACGAAATCAGGTTCAGTTATATCACTCGGCACTACTATAGAAAACCTAAGTCACAGAATCTCTGCCCAGGATTATCCCATCTGATCGCAATCTCCGCCGAGGAATGTCCCATCTGAGTGCAAAAAAGGATCTATGGGCATTACGTATCGTCGTCCCCCTAGCTCGGCTTGAGGATCTGAGAGCGTCCCCTCAGTCCTCCACATGTGCACATGTCATTATATCCGTCAATTCCAAACTGGATCTCAAGTTACATACTGGGGTGAGTTTTTTCCTCATGTCCTAAAAAACATAAATCTCAAGTTTAAAAACATTTCTTTTCTAAATCGCTATCATCTGAAAAATGACTGTAAATAAATAAAGGCTAACGCCCTACTTGCTGGAAAGTAAGTCTGGATTTATAAAGAACAAGTAAATCAATCAATTTAAAGAAAGGGGTGTCCACTCACTGATTTGGGCTTGACGGTATCTTTTCACAGCGTCAACGGTGGTTGCAAGTCCTGACATTGATCTATAAGAGTAAAGGGCTTGTTAGAACAAAGAAATATTTAATGAACTTATAAGAATATATGAACCAGAATTTTCCAAGTTTTTGGGTCATAATTTGGAATTTTGCTGGGACTAATTGGTAAGGAATTTAAACTTGAAATTTTTATGGATGAATCCACTATGAGTCTACTTTACCTTAAATTTTACGGATCCTGATTTCGATTCCCAAACTCAGTAAAAAAATTGATTTCTACCAGCTGTTCAACAGGGACAGATTCAGATCAGTCCCTACTGATCACTCCAATTCGAAACTCCGTCAAAAATTCTTATTTTGTCTAATGGTTCTAAATTTTTTTAATATGTCGGGCTCCTATGTATCTAGTTTATTTTAGCACTGATGGCTCATCGTTTGGACACCCGAAACTCATTTTAAAAATCAAAAATTGAGCCTACGTCATCAGGATACAGGTGTAGACTTTACTACCGATCAGTTGACTTAGGAGATTTTTCTACTTTAGTATCTTAAGTCCAAAAATTATAATTTTGGATATGTTACTCACAATTGTTACTCAGAACTTTACGGCTTGTCAATCAAAGATTTAAAACTGAAGTTATAAATTCAAAATGTGACATGTCCAGAATGCTCTGTTTTTGGAACTTGTTGCCCATTTGCGATTTACACCGCTTTCCAAATTTTATTTAATTTTGCCATATTCTTCGGACTTCTTTAATATCTATAACACATATTACTTTGTGTTAAATTTGTCCAAATAATTATTTTAGTCCATTGGGTCAATTTGTCGAACATTTGGTGTGCAATTAGTTACCTTATCACTATTTTCCAAATTATAGTTATATATCCCTCCATTTCCACATTAATTACACTCCAACAACCTAATACTACACTAAAACAAAGCAAATCAGCCCCCCTCTCTGTCGAAAATGCATATTATCAATGATCGTATTTTTCCCATTTCCATTGCAACATCAACAACATTTCATCTTAGCAATATTACTCCTAATCCCAACCCCACATTACTTTCATTTCATTAGGGTTTCTATTAAAATTAATAATACTACATAATCATCGCACTAAACAACTTATTTATGCTCATTAAATTCAAATGTACTTATATTAACATAAAATTCCACCATTAATGCAAAATCACAACTTATAAGTTATATAATAGAATTTTCTTACCTTAATTAACCTGCCACTGTACTCCAATTGCTTCCTAGGGCTTGTATGAATCTCCCTAATCTTGCTTATTCTTGATTTCCATTACTTCCTAACTAAGGATTTTAGAAAATCCTGGAAAATTTTTATTCTTTCCCTTGTTTTCTTTCTTTCTTTTTTGTTTCATTTGGCCATCATAAAAAATAAGGGGGCTGGTGGCTTTTATTTATGTCTTGGCTTGGTAAGTCTTTTCTAGAGAAATCTAGGGTCCCCTAGGTAATTCGGAGTGGGCTGGATTTGAAGTAACGGGCTTTTGGGTTTAAATAAAAATTTCTTTTTACTCCTCATTTTCGTCACAATGAAGGTCATTGGCAAAAAAAATTCTTTTTTGACTTAGTTTGGGTATGACTTTGTGGAAATATTCAATACGAAGTTTGTGCGTCTATGTTTTCCCTTCAATCGGTATATTATTCCTTAAAATCAGAGTTAAAACGAAGTAGTTATGGCTGTTTTACTAACAGCTATACAAAACGGAAAGTTTAGCGGAAATGCGTCAAAACTTGAAAATTTATCCCGAGTCTCCAGTCGGGATTCATTGGCCATTGAAATCATTTTTATAACATATAATGATTATTAACATGCTTCGCACAATTATTTACTGTGCTGTGCATGTTGCACGTTACGGTCTGTTACAATTGCCCCCTTAAATATGATTCGTCCTTGAATCTTTTTTTTTGTGTCCAACTTGCGATTTTCCTAGTTTCGAGAATATCTTGTGATTCTTCTATACTCATCTTCTTCTCTCCAGTCTTAGTTAATTTTACTTGTTCTTCTATTTTCTCTTTTCTAAGTTCTTATTTAATAATACTTCTACTGAGATCTTTGACTTCTATCTATCTGAATCTTTAGCTGAACTTTATACTCCTTATCTCCAATATCTCTCATAGGTCTTTACTTATGCTCAAACATTATTTAATTTGATCAAATTCTTAGTGACTGGTACTTTTAACTCTTACTAAATTTTTTGATTTCCCTTGTTTTCTTTCTTTTTTTATTATTTTTTTTGTTTCATTTGGCTCTCATCAAAAATAAGGGGCTTGGTGGCTATTATTTATGTCTTGGCTTGGTAAGTCTTTTCTAGAGAAATCTAGGGTCCCCTAGGTAATTCGGAGTCGGCTAGATTTGAAGAAACAAAATGGAATTTTGGGCTTAAATGAAAATTTCTTTTTACTTCTCGTTTTCGTCACAATGCATGTCAATGGCAAAAAAAATGCATTTTTGACTTATCTCAGATCCGTATTTAAGGAATTGTTCAACACGAAGTTTGTGTATCTATGTTTTCCCTTCGAAACGGTATATTATTCCTCAAAATCGGAGTTAGTTAAACGAAGAAGAAGATATAGCTATTTTACTAATAGCTACACAAAACAAAAAGTTTAGCGGAAATGCGCGTCAAAACTTGAAAATTTATTCTGAGTCTCCAGTCGGGATTCATAGGTCATGGAAATCATTTTTATAACATATCGGGGACGGCGATACTAACACCACTGGATCCCTTTTTGCACTCTGATGGGACATTCCTGGGTGGAGATTGCGCTCACATGGGACGTTCTTGGGTAGAGAATGTGCTCAGGTGGGACATTCCTAGGTGGAGATTCTGTGACTTGGGTTTTCTATAATAGTGCCGAGTGATGAGTGAGTGATATAACTGAACCTGATTTCTTAAGATGTTTTACATCATGACTTTACATTGTTCTTTACATTATGATTTGACACACTTACGATGCAGTTCATGATATTATTTACCGTATTTTCATGACGAATAGTTTATAGTCCGATATCGTTAAATTGTGTTAAGTTGTCACTTATCTGTTTCAATGATTTTATTAAATAGACTTTGTCGATTATTTTATACAGTTAAATATACATTCTCCTTATTTTTTTAGTTCCACTCATACGGAGATCTAACTCCCTCCCACTTTCAGTATTTATTATGCAGGAATTCTAGGAGGACGAGCTTGAGAGGACGGATAATGATGCAATCACCAAGGTGGGAGTCCACCAGCTTTGAGTCATATAGCATGGAGTCCAGTCAGTGTTAAGTAAAAGATTCTTGTATGCATTAGTGTAGTATGAGTCATTATTGAGTATCTGTCAATGTTTGTAAACAAGAGTATTCAAAGTACACAAACATGAGATATAAATGTATTTTAAATTGAGTTAAGGTGTCTAAGCATAACATTGCATCTGAATGGATTAGAATACAGTCAGAAAGTCAAAGGCTTATTAGGTTAGTCCTGCTATCTCTTGCCAGTAACATCTCCCAGTCTGGGGATGTTACAGATGCCTACCTGAAATGGGTCGCAGGTAATGAGAAGGCCTGCTGCTACTTGGTAGTAGGGATGTTCAAGGTTCTTGCTACAGAACATGATCATATGGCTTATGTATCTCAGATGATGGAGTCATTGCAGGGCATGTTTGGGAAACCTTTAGAGCATCAAAGTCATGAGGCTATGGTCTCAACGATGACTGCTAGGATGAAGGATGAGATATTAGTTCGAGAGCACGTTTTGAGGATGACGACCTATCTCAACACTGTCGAAACCCATGATGCTCTTATTGATGAGTGAAGCCAGGTGATGTGGTTATGAAAACTCTTCTGAAGGATTTCCCATTGTTTAAAAAAAACTATGTTATGAATAAGTAGACTTTTACTTTGACCTAGTTGCTTAATGAGCTCACCAACTACCAGTCCATGCTTGTGGATCCTCTTAAGCCCAATACTGAGGTAAATGCTACTGAGTGTTCTAAATCTGCAAAGAATAAGAAGAATAATAACACTGGAAGGCCAAGGCTAAGCCCATGAAGAATAATGACAAGAAAGGCTCCAATGATGCCATGTCAAAGGGAAAATATTTCCACTGTAACAAAGACGGTCATTGGAAAAGGAATTATCCTAAATACCTTGCTAAGCTGAAGGAGAATAAGACTACAGGTAAATACGATTTACTTATTATCGAATTTCTATTAGTGGAGGATGATAAATCTGCTTGGATTGTTGATTCTATAGCCACTAACCATGTTTGTTCTTCTTTGCAGCTACTTGACTTATGGAGGGACCTTGCTGAAGGTGACTACACCATGAGGGTCAGGATATGGGATGTCATTTCAGTAAGACCAATGGGAGTTTCCAGTTTAAGTTTTTCAAATTATAGTTGTTTAAATTTGAACACATGTTATTCATTCCTAATTTTCACAGGAATTTGAATTATGTTTCCAAACTTTTGGATGATGGTTTTCTAGTTTCTTTTAATAGTAATTTGGTTATTATTTGAAGAAATGGATTAACCATATGTATAGGCAACTCAGAAAATAAATTGTATGTGTTAAGCCCGTAACACATATGTCACTACTCAACACTAAAATATATAAGGTTGAGAAACCTAAAACAAAACTGCAAAAGATTTCTCACGATGAAACATATCTGTGGCATCATAGACTTGGTCATATCATCCTTAATTGGATAGATAAGTCGATAGAGAATAGAGTTTTAAACCAGTTAAAGCTCGAAACTTTACCAGTTTGCGAATCATGTTTAGAAGGAAAAATGACCAAGAGACCTTTTATTGGAAAAGGTATAAGAGCCAGTAAACCATTTGAGCTAATAAATTTGGACATTTGTAGACCGATGAATGTAAGAGCCTAAGGTGGTTATGAATATTTCATCACACTTATTAACTATTAATCAAGATATGGAGATGTGTCATAACGTAGCAAAAGTCAGATACTTTTGAAAAGTTCAAAGAATATCGTTTTGAGGTGAGAACTAGGTAGGTAAGACAATCAAAACTCTATGATCGGATCGTGGAGGAGAATACCTTGATAGAAATTTTAAGGAATTCTTAGTTGAGCATGAGATAGTATCCCAACTCACAGCACTTGGAACACCATAGCAAAATGGTGTTGCAGAGAGGGAAATCAGACCCTACTAGATCTGATAAGATCTATGTTTAGTTATAGTTCACTACCTAGTTCATTCTGGGGGTATGCATTGCAAACAACAATATATATCCTTAATGCAGTTCCATCTAAGTCTGTTTCTGAGACTCCGTTAGAGATATGGAGTGGTCATATTACTAGTTTATGATATTTTCGTAGTCCAGTACATGTGCTGAAGAAAAAGACTACTAAGTTGGAGCCACGTTCATAAGTGTGCCTATTTGTAGGCTATCTTAAGGAAACTAGTTGTGGATTCTTTTATAGCCCTGAAGATAACAAAGTGTTTGTATCGACAAATGCCATGTTTCTAGAGGAGGACTATATGAGAGAGTTCAAACCTCATAGTAAGGTGTTTCTCGAGGAGTTACTTTGTAGTTTGACCAGTACACCATCGTCAATGATAGTTGACAAACACATAGCATCTTTGACATCTAAGCATCAGATGCAAGTTCTTCATAATGATCTGCCACCTATATTTAGTGGGAGGGTTGTATGACAACCTGATCGCTATCTAGGATTTAGAGAGTCATAAGTTGTTGCTTCCAACGATGATGTAGATGATCTATTCACCTATCATAGTGTAACAAAGAGGAATGACTCAAAGTCATGAACCTTTAGAAGAAGTCTATGTACTCCAACTTAGTCTGGGAACTTGTGGACCAACCTGATGGGGTAAAACCTATAGGTTGTAATGGATCTACAAGAGATAGTGGGGAGTAGATGGGAAGGTACAGACCTTCAAGGCTAGGCTAGTGGCCAAGGGTTATACTTAGAAAGAGGGAGTTGACTATGAGGAAACTTTCTCACCAGTAGCCATGCTAAAATCTATCCTCACTGTTCTGTCCATTGCTGCATATTAAGACTATGCGATTTGGTAAATGGATGTCAAGACTATATTCTTGAAGGAAAATCTTGATGAGTGTATCTATATGGTACAACTAGAGGGGTTCATAGCCCAAGGTCAATAGCAAAAGGTTTTCAAGCTGTAAAAGTCCATTTATGGACTCAAGCAAGCATCTCGATCTTGTAACATAAGATTTGATACCACGATCAAGTCTTATGACTTTAAACAGAATTTTGATGAACCTTGTGGATACAAGCATGTCATTGACGGGAAGGTGGTTTTTCTTATTTTATACGTCGATGATAGTTTACTCATTGGGAATCATGTAAAGATATTATCGGATGTGAAAACATGACTAGCTAACTAATTCCAAATGAAAGATTTAGGAGAGGCCAGTTATATTCTTGGGATCCAGATACTTCGAGATAGCAAGAAATAACTTTTAATTATGTATTAGGCATCCTATATCGGGAAAATCCTTTGCAAGAAAGGCAATTTGCCTTATCGATATGGAATTCACTTGTCAAAGAAACTAAGACACCTCAAGAAGTTAAGAAAATGAGACATATCCTATATATCGCAGCAGTTGGTAGTCTCATGTATGATATGTTATGCATGAAATCGAACATCTTCTGCGGGAGTAGTCAGTATATTTCAGTCTAACCTATAATTGGATCATTGGGTGACTGTGAAACACATTCTCAAGTATCTTAAGAGAACGACATATTATATGCTTGTGTATTCTGGTGAGGATACGGTCTTAAGAGGATATATAGACTCTAATTTTCAGACGGATGTCAGAGTATAAAGCAATCTTGTATTACTGACTTCATCATGGAGGCTGAGGATGTATCAGCTTGCGAAGCAGCTAAGAAAGCAGTCTGGCTCCGTAAGTTCTTGGGAGATCTGAAAGTAATTCTAGATATGGAAAAACCACTCACACTTTATTGCGATAATAGTGGTATGGTGCAAAAAGTTGGTGATACGGGACTCAGTTTGTTTTGTTTCAATACAGAATTTTTGGGGAACACATAAGGTTGTTTTGGGGCTGTGTTGGGGCTATTTGTAAGTGAAAAATCACAATTGAAATATAACAGCTATTCACACATTTAAGGGGCTATTTTGTCAGTGTTCTGGGCGCATATGAAGAGCAAAAAATTCCTTTTTTGTGCCATTGTTCGGGAGCTGTTCTGGGGCTGAAATGTTGTTAAAAAAAAGAAACAAATATTCAGTCTTAGTGTTGGTAACATTCGGCCTTTTGGTTAGAAGGGCAAAAATTTTCTTCAAGTCCGATACGGGTGTCTAACGCGTTTCTGCTGCATTAGGAAAGTGGTTCCTACAGCTCCAACTTAGTAATCTTATTCTTCAGCACATGTGCTAGACACCCTCATATGCAAAAATATCGTAAACTAGTTTTACGACCACTCCACATCTCTAAGTGAGTCTTATGAACAGACTTAGATGGAACTACAATAAGGTTATATATTGTTGTTTGTAATACATACCCCCAGAATGAACTAGGTAGTGAACTGTAACTGAACATAAATCTTATCATGTCTAGTAGGGTTCGATTCCTCCTCCCTGCAACACCATTTTATTGTGGTGTTCTAGGTGCTGTGAGCTAGGATACTATTATTGGGGTTTTGGGAAAAGGGCACAACAGAAACGTTGTTCGGGCAAAATCAAAATTTTAAATTCTTTTTTTAAAATTACCGAATAAATTATTCATAAACCGAATAAATTATTCAATATTCAATATGAATAATTTATTTATATTTTTCCTAAATATATTTATTTGATATCAAATAACAACATAAATAACTAAGAAACATCGTGAAACTTTTACGAAAAATATTTTTCTACAAAATGACATAAAACGCGTTTTTGACCGAGCAGATCACCTAATACACATGAAGGCTGCCTGGTCAGCCCTAATAGTATTAGCGCAGTTCATAGGCTGTCCAAACAGTGACAAATTCACTGTTTGGATAGTCGTCAATTGGTTGGCTCAAAAGTCACCCGATAACGCCGTTTTTCACCGTTTTCGCTTATTTATATAACATTATTTTCATCAATATATGAATTGTATTTCTAGATCTGATCTAGAAGCAAAAATATCAATTTTTCATGCTTAAAATCCAATTTTCTAATATTAATCTAATTAATCTTAACACCAACTAAAGTCTCTGTTAGTGTCCCACAAATGCCTAAGGTCTCTAAACAAGATTTGTGTGTGAATAAATTCTAGATAAGTTGCAGAAAACTTACATTGAATGGATGAGAAAATTCAAAACTTTCCAATAGATGTAGAAGCTCCAAGACCTTTTATTGAGTTCAAAACTCTTGGGTGAGTTTCCCTATCACCTTTATTTAACTCTTGAAGTGCTAGCTTGTTTGAAATTTTGAAACAAAATTCCAATGGAGAGAAGGAAGGTCACGGTTTTTGGAGGGAGAAGAGAGAGGAATAGTAGTTTCTAAAACTTGTTTTCAAAACCAATAGTTTCTAAAACCTGGTTTGTGTGTTGATAAAGGTTTGCATTAAATGATGCCAACTACTCACATCAACTTGTCAAATAATTTATGTAAGTCAAGTGGGTCTCTCCACTTTCAAATTCCAAATTTGAGTTTTCTTATGCAACACACTTTAGGCCCGGGTTTGTCTAATCCGATTAAACAAAAATTTTCATCGCTAAATAATTAAATCTAATTTAATTAAATAATAATGCCTACCAAAATTATTACGATAATCGCTTACGAATTAATTACAAATTAATTCATTCAATTGAATTAAAATTCAATTTTAATTCCGCATTGAAATCCAATTTCAATTAATATATCCAATATATTATTTTAGCTCAAATAAATAAATTAAATAGAAAAATTCAATTTAACTATTAAATTATTTTACCAATAAATTCCAAATTAATCTCGAGCTCTCTTCTAGACGAATTATTCCCAAATTAATTCTTACTGCAATTAATCCCAGATTAATTTTCTCTCTCATAATTAATCCCAGATTAATTATGTTCGAGTCAAATGTCATCGGTGAATCGTTAGGAAGCAACCCAAGAGATCTCTGGATATTATGGCAGTAAATACGGTCATCGGAATATTCGATCATGTGCGTACCCCGTACAACATTCTCACCGATTTACAAGACATGGTTGGCTTCTAGCGAAGTACCGTGCCTACCCAATTCTCCAAAAATATTCAACGATGAATATATAAATAGTATCAGGCGTAGTATACAATATATTGCGTAATACGATCCAATATCGGATGTCACATGTTATGCATAGGGATGGAAGTTTGTCTGACCCGTAGGAAGCATAGATCGGATCACTAGCAACTAGCCTCTGTAATCGGATAATCATGATTTAGTCATACTATCCCGATAGCTGCGGTATTTAAGAGTACTAGTTCTGTATCATGCGTGATCATCATCTCCATATGACTGAAGTGATACTTCCATCTGAAAGCACACCCAACACACTATGATTCTCAGTATACCCAGAAGAGGCATACACAGAACCTGTTAAAGCTCCGGACGACCAAAACCAAAGTATACTGATTGTCGCAAGTATTAGCGATGCAAGTCTCAAGTTAAGACCACATACACTACCTTAATTCTGATTCCCATAGACACATAGTCGTAATACCAATAGGACTCCGAGGCTCTATCCAGAGCGAAGATGTTCCCGGTCCAACGGCTGATAGAACCTCCTATCACGCTTGCATAAGTATCCAATACTTAAATATATGAGAAATATGTCGTTAAGCTTTATAACTCACACAAATGTAATATTAATCTATTCCGCATTGTCGATGTCCAGTCTTGATAATACTACGACTATGGATATTTAATGATTAAACCTTTCGTGGATTAATATTGTTTCATATCTTATTAATTCGGTACTAATCATATGGACTTTTATCATTTATATATCCAAGTAATCCAATTACCAAATGATAAAAGAGCAATTTCCTTTGTCACATAGTTAATTTGTATAAAAACACCATGTCTTTTACAAATGCTATGGGTCATAATTATCCAACAGTCACCACAAATGAACTCAAGAACAATTCTAGGAGTTAGAAGAGTGGTCATAACACTGTAGAATGTCAACAAGTCATCAAATGATAAAATTGAACTAATATTACACTAATATCATTCAATCCAACTTCACAATGCATCTAGCCTCCATATTCATCCTCCAAATCAAAAAACCCAAAAAATATAGAAAGGAAGAAACCCTAGAAATATTCTAGATATTCAAGAACAAGAAACAAGCTTTCTAAGTTTAAGATTATTGAAGATTACCTTTAAATCTTACAATTTCCTCAAACTTTTCTTGATTTTCGTCACTTTTTTCTTTGACTCTTCAAGAAATTTTGGGAGTTTCTTTTGGTGAAGGTTTCAGGCATTGAGGTTCATTGAATGAGAAAACAAAAAATTTCACACTTTAAATATCACACATAACCGATTTTGGAGTAGGGAATAAGGGTATTTTGGTTATTTAGTCATTTTTAATAAAATTAAATAACAATAAGTCTTATGTTGAAAAATCCAATTTGTAAACTTTAAGCTTAATAAAACCATGCCACATGTAACCAATAATAATGAAATATATTGCATAACAGTTTGTAATAATGATATAATATCTAGATATTTAACATTTAAACGTCTAAATAATTAATTAATGCGATTATTATTATATATGTATTTTTATTTACATTAAATAACAAATACATATATTAATGGCATGTGTCAAAGTCTTATTTGACAATTAATTAATATGCATTAAATCAAATCTTGTATCAAACATAAATACATATTAATTATTAATTGACTGAAATACCCCTAATGTATGCATTTTCGTTTAATCGTTTAAACGATTCGAATTAACTCGTTTAACCTGATAAAGTATTATGAATAATCTGTGTTATTCATAACGCATTGCCCAAATACTCAATAAGTATACTTCATATTATGAGACTATCTAAATTTAGGTTTATCCGTAATGAAATCCAATTCCGTGTCCATAATTCACCCACTCATGAATTATGACGACCATGGATAATCTCGCTAAACTATGCAAGGAGGTCATTGCATACGTATAATCCCTTTGTCACAGGTTATCCATATTATAACTAGGATATAGATAAGAACGTCAAATACTTATGTTATAATATAGTCGAATTTTAAATTCACGATCTCTAAATAACACTCGGAACTTGTTTTCAAAGTTATACCACGGCTATGGATTCACTAGATCGCAAAAACGTGTAGGATGTTTATGCCCTGTACACAGGACATAAGGATTCTATCTTGATACGCACACGATATCAAGAGCATCAGTCCACACCCAACGAACAAGTGAAGGTCTGATTTAAATAGATTGGTGACGTGACTGTTGGACAGTTATGACCCATAGTGTCACTGTTTGTAAAAGACATTGTTTTTTGTACAAAATTAACTATGTAGCAATAAAATTGTCTTTTACCATTTTGTATTTATTTACTTTGATTTATAAATGGTAGAAGTTCTAATAATTAGTTCCGGATTGAGATGATATGAGACAGTATCAATCCATAAAGGTTTAATTATTAAATATCCCTAGTCGTAGTATTATCCAGATTGGACATCGATAATACGGAATAGACTAGTATTGTACTTGTGCACTTTGTGAGGGCATAACGACATAGTTCTTATATATTTAAGTATTGGATACTTATGCAAGTGTGATAGGAGTTTGTGTTTTACCGATGGTACGCAGCTTCGCTCTGGATAGACCTCGCAGAATCTCATTGGTAGTATGTATATGTGTCTATGGGAGTCCGCTTCAGGGTAGGTGTATTTGGTCTTAACCTGAGACTTGCATCGCTAGTACTTACGACAATCGATACGCTTTGGTTTTAGTCGTCCAGGACTTTAACAGGTTCTGCGTACGCCTCTTCTGGGTTTATTGAGAATCGTAGTGTATTGGATGTGGTGTCAAGACGGGAGTATCACTTCAGACATATAGAGATGATGAGCACGCAGGGATTCAAAATTGGTTCTCTATTGTGTTGCAACCATCGGGATAATATGACAAGGTCAGGATTATCCGATTTAAAGAGACTAGTTGCTTGATATCCGATATGTGCTTCGTACGGGGCAGACACTATTCCAGCCCCAGGCCTTACACGTGACATCTGATACTAGATCGCAATACGCAATACTATGGTATACTACTCCTGATATAGATCGTATATTCCATTAAGAATATTTCTAGAGAATTGGGTAGGCATGACGCTTTGCTGGAAGCCAACATTGTCCCGTAAATCGGTAAAAATGTTGTACGAGGTACGTACGTGTTCGGATAGTCCGATGATCTGATTTACTGCCAATATATCCAGGGATCTTTTGGGTCGCTTCCCGAAGATTCACCGATGATGTATGATTTGAGCTTAATTAATCAGGGAGAGACAACCTAGCAGTGTCTCCCACTACTTTAAGTAATACATTATCCCCAACGAAAAATATGAATTTAATAATTAAATCGAATTTAATAGTGCGAGTAGGCTCCCATGAATATATTTCGACTAACAGCTTTGGCACGATCTCGCCTACGTATATTCATTAGGTAGACAACTCATTTTCAATCACACTCACTATGACTCCTGATTTTGTTCCTGACCTTTTCTCATTATGACAGCTTTGGCACGTTTACAAGGAGGTGTATCAAGGTTTCACTTGCCAATGACAAACTCAACCTACTGATGTAGTCCTGACAGCTTTGGCACGTTCAAGATTTCCACTTTCACTTGAATTATCTAGTATCAAATATACATCCGGCATGGATAAAATTCTATCAACTACATCCTCACTGCTTTAGCACGATCTCGGATGTAGCCATAGAAAGATACCTATAAACCGCATTGAAAAAATGGACCAAGAAACATTCATCAATTATAGGTTACTTTACATATTCCTCAAGGAATCATTGTTCTACATTATATGCTGAATTTTAATCTAGATCATTTCTAGACAATTCAATTCAACCTTTAGAAAACATAATTTAACTTAACTATTAAATTTTTATTATGTTTCCCGTTAGCGTAGAATCAAAAAGTCAAGAAACATATAGATTATGTGCATGTGCAAACATCAAAATTGGATTATATATCATATATCAAGCATGATTAATGTAATGGATGAAGGATCATACCTACTCTAATACCATTTTTGTTGGGGTTTTTGCAAAGGGGAGCGGCAGAAGCGCTGTTCGGCGAAATCAAAATTTTAAAAACTTTTTTAAAATTACCGAATAAATTATTTAATATCCAATATGAAATTTTTTTTCATATTTCACCTACACATATTTCGATATTAAATAACGACATAAATAACTAAGAAACATCGCAAAACTTTAACGAAAAATATTTTCCGTAAAATGGTATAAAACACGTTTTTGACCGAACCAACCACCCAATACACATGGGGGCTGTCCAGGTCAGCCCCAATAGTATTAGGGTAGTTCATGGGCTGCCTGAACAGTGAGAAATTCACTGTTTGGGCAGTCGTCACCCGGTAGGCTCAAAAGTTACATGGTAACGCCGTTTTCGATTATTTCAACTACGAAACAATTTCCGACAATTATTCCAACACCCAAAACACATCCAATACATTTATATGATATTATTTTCATCACCATATGAACAGTGTTTCCAGATCTGATCCAGAACCAAAAATATCAATTTTTCATGCTTAAAATCTAATTTTCCAACATTAATCTAATTAATCTTAACACCAACCAAAGTTACCACAAATGAAGAACTCAAGAATAATTCTAGGAGTAACAAGAGTGGTCATAAACTCTAGAATGTCAACAAGTCATCAAATGATAAAATTGAACTAATATTACACAAATATCATTCAATCCAACTTCACACATGCATTTAGCCTCCAAATCAAAAAGACGCAAAATCTAAGAAATGAAGAAACCCTAGAACTATTCTAGATATTAAAGAACAAGAAAAAAACTTTTTAAGTTTAAGACTATTGAAGATTACCTCCAAATGTTGCAATTTCCTCAAATGTTTTCTTGATTTTCTTCACTTTCTTTTTTGACTCTTCAATAAAATTTTGGGAGTTACTTTTGGTGATGGTTTTGGCCCTGGAGGTTCATTGAATGAGAAAACAAGATTTTCACACTTTAAATACCAAGCATAACTGACTTTGGAGTATGGAATAAGGGTATTTTGTTCATTTGGTCATTTTTAATCAAATTAAATAATAATAAGCCTTAATTTGACAAATCCAATTTATAAATTTTAAGCTTAATAAAACCATGCCACATGTAACCAATAATAATCAAACATATTGCATAAAATTATGTAATAATGATATAATTTAATTATCTAGATATTTAACATTTAAACATCTAAATAATTAATTAATGTAATTATTACTATATATGTATTTTTATTTACATTAAATAACAAATACATATATTAATAGCATGTGTCAAAGTGTCATTTGATAATTAATTAATATGCATCAAATCAATCTTGTTTCAAATACAAATATATATTAATTATTAATTGACCGATATGTCCATAATGTATGTATTTTTGTTTAACTGTTTAAACAATTCGAATTAACTCATTTAATCCGATGAAGTATTATGAATAATTTGTATTATTCATAACGCGTTGCCCAAATGGTCAACGACTACACGTCATATTATGGAACTCTCTGAGTTTAGGTTTATCCGTCACGAAATCCAATTTCATGTCTATAATTCACCCACTCATGAATTATGATGACCACGAATAATGTCGCTAATCTATGAAAGTCAAGGTCATCATTGTATACATATAATCCCTCCGTCACAGGCTATCCATATTATACCTAGGATATAGATAAGAATGTCAAATACTTATGGTATAACATAGTCGACTTTTAAATTTACGATCTCTAAATAACACTCGGAACTTATTTTCGAAGTTATATCATGACCATGGATTTACTAGATCGCAAACACGTGTAGGATGCCTATGCCATGTACACAGGACTGACAGATTCTATCTGATACGCACATGATATCATGAACATCAATCTAAACCCAACGAACAGGCGGAGGTTTGACTAAATAGATCGGTGACGTGACTACCATCAAAGTGTTGGGGATAACTCATATATTCATAGTGGTATCTCAAGTTAAATAACCATTATGCTCACTCAACTCAAGAAGATTCCTATTGACGTTGGTGTACCATCTATTAGGAAATCTTCAGTGAGTCGTTTAGTATTTATCAAATAAACACCTACATGTCTATATAAGTCTCCTAAGACTCATGATTCATTGGGATAAACCATCGCACCAAGTCACGATATGCGACATGTACCGGACTCAACGGATTTTACTAACCGATCTGTGTTAGTAAATCTTGACCATGAACTATATTTAAGGATATACAATTTATAGTGACGCTTCCTAATGTCAATTAAAAACTACGTTGTAACTGCGCACTACATTGTAAATCTTAGGGTCTTTTTCTAATATACACATATCACTAAATCAGATTTAGTTTCAATCTAATCATAATTAGAAGTCTAATCGTAATTACATCGAATATGTGTATAAAGGACAATAGGTGCTACCATTAAATAAGTAATATTATGGAAAAAGGAATTGTTCGTATTTATGAATTGGACTTAAATACGATCCAGATTGGCACTTAGAGCACCAACCCTAACAACTATCTCATGTTTAACTAAGAATTCCTCGAAATGTCTTTCAAGGTCAGCACAATATTTTTTTAACTTTTCAAAAGTATCTGACTTGTGCTGCATTAGGTAAACATTCCCATATCTTGAATAATCGTCAATAAATATAATGAAGTATTCATAATCACCTTGGGCTCTTACGCTCATCGGTCCGTAAATATCCGAATGTATTAGCTCAAGTTGTTGACTGGATCTTATACCTCTTCCACTAAAAGGTCTATTGGTCATTTTTCCTTCTAAATAGTATTCGCAGGTCGGTTAAGTTCTGAGCTTTAACTGGTTTAAAGGTACGTTCTTCATCAACCTATCTATCCGGTCAAGGTTGATATGACTAAGTCTAAGATGCCCCAGATATGTCTCATCGTGAGAATCTTTTGCCATTTTATTTTAGGTATCTCAACCTTAAATATTTAAGTATTGAACACGAACATATGTTAACGGTATTAACATATACAATTTATTTTCTGGGTTTCTTGTGCGTGTGGTTGATCCATTTCTACCAATAATAACCAAATTACTATTAAAAGAAACTGGAAAACCATCATCCAAAAGTTTGGAAACAGAAATCAAATTCCTGTGAAAACTAGGAATGAATAGCACATTGTTCAAATTTAAATAACTATTATTTGAAAAACTTAAACTGGAAACTCCCATTACACATGCAGAAAAACGTATCTGATGTCGCGACCCTCATGGTATAGTCACCTTCAGTGATAATTGTAGCTATTGTAGCCATCTTATCCAAGTTAGAGTCATAAATGACTCTCTCACCCATAGTATCCATAATCAGACCCAAGAGATGCCAGTTATCTGACCGGTGCATTCACACGCGTATAACGCAAGCACACGTATCGTTCAAGTAGTATAAAAATATCAATCCCACGAGGACTTAATTCCTACTGTTGTTATTAATTATTGAATCTATTTATTTACAAAGATCTAATCTGAGGGAGAAGAGAATGATTGCTTGATTGGTTGAATATGGATTTGCTAATTAAAATAAATAAATAAAAAGAGAAAAGAACATACTAAGGAAAATAACAAAAGACTCAAATATCTAGAGTTTTGACTCCACACAATATTATCCTAAGGATGAATTGACTTTCTTATTTATGTGTAATAAATTAATTTGCTAACCTGGAATACGAAAATATGCAAAAGCCTCTTCCGATGGTCAGATGCAAATACCCAGTATAACCCAATTGAACCATATTCCTATGTCAACCAAATTACCTGGATTCATTAAGGTTAAGTTCCAATTATGGCTACCCATGCCCGACAGGTATATTCCTATCTTGTAAGGAAATCTATTAAAGGGTTATCTATCCTCAAGGAAGATCGTGCGCTATTGAATCTAAGGCTGAAACCTAAAATCTCTATATCTAGTTCAATTTAAGTTTACCACATCAATCTTATTGGTGATCAAACAACAAGAAGCATTAAGCTTCAGACTCAATAAACAAACTAAAGAATTACCCATAAAAAGAAAATCAATTATTAAGTGTAGATATTGGGTTTCATCACTTCTCTAGAATAAAAATAAAATGCTGGGGGTTAGAGGATCCATATTTAATATTTTTTATCTAGGAATCTCACTTACTATAATATATAAATTATTTTCTGTTCTGCTTTCTTAGGAATTAATAATGTTCAACATTTAAAACCAACCATATAGGCGGTAATCCATTTAGTCCACTTACACCAGCCATATAGGCGGTAATTATCTGTCATATAAAGACAAGTCCTATAGGCGGTAATAAAGTCTAACATTAATTAATCCGGTTAAATTATAATTTATAAATTATAATTAAGTGAGATTTACCTAGATAATTATACGAAATATTTCACCTTTACCCCAGCAGAAATTTAACTACAAAACATAAAAGTAAATAAAATGCTGTAATAAAAACTAAAAATAAAAATACATTATTTAAATATTATTAATAAATTACAAAAATAGATGCTTCCTATGAAATCAGGGAAAAAACTCCCAAGGAAAGCACACATGAAATGAATGAAACTGAGCTCAATTTATAGGCATCAAATTGGGCCGGCGTCGCAACGCTATAGGTCTTGAAGTCACGACGCCAGGACTCGTTGACTTGGTTTGACTTCACTGTTGATGTGGATTTCGTCGGTGCAATCTGGTGATGACACATGGCACGTGGTGAGAGTGGATCACTAGGAAGGCGACACGTGGCACCCGTTGATTGGTGGATGATTCGATCCAATGAAAATCTGACATGTGGCATGCGCTTAGGATCAGTCAAATGAGAGGTCGACACGTGGCAACATGTGATTCATCCAATATTCGGTCCAATGAGAAGGCAACATATGGCACGCGTATAGTTTGGTCCATTAGGATTGCGACATGTAGCATCATGCGCATTTTAGCGGATCTTCTGTGATGATGACACATGGCACGACGCACGTTGGCAATTTCAATTTCTCAGATTCTAACACGTGTCCCTCGGTGCACGTTAGAATGTCTGACGTACGTTAGACGTCACGACGCGGAAGGTCTTGGCGTCACGACGCTGGCAAATTACTAAACTACCCTTTTTGTTCATTTTTCACTGTTTTGACTCCAAATTACTTCCAATGCTTTCCAAACTTTATTTATCTGCAAAATAACACAAAACACATCAAAACGTTCATAAAACCCGAGAAACTATATAAAATATTAGGTAAAATGAGTGAGAAATAGTGATATAAATACCACTCATCATTATCAAACTACAACAAAGCCTTCTCACCATTCCCAATCCTAAATCTCATCCTAAAATCTTCTGTCAGCTTCATGGCCAATTTCCAGGACACGTCACCTCCTAAAGGCTTTGCCCATACAGCAGGTAAGACCGAACGACCCAGAGTAGACCTGACCAGAGCAAAGAAATCATAAATGCTTAACAATGGCCGCTCTATTCCAAGTTTCTAAACTCTTAATCCTTAAACCCCCTTATTCTAAAGGTGAACAAACTCTACACCAAGCCACCTTCGCCCTTAAGGAAGTAAGCTCACTACCCTTTCATAGGAAAGATCTAAAAGTTGTCTCCACCTCATAATAGCAGACTTAGGAATGAACAACGAGGACCAATAAACTTGAATAAAGAACAAAACCAACTTAATGAGCTGAAGCTGTCCCACATACGAAAGAAACCTACTACTCCAACTCTTGGAATTCCCAATAATACGCTAAATAAGTGAAGCACAGTCTGAGACTTGAAGCTTAGTAGAAATGAAGAGAACTCCCAAATACTACACTGGAAGCACACCTTCTTCGAAACCCAAAACGTGAAGCAATCGATCCTTCAAAGTAGGGAAATACCAGAGGAAAAAAAGGTGACTCTTTGCTGGATTCAGAACCAAACTCGATAAACCCATAAACTACCGAAGACAATCCCTGATCAAAGAGAACGAGAAAGCATCCGCCTTATAAAAAAAATCAGGTCATCAGTAAAATAAAGATTTGTGAGATGATCTTTTGAACAATACCAATGAAACTTGAAGCCCCGATCATGAACCATATTCCGAAGTAAACCCGTGAGAACTTCCATAGCCAAAACAGAAAGATAAAGAGACATAGAATTAACTTGACGCAAACCATAGCCCCCTGAGAAAAATCCATTCTGCTATCCATTAATAGACTTGAGAACATAGTAGAAGTCATGAACTCCTTGAATCCAACCCACCATTCTCTCTGGAAACCCAATAGCCCTCAAAACCTCAACCGTAAAAATCCCAACGAATAATATTATAGGCCTTAATCAAATCAATCTTAAGAGCACATATCAGGATCTCGCCGCTCCGATGATAATTCCTTACTATTTCCTGGCACAATAAGATGTCGTCGTTGATACGCCGCCCCGCAACAAAAGCAGATTGATTAGTACTGACCACCAAAGGAAGAACAATCTTAATCCGATTCGTAATAAGCTTAGCAATACATATGTAAATAATGTTATAGTAAGTATGTCAAAAGTCCTTAACCTAAGAGGGGTTAAGAATCTTCGAGATCAGAGCAATAGATGTAGCATTAACCTGCTTCAAGAGTCTCCCCGAATAAAAGAAATAATGAATATAATGAATGACATAATCACCCACAATACTCCAAGCCTTCTTAAAGAAACCCGAATTAAACTAGTGAGGACCAATAGCCTTATTATCCTTTAGAGAAAATAAAATAGTCCTAATCTCCTCATAAGAAACCTCCAGAGAAAGAATCTCCCTCTGCTCATCAGACACATACTTAGTAATAGCGGAATAAAGAATATCCCTATCAAAATCCTACAGACTAAATTGAGGCCCCAAAAAATTCTCATAAAAGACACAATCTCCTCCATCACCAAAACATCATCTTCCAAATGAGTCCCAACCTACTTAGAAACATACGTAATCTTGCTACGATGATGAAGATGCTTAATAGCATGGAAAAAGAACTTCATATTCTGATCCCCAAAGTTAAGTCATGAGATTTTTATCTATACTAAGGTGAAAGATGCCAATTTTATGGGGGTCTCCAGTGCTATTAACCCTTTGTGGAAGTTTTTTTTTCCACTCTGATGTTCTTTCATTTTGATATATTTGGGTTTTTTTGGAACACGAGGGATGTCAATGTTTGCATTATTCCCTCATCCCCTCAAGCTATCCATTATCGTGTTTCACAGAAAAAAAAATAAAAGACACAAAGATCTAGGGTTTGATTCCATACAATATTATCCTGAAGATGAATTGATTCTCTTATATATGTGTAATAAGTTAGTTTGCTAACCTTGAACACGAAGATATGCAAAAGCCTCTATCGATGGTCAGAAACGAATACCCAAATAACCCAATTAATCATATGTCTTTGTTAACCAAATTACCTGAATTCACTAAGTTCAAGTTCCAAAAGTGGCTACCTCCACCTGCAGGTATATGTCTATCATGTAAGGAAATCTATTAAAGGGTTATCTATCCTCAAGGAAGATCTTGGGCTATTGAATCTAAGGCGGAAACCTAAAATCCCTTCGTCAAGTTCATTTTAAGTTTACCAAATCAATCTTATTAATGGCTAATTAACAAGAAGCTTTAAGCTTAAGACTCAATAAGTAAACTAAAGAATTGCCCATAAAAAGAAAATCAATTACTAAGTGTGTGGATATTGTGTTTCATCACTTCCATAGAATAAAACAAAATACTTAGGGTTGGGTATCCACCTTTAGTATTTCTAATTTATAAATCTCCCTTATTATAATATGGAATTTATCAGTGATATTACCAACCGACCATATAGGCGGTAACATCATTAAGTCAGATTTCTAATTAAGTTCAACCAGCCATAAATGTGGTATTATCATTTGTCTATAAGCCAGCCATATAGGCGGTAATTATCTGTCACCTAAAGACCATCCATGTAGGCGGTGTCACATTATGTGAAATAAATAAAACCAGCCATTAAGGCGGTATAACATTTTAGTTTGAATTATAATTTTCATATTATAATTAAGGGATATTAATCGAAATTAAAATAATAAAAGCTTCACCATTCCCCAGCAGAAATCTAACTACTAAATATAAAAGAAAAGAGAAGAAAATAAACTACTACTATTACAGAAAATAAAAGTACATAATTTAAATTACAAAAATTAAACAAACAAGATGCAATCCTTAAATTCCTTACAAAAACCTAAGGAAAGCATGATAATTACAAATGAAGTGGCTTGGTATTTATAGGAAAATATAAAGGCTTCCATCAATTTCTTCACCAATTGCTCCACCAAACACTCCACAAAACACTCCACCAAACATGCCAGAAAACACTCCACCAAACATAGCACCAAATAAGGCACTAACATGGCACAAAACAATCCACCAAACATGGTTGCATGTTTGGTGGAAGTTTGACAAATGTTTAATATTTTTGATAATGACTTTAGTAATTAAACATAACACAATTTCGGATTGTTCATCAAATTTGGTCATGAAATCTTCAGAATTCGAAATTATTTATTCTTTAAAATTGTAGATCTTTGAGTCTTCTTTAATTTGGAACTTGAATCAGCTCAATCAGATATCGGATGAAAACGTTATGGCCAAAATACGAAACTTGCGCAAAATTGGAATTTAGGACTGCACTTCATGACGCGTATAATAAATTTCTGTTTTCTCCATTTTCTTGCTCCGAATTTCATTGTTTTAGCACCGAGTTAATTCCATTAAGTCCCGATACTTTATTTATGTAACATCCCGCCTAGGCCAGGATGCTACCGGCAGGAGACAGGCTAAACCCATCTCCATAAGCCTCTGTGTCTAACGAAATTTCGGCATGATGTATTCGTAACATCATGCAACCTGGCCTGTAGCCAGCATCCATATACAACAGAAACATATAATCTCGGCCTCAGGCCGGTAACTCAACATCAATGTAATCATCGACAAGGCCTCAGGCCTGAACTCAAAGAACGAAATACAAACTACTTGGCCTCTGGCCAAAACTCAAAATGAAACTATTCCATTACATGACTTATACAAATAATATACAAATATAAAACAATACAAAGGGCCATGAGGACCCATAACTCAACCCAGGACTCTCTTGACTGCAATTAGGGTGATCCACCGTCTTTAAAGTCTCCACCAAACTTTTGCTACTAACCTGCAAAAGTACAACTGAAAAGATGTGAGTCATATTGACTCAGTAAGTAATCATGCAGAAATCTACAAACAGATATAACAATATGATTTTTTTTCCATTTAATTCCCGCACTGCTAGCTGCTGATCTTTTGTCTGAACACACACAAACATAAATTAATTTCTGATTACTACAATCCTTATAACCCGTCAAGTTTTATCTTGCTAACTAACGTCTAAAGTACATGTCACTTATATTGTGCTGCTCTGATTCTTTTCTTAACCTTTCTGTAAACCTTAAGCGAATCGAGAAATTAGACAATTATAATAACTTTCCTTCTTTTACTGTCTTGAAATATCATCAAATTGGTCACATTGAAATAGTATTTCTGATCAACACTAATACTACTGCCACCAACCACGTATCTATACATATGTTATCGTATCATCGTGTTCTAGCATTAATTCAATATATTCTTTCTAAGTATTTATACAACTCATAATTATCATTAACATATATACCTTTGAAATGACATCATGCAATTATGCACTTGTATTTTACAAATACTGACTTCATATACTTATGCTATGCTCCAGCATCAATTCACAAATATATATATATATATACACACACACACACTATCATGCTTCAATGTGAACAAATATATGTCACAAATGAATTACTAGTATATAAACTACATATGCATACATTAGATGCCATATAAAACTTTAACATGTTAAGCTTTTTAGAAAGAAAATACTTTTGGAAACTCATTCTGAAAAACTATCCTCTCAAAGTTCCTTTCTGTAAACTCTGTTTCTAAAACTTCATCTTTCTAAAAAAAACTGCCCTTTAAAAATAACGGTTTATGAAAACTCTAATTTAAGTTCTGATTTCCGAAGTCTAAATCTTGAAAATCTGAAAACTGTATACTGAAGATCTGAAAAACTAAAAACTAAAAATACTTGATGCCCAGGGTAACAACTCAACTGCGGCATCTCTGAATACTGAAGACTGAAATTTAAAAAAACCGTTTCTGAACTCTGTTTCTGAAACTATATACTGAAATCTGGTTTCCGAAATCTAGGCACTGATAATCTGGAACCTGAAAACTGCACTACGTCCAGGAAAATGACTCAACTGGACGGCTCTCAACACCTAGGAAAACGACTCAACTGGGTGCCTCTGAAGCTGGTGGTGCCCTACGCTAGGAAAATGACTCAACTGACGTAGAACTCTAAGTCCAAGAAAACGAATCGACTAGACATAGCCACCACTAGAGTCCAGGTACACGAACCTAAGCCGTCGTCCTGGCTCTCTACATGTGCACATGTCTCTTATGCCGTCAATTCCAACTGTACCTCAAGTTACATACTGGGGTGAGGTTTTACCTCATGCCCCGAAAATCACGTAAAACTGCTGATAAACTTTTAAAAAACATAATCAAAACTCAAAACTGTAAGAAACTTTCTAAAATACTTTTCTTTCGAAAACATCTTTATCTTTACTTTAAAACACTTTAAATTTCAAAACCGAGTTAATTAAAACTCAACCTCTGGAAATCTCAACACGCACATATGCATATATGCATTCCTCATGCTTCTTTCTACTCTAGTCATGATTCAATAAATGTCAAACATGTACAAACATCAGATCATGCATATTCATAACTCACTGAAATTATTCATATACATGTACTGCTCTCAACATACATAAAACTTGTTTTTACATTCGATATACATCTCTACATAAGCACATATCCTTATCATTCTTCTATTTCCTCATGTCTCAAACTTACGTACATCCACTTGCAATACAAGTACTGTTCATCTTATGTACATGCTTACTAATTTATACTTATCTCTTCATACTATCACTCTTATGCTATTACACACACATTACATAATTACTAGGTTAATGGTACAATCACATACTCCCTATAGTTATACTTTTACATAAGCTTTCTATCTCTCTCCAACTCTCTTGATTCTACTCATAACCTAGTTTATCAGCAACATGTCCATGTTTATATCATTGATAACTTTAATCTCATTCCCTATGGTGTAGTTTCTACATCCCTCATACCCAAGTCTATTTATGTTATATTTATGACCTTATTTATGTGTTCTTCTCTAAGTATACTCACATATGCATCCCTATACTTCTGTATGCTCACACTCATTTTCTTGCTCATGCCTCTATTTATAATCACTTATCCTTATCCATATGGGTATCTAATTACACATGTTCTTTTCTTCCACACTCATCTTCATGTGTAATTATACATCTTTCTCATGCCTATACTATACACAACTTTACTACTAGGATAATTTCGAACATTACTAAATTCTTTAAGTATTCGAAGCATGAGTTACTTACCTGGCTAAGCGAGTGCCCGTGATCCAGGTTTGATCTGTCAGAAC
>SKCR01006517.1:90000-457822 GCA_019454045.1 Zanthoxylum bungeanum
TACTAATTCAACTAGCCGAAAGGCCTAGAATCTATTTTACGCGTTTGCGGTAAATCTTGCGGAAAAGTTTCCTTAAACACTACGGAAGGGCCTCGAACCTCCGAATTACCCCAGAATTGCCCAAATACCCTCGCAATATCGTTTTAATACTATTTCCAGGTTTACGATCAACTATGCTCAGTTGCGCGAGAAACACCGTTTTACTGGAATCTCGCTAATTCTACCGGATCGATCATATCTCATCCGATTCACCCCGGATTCTACCACATTTATCATTTTAACATATAAAAACGTATCCAATTCATTTCATGCAAATTCGTTACACTACGAAACTACCGGAAACATCCGAATACAAATCGATATTCTTGAAAATAACAAAATCTAAATGGAGAGTCATACCGAAATTCCGAGGCCATATTCGGACTCCTCTCGGCCATACGAATGCGCTGGTACGATCGGAATTCCTATCGGAGCTACTGTTCAACATGGGTTTACTATTCACGCATGTATTTCTCCTCGTTTCGCGTGCTTCAGGCCGTTGTTCGGTGAAATCGATCCCGCATCCTTGTAGTACTCGTCGAGGGCTTCGATTTGGTAGGTGGCTCGGACCGACGAGCTGGATCCGGATGTCTCACGTGCGCGCCATTCTCGCCCATTTTCTCACCGTCGCCGGCGTTGGTTTGCCGATCACCGGCCACCATACAACTCCCCTCCACCGGACGAAGCCGTCGGTGGCGGTCCGCCGGCCTGAGGTCGGCCGGAGGCCACCGGCGGCACAACTCATCTCTCTCCCTCGTGTGACGTTTCGTTTCCCCCTCTTTTTTTTTTGTTTCAGTAAATACATATATTAATAATAATAATAATTAATAATATATAAAATAAAATATCTAATCCGGAAATTACCATTATGCCCCTACTAATAAGGGTATTTCGGAAATCTATAGTTTTGAAGCTCTTCTGGCACAATTCTCGAAAAGTACTCAACATGAAAGTTGTCCATCTCGGAAAAACGAGTCCGCTGGTTCAAGAATCAACTCGATCGGAGTTTGTTTACTAATTCTGTGGTCAAAACAGTAAACTTTACGCTTTTTACGAAATTCGCATAACTAACTTTTGATCCCACGCGTTTTCCAACGCGACAAATATTCTTAATATAATATTCCAACTCATATATCACCATTTGAACTCTTATTCTTCCTCATCCTCATGCTCCGAGACTCAAACAGCCGTCCGGGAATCTTTTGGAACAGTTCTGAAAATCCGGGATGTTACAATTTATCTACAGAACACATCAAAACGTTCACTAGACCCGAGAAACTAAACAAAATATTAGGTAAAAGAGGCGGTAAATATTGATATATTTTCCGCTCATCACACCCCCAAACCTAACATTTTGCTAGTCCTTGAGTAAAACAACAAAATAAAATACAAAAAATAATTAAAAATAAACTAAGCCACTTTCGTAGGGATCACAGTTGCATTTAGTATATGCAACAAGTCTTTAAACCCCTAGGTATCCCTAGTGGATGAGTTGTAGTCTCGTGAGGGCTTACAGCAACGATACCCATAAACGTTTGATAAAAGTAAAAAATAGTAAAACTAATGCACACAAAAGCAAAAAGACAAGAGAAAAGAGAATAAAGAAGTTAGTGATTAAGCATGTGAAACTTCTACTACAAGTCAAAAGTTGTTTTCTTTCTTTCTAAATTACTGAATAAGTAAATTCTCCGATTATTTTTACCATTTTCCATATACACAGCCAAAGAAATATTAATCAACTCATTTTTGCCCGCAACAGTCATAAGTGCAGTTTAGAAGAGAATAATATTTTTGTCCTAAAGTTTTATCAGAATTCACACAATTTTACAGCAATGGAATAATTTTTCGGATTATTTTCTTTCTTTTTTTAATTATTTTTTTATATACAATATCGTCTATCTATGTAGCTAGCTTTGGGCCGGTGACTCCCAAATAAGTTGGCTTTAGGGCACTAGGTGTTAAGACACCCCTACGGACTTAATTGCTTAGACTTCCGATATATATATATTGCAACAGCCTTGATCCATATAGTGAGCTTTGGTCCAGTGACTCTTAAACCAGTTGGCTTTAGGGCATTAGGTATTAAAACACCCATACGGACTTAATAACTTGGATCTCATACGTTTTTTTTTTTACTTTATCGCTTTTTGAGATGCTTCTTACAATTAAACTAGAGCACTGAATATTACAAACTTTCAATTACAGCTCATGTCCGTATGTTACTATATATGTTGATAATACCTGTCAACTGAGCATATGAAGATCCATTTTAGTCAGTTTTATGGAGAATTTACACATGAAATAATTTAAAAGGAAATAACCAAAAATTAATTTATTCCGAAATAGGTTTAAGTTACATCTCAGGAGTGAAACTCCTTACACAACAATCTCTCACCAATTTCACCTGATTAATCAAGTTAAAAACATAAAAAACAGTAAATATTTTTTTGATTTTTTGAAAAAATTTCAATTTTTTTATATTTTTCGAAATATTTTAGACCAAAAACAAAAATAAAACAATAAAAATAAGGTACTAATTAACTATTCTCCTCCCCCAAACCTAAATAAGACATTGTCCCCAATGTCTTAAACAGTAAAAGAAGAGTTTAGAAACCGTACCTGGTTAGCTGAAATTCTACATCTAAACGTAAAGTTAAAGGTTAAGATCCAGATTTATCCGACGCCTCTTACAACGATCATTATCGGGCCAATTTATCTTGGAAAGAATGGGCTCAATTTGTGGTTCAAAGGGTAGACTTCGATCAATTAAATCTGGGGCAGTTTTGGCAGTAAAGAGGAGTTCATTTACAGGCTTTGACATGAACCCATTTCTCCGGGCATCATCAAGAAATACACAAAGAAAATCATAAAATCCATCAACATTGTACAGTACAAGCGGTTTCTGGTATATGTTCAAGTTCGCCATTGATAATACCGTAAAAATTTCCTCCATTGTGTCCTAGCCACCTGGCAAAGCAATAAAAGCATCAACACGGTTAATCATTTCTAATAGTCGTTCAGACATAAATGGCAGGATCAGTTCCTCTATGTTTGATGATCCAATAAGATTCGCCTCCGCTAAGGGTTTTGGGTTGATTCCCAAAACTTGACTGCCTCATTCCTGTACGACTTTTGAAATGATCCCCATAAGTCCAAGATTGCCTCCGCCACATACTAGGTGCATATTCCTTGCAGTAATATCCTCTACGTATTGTGGCTTAGTACCAACACTAGTACCGTAAAACACACAAATGTTCTCAACTCGTATTCTTGAAGCGGCTTCTAATTTTTTTTAAAACCTGGCGGCATTCAAAAGTGCAATGACGAGCTGCATTTATAGTACCTGAAAATGGGTGAGTAATAATAGCACTAATATCTTCCAAATGACGATTGTTAGCTAAATAAAATAAATCGTGAAAGGTCAAAAAGTTTGGATCCTGACAGTGAAAATAAAGATAATTACAACGGTAAAGCAAACCAAAGCAACCAAACTTGATATTAACCCAATAAGGACACCCTCGGTAGGGGGACAGGAACAAAGCTGCCATGAGGCGCCTATTGAATCTCACGTTTTTGGATAACAATGGAGATCGTGGGATATATTGTGGTATAACCCTCTCCCACTTACTATTTTGAAGTTTAAGGTTTCTATCTCACTAGTTTCTAATGTATTAAGATTATGCCCTCACAACGCACACAAGTGCAATACTAGCCTATTCCGCATTATCGATGTCCAGTCTCGATAATACTACGGCTAGGGATATTTAATGATTAATCCTTCGTGGACTGATACTGTCTCATATCATCTCAATCCATGAACTAATCATAGGGACCTCTCTTCATTTATATATCTATGGTGATCTAATCACAAATGATGAGAGTGCAATTTCCTTATTACATAGTTAATTTGCTACAACAACACAATGTTCTGTGCAAATAGTGACGCTATGGGTCATATTATCCAACATGGATGAATGCTCACATTAAAGGAATATAAGAAATGGAATGTTTGCTAATTGTCTAGGAAACAGACAGTATGAATAGTTGGTAATTTATATAATGTGTGAAGCACTTAGAATCCCAGGAATAATATGTAAACTGGAATTCAAACCTTATTTATGTATGATACTCAAGGTAGGAGGATAGTTATTTACTGAGTCTTATGACTCACTGTACTACAGTGTTTGAGTTTTACAGGTTGGCGACCTAAACGGTTGACCGCAGATTTCAGATTTTCGGAGCAGTCGGATAGCAGAGTTGTAGTCAACCAGTCACCAGGTCTTAGGGAAATAAAGAGTCTAGTAGTTTATGTTATAGATTGTATAAGTTGTAACGTGCTGAGCATGAATGTTTATTTTAGAAAAGTTTTTTTGTTTATGGATGTATGTAGTTTAAAAAATTGTAATTGCTTAAGGTAGTTTTCTTGACTTCGTAACTTATTTTATGAATTGTCATAACTTAGTTATATGTTTCTGAAGGAACACATATTGAACGTCTTGAAATGATCAAGAACTTTCAATCTGTTCTGATGAAATGTAGATTGAACATTTTTGACTTGTTCAAATATATTCAATCTAAAGTTTTTAGAAAACTTGATCCTCAAAATTCATTACATGTCTTTGAATTGTTCAAAGATCTTTGATACGATCGACCATATGAATTTAGAGCAATTAGTTCTAAGGTTATTTAGTGAATATGATTCATATTCAATATTATACTTCCACGATTCCATCTTGATGGAATTGAGTAGTGGGAGTAATCGAATCTTATATGATTCGATTCGTTTGATATTGAAAGTTACCGAATTAGTTTCAATACTCTTGGGGTTATGCTCCAGTAACACTGATTCATCTCTTTAATTAATGTTCCATTATTTTCTACAGTTGCATATATGATATGTATAGGTAGAAAATCCGAATCTTAAAAGGTTTAAGATTTGAATATTTCTTATATATAATAGTTATATAATGGAAATTACTTACACCTTGGAGGTATAAGTAAAAGGTTTATCGTTTATTTTGTTTAATGGAATATTGTATTCTATTTAATAGAATATCTTTCCTACGATCCTAAATAATAAAATTGTTTTATTACTTGGTGTGTAACATCTGATGTTATTTATCGTAGAAAAGACTTGACTTACTGAAGTCAAATGTGAGAATGATAAATTATAAATGGAACTACGTAATTAATAAGATGAAACAACCCTTATACATCTTCTATATAAGTCTAATAGGACAACAAAATCATTCACGAGTATTTGATACTTAATGGTTCCGTTGTTTTCTTATTGAAGAAAAATTATCCTATAACTTGTATTGGAAGAGATATTTGATATCGATTCTGGAAGTTCACTATTGAACCATAGATCTAAGATTGTTCATAGCTTACTACGATCAAGTTTTGAACTTGATTACGCTTTCATTATGAATTAGTTCATGATATGTGCTAATTGTTTGCGCAGCGAAAGCAATGTGAGCTTATTAAAGGTTTTACCTTTACAGTATGACAATGAGAAATATTTTACTCAGCAATCTATTGTAGATTCTGAGAAAACTTATCTCTAGTCACACTAATTGAACAATTGAAGATATATTGGTTAATGTTGATATTAAACTGTACATTTTAGCTAAAGAATGCAAAGTGGCATTTTTGGATGACTTATTCAGATAAGAGATCAGTTGTGATTTCCTTGTTTGAAGATTTCATTCTGGAATATCCCTAGAGTTTGTGTTCTGTTGAGATCGTAGTTTAGTGTGGTTGCTTATAGAGCCTATTGTAGACACAGATAAGTCTTCCAGAAATCTGTGTTCTCTGTTTTTGATATCGTCAGATTGTCTGATCTTGTCAAAGTATAGAGTATACATAAGTGATTGAAGGGTTAGTGGGAGCGTCCAAATTACTTTTTAGTCTTATATATCCTAACAACATTATCATTATTATAGTAATAATGAGATGTTTGTGAGGTGAAAGATTTACCTAAGTCTTCCTTACTCTGTGAAAACAGTGGGAGTAGTCTCTGTTATATACGATATAAAGTTTTATATAAGATATAAAACCAAGAGACTTGTGAGATACTCCTAATATTCGTACATTAGATATGATCTAATAAAGGACATAACTAGGCTATCCGTATGACAGTTAGTATAACTGTTTGACAGTTATTGTATGTTTTATATAAAGTATTCATCTTTCGTAAAGGATGATTCCTTTTTCGAAAAGATATTGATTAAAATGTCTAATCAATATTACGTATCATTTGATGATGACATAATAAATACTTTATTATGTGCGATTAAAGATATCGATTTAATCATAATTGTTACGAGTTATTTTGATATCCTTAGACCTTAGGATGGATCTTGAAACACGTTCTTTGTTAGATTTGAGATATTAGAACGAGTTCTAATTCATGGAGAATACAGTCTGCAACCATTAGGGTCATATTAGTTTTGAGACTAATTGTGACGTTAGACTGTCTACGTCATATATATAAGTATTGGATACTTATGCAAGTGCGATAGGAGGTCGTGTTTCACACGATGGTACGGGAAACAGCTTCGCTCTGGATAGACCCTTCGGAATCCCATTGGTATTATGACTATGTGTCTATGGGAGGCCGAAATCAAGGTAGGTGTGTATAGTCTTAACCTGAGACTTGCATCGCTAATACTTACGATAATCGATAAACTTTGGTTTTGGTGGTAGGGGGCTTTGACCGGTTCTGTGTACACCACTTCTGGGTTTATCAGAGAGTCGTAGAGTATTGGGTGTGATGTCAAGACGGAAGTGTCACTTCAGTCATATTGGAGATGATGTCACGCAGGATACGGTACTAGTGCTCTTGAGTGTTGCGCAACCAATCGGGATATTGTGACCAGGTCATGTATATCCGATTATAGAGACTATGTTACCAGACATCCGATATGTGCTTCGGACGGGGTAGACACTTATCCAGCCCCAGCCCTAGCACGTGATTATCCGATACTGGGCCGATACGCACAATACTACGGTATACTACGCTTGATATAGATCCTTATTCCTGTAAGGATGTTTCCGGAGAATTGGATAGACATGGTGCTTTGCTAGAAGCCAACATTGTCTTGTAAATCGGTAAAACGTAGTACGAGGTACTTACGTGTTCGGATAGTCCGACGACCGATTTGACTACCAACATATCCGGGGATCTCATGGGTCGCTTCCCAAAGATTCACCGATGACGTATGACTCGCACTTATATTAATCTGGGATTAATTAGATGAGAGAGAAAATTAATCTGGGATTAATTGCGGAGATATTTTATCTAGGATAAAAACGATTAAAGAGAGAGAAATATTAATTTGGAATTAATCGAGGAATTAATATATTTGATATATTAATCGAAATTGGATTTCGACGCGGAATTAAAATTAGATTTTAATTCGGGCGAACGAATTAATTTAGAATTAATTCGTTAGCGACGTGAATAGTGATTTCGCTTGGCGTAATCGTTTAATTACGACGCAACGAAAAATTCGTTAATTTGGAATTAACGAACCCGAGCCCGAGATTTTTACGAGCGCATTCGTATTTAGAATTCGAGTGCGGCACGTCAAATCAAGCGTCAAATCGCTAGTCGCATCTAGCGTCACATCAAGCGTCAAATCATGTCACTTTGAGTGATGTGACAATTGATTGGATTGATTGATGTTTGAAAAGTGATGTGATGTGACTTGTTGATTGAAAGTGATGGGTGTTGTTGACATAAAGCAAATGACTTTGAAATGAAAAAAAATGAATTCATTTGGCATTTGATGCTTTAAAACAAAGCCAAAACCGAAATGGAAAACACAAGTAACACTTTCACTTTTCCCTCCTCTCTCTCCTCTTCTTCCTCTCCTCTCTTCACGCCATTTTCTGGTTCTTCTTGGCAGTGACTGCCGTGAAATGAGGAAATAAATGGGGAAGCAAGTGTGTTTTGTGGCAAAACAAGAGTGCTAGCACACTCCGGGTTCAATGCGAAGGTGATAGGGAAGTTAACCCATGAGCCGGGAAGCCATTCGGTGAAGCTTGGAGCTTCAAAACATGAAGACAAGGGGCGCACATCACTGTTCACAGCAGCCCACTGCCTCCAAAACAGTGAGGGAAATTTGAATTTTGTTGCCCAAATCGTCGCTCAACCGCTCGATGTAAGTATTCCGCACTTCCGTCGTTGTATTCACTTGATATTCATGCTTGAGTTTTGATCTTGGGACCTTGAAAAAAGCTCCAACAATGGCATCATGAGCTTAGGTTAAAAGCATGAAAAGTTAGGGATAAAATTTGGGCAAACTTGATTGTGAGCATGATAAATGAAATTGGATGGATTTGTATGCTTAATTGTGTTTGTATTGAATATTGATTATGTCAATTTGAAGAAAATTTGATTGGATCATTTTCCCCCAAACTTTCCTCTTGGCCGAAAATGATATATGTTTTAATGTCTTGGGATTTTTGATTTTTGACAATTGGAAGTGTTGGAAATCATTCGGGATGATGATTTAACGTCGATTGCGGAATCAATTGGATTGAATTCGATTTGGACGAAAAATCCCCAAATTGCCAAGTATGTCATGAAACTTTAAATTGGAAAAATGAAATTGAGCATGCAATTATGAAATTGGATGATTAATTATGCTTAATACATGTTTAATTGATGATTGGTTGGATCAATTTGATTAATAATTTTTTGGAACAAATTTCCCCAATTTTGAAAGTATGTCATGAAACTTGAAATTGGGTAAAATGAAATTGAGCATGCAATTATGAAATTGGATGATTAAGTATGCTTAATACATGTTTAATTGATGATTGGTTTGATCAATTTGATTAAATATTGTTTAGAACAAATTTCCCCAATTTTGAATGTATGTCATGAAACTTTAAATTGGGTAAAATGAAATTGAGCATGCAATTATGAAATTGGATGATTAAGTATGCTTAATACATGTTTAATTGATGATTGGTTGGATCAATTTGATTAAATTTTGTTTAGAACAATTTCCCCAATTTTGATGTGTTGGCCGAATAGGAATATGCCCTAAATCTTGGTAATTTTGTTTCGTTGATCATTGGATGACTTGAAACGATTGAGGTATGTTGATTTGATGTCGAATTGGTTTTAATTGGATTGAAACAAATCGGACATGTAATTAACCTTATTGCCAAGAATAAAGTAAAGCATGTAATGAGTTTGATTTTAATCTTGACGTGTTGGACATGTGATGAAAATTGAGTATGATTAATTAGCCTAATTTGTGTTTTGGAAATAATAGTTTAGGTGATTAATCATGATATACACTTTAGGTAATTAAATTGCGAGATTGGATTTGTGTAATTTAATTAATAGGCTAATTTTGGAAATTGAGCTTGAATTGTTGTAAATGGGCTTATTGGGCTTTGTTGTACAAAGTTAGGTTTAGGCAAAATTGGTTGGATCCAATTAGGCCCAAAACCGCTACCATAAAGCCCAAATGCGACTTATGGACCTTTAAAGTTTAATTGGGCCTAATGGGCCAAGATTGATTTCTAGGCTTATGGGGTAACTCCCGGATTGGATTTTGGTTATTCGGTTTGACACGAATTGACCAAAAGTCCACGCCTTAAGAAATTAATTAAAAGCCCATTAGACTTTAATTAAATAATATTGGATATTCATCGGGCTTTGAGACCCGAAACGATTAAATTTGGAATTTAAGTCGTAAGGTTCGTAAATAAAGTGTAAGATTTAATTTGAATTAAATAATTGGATTAGTATTAAATACATATTAAATTAGATTTAATTATGTAGTTTAATTTAATTCGAGAATTCGTACTTTAAGTACTTATTCGCAAAAACGAGTTTGACTCGAACAAAATCAAATCGTTGTTTGAACATTGGATGATCACTAATTATCAGATTAATTAATTGGATTAGATTGATTGATAACATGCTTGAGTGAATACATGGTTGCGATGCATGAATAATGTATATCGGATGGATATTAGTCGGGTGGGACAATTTTGGAAATTGTAATAAATTTGATTTATAAATTGGACCTGCGTGTCCAGCCTTATCACCTTTATACTCTTTGTATTCTCTTCTCACCTATTCCCCTCAATGTAAATGAGGTTTCTTTAGAAGTGTAGTGTAACGGGTAGAAGTAAATACAAGTGCTAGCTTTGGAGAGAGAAAATGAGAGATTTGATCTAGGATCAATGTAAAGTATCCATCCGCATATCATTATTATTTTATTTCATATGCGCTTTATTATGTGTTTAGAATGCATGTTTAAGGGTGTATGATGATGAGACCTTAACAAAGATAATAAATTGGTAGCCAATTTGCACGCGAAAAATCCCTCAATCTATATTAAGCGATTATCCTTCCATTGAATGATTCTTGTTCAAGATCCAATTGGCATTGGTTTGTTGGCCAAAGTCAAGACCTTGTCAATTATGGATGTACTTGAATCATGAGGGTTTTGTTCCACATCGGTGTCTTGTCCAAGTTGTGATTTGTTGGCCAAAGTCAAGATCACTTCTTGTCCAACGACATTGATTACGAAACTTTCCTTGTCAATGGGTCCCGCTTAACTGGAATCATTAGGTTTGTTGTGCCAAAGCCAAGGCCTAGATGATTCGGAGGATAAGGTTAGGAAAATGTATTAGATACATTGGCATAAGTAATATGTTTAGGACTTGGATGTCCACCTAACCGGATCTGGGAATTGGATTGGATCCAATTGATCTGTGAGATCTACCTGGTTAAATAGCATACAGCTTGTTGGCCAAAGTCAAGGTTGTATGTTATTTGACAGGATCCTAGCCCACTAGGAAACACGGTTTCCCGAGTACTCCACAGAGGGTTAGAGGCTCGACGAAAAATAGTGGGAGGCAAGTATTGAATTTGCAACATTCGTTCGAATACTCGCTAAACACGCTCATTTATATTTTTCTCGTCATATTAATTAAAAGTATTAGTTGGACTAATATTTTAATGTTGTTTTAATAAACAGTTGGACTGTATTATAGTTGATTATATATAATTGGATTATATTAATCAATATATTTGAATTAATTAATTTCAGTTTACAGTTGATTTTATAATTGGATTATAGTAATCAATGTAATTGAGGTTAATTAATTTGGATTATATTTGATTATATAGTTGGACTATTATAATCATTATAATAAATAGTACCACTAATCGTTGATTAAATAGTTGGACTATTGTAATCAATAAGAAAAATTGAAAAGTTGGATATTTATAAATATAATCTTGGATTAAAATATTTTAAATGATTTAATTTTCAAATTGGGAATAATTTCAAGATGGTCTTGGAAATTAATAAGTTTTTTATTTGATAAAATAATGATTATGCCTAAAGCCCGGAGTTAAGCGAATAAGTGGAATATGAAATTTGGAATATTCATATAATGATAACTTTAGCGCTTAATCCATTAGCTTGTCGTAAGTATACTCCCTAATTTCTGAATCAGAATTAAGGATTAGGTCTTCTAGGAAGATAATAGGACAAATCCTAAGAAGGAATTGAAGACGAGCAAGGCTCTTACTTCAAATATGTTTGTCATAATTATGTTCACAACTAGTATTGAAATTGGATTTTAAATACTTAGTGTGATACATAAATATGTACTGTTGTGCAGAATCTGCTTTAAGCAGGATACTGACTTCAGATGAGATTACTCTGCGAATTGAAAACGGGACGATAGTCGCTGTTTTAACCGTAGATACCTAACTTTAGGAATTACCTTGGGTATGTACTTAAATTAGGGAACTGTTATAATGTAACTAGTTTGACTAGAAACATTATCTTTATATCAGTGTATAACCCGCTGCGGGTGTACCTTTATATTCTAGAACACTAAAGTGTTTTATTATATAAAGATGATATTGAGATAAACACATTAGATGTGAATAACAGAATTTATATTTTGAATATAAATAATATCTCAAATATATAACATGACAAATAAATAGCTCAAACTGATTTGATCAATTAAGAAACTTAATTGTGGCATAGTTGTCAGGGACACTACTAAACAAGAATCGTATATCCGCACTTTTGAAGAGCGGGTACTAGGACTGATTTGATTCTATTCAAATAAAGTCTACGAATCTAGTTTATTAAGCAAAGTGCTTAAAACACCTTTACTCGGTAAAAGTGAAAATGCCACCGATCTGTTAGCCCTAGTTCATAGTGAAGCAAGTGGGCCCGTGTCTAGCTAGGCTAGAGGTGGATATGAATATTACGTGACCTATACGGATGTGGCATCGCGTAATGGTTGTGTGTTTCTTTTGAAGAACACAAATCGAAAACTTTTATAGTTTCGACACGGAATAAACAAACAGATCGGTTATAGTATTACACCATCACGGTAAGACCGTAATGAAAATACTTAAGCAGTAAGTTTCTCGTATACTTGAAAGAGTATAGTATTCTTTCAATGAGGACTCCTCTCGGAACACGTCATTTTGACGGTGTGTCCGAACAGGATTAACCGAATTTTGTTAGACATAATAAGGTTAATCACGAGTCGCTTTGAGCTACCATTTCCTTCAACGGATAAGCTTTAAACAGTGCAAGAACTTATTTTGAATAAGGTTCCATAATAATCTGTTTGACAGATATCATATTAGATATGAACGGGAAAGAAACCGGGTTTCTCATTCCTGACTATTTGGGTATGCTTGGCATATGTTTGGATGATACCAAACTAAAACCCAAATATGATAAGTGCCAATTGTAGGTCATCCTAGGGATACCATAAGTATTGTACTTAACACCTCACTAGAGAACAATTAGATTGTTGCTCACCATGCGGTTTTCCTAAGAGGAATACCGATATGCAGTGGTAAGTGGGAGGATAGTATAACTCGATGAAAATCGGAGTAATACTGTTCTAGGCACTGAATCTTAATGGAACATATATAGTTCATCAAGGATGAAACTATACCATTAATCTTCGAATACACGAGAACAAAGGAAGTGATACGAGGTATCGACTCCCTATTATGACAAAGTGTCATGAGTCCGAAATGGATTCCATGTATATCAACCAGTTTGGATACTAGTTGATGTACCACATGGCATTGTGCCTATTGGTACTATATAGTCTTCAAGGAAGACGTACATGGATGGCAACATACCAACGTATAAAGCTAGGCTTTTAACGGAAAGGTATCGTTATCGACATTGTGTTGATTACGATTCAACCTTTTACCTATTGCCACGGTAGATCCATTTGGATATGCTTGCTGACGCGAGCATAAGTTCTTGGAATTATCATTTTGATGTAATCATAATGGTGTATGATTTAATTCAAAATGAAAATAATTCTTTTGTATATAAGAGGGTTAGTGGGAGCGCACTGACAGTGGCTGTCCTATAAAATAATGATAATACGTCATTTCTTGGAAATGATATTCCCATAAAATAAATGTCGGGGAAAGCTTGGCTTTCGAAATACTCTCCGTGGAACCGTACATTGAAAAATGTACAAGACCTGGTGTATCATACGCTTTGAGCATATGGATTCACAAACAGGCAATCCGAGTGATAGTCACTGGATTGATGTTAGGAACATCCGTTAGTATCTTAGAGAACTAAGGATGCTGTCTTAGTCTATGGAGTAGGAGAACTTGAAGTGACTGGGATCACTGTAGCAAGTTTCCTATAACCGATAAAGACGACTAAAAGTCGCAAACGGTACTATACAGTTTGAATAACGGTGCAGTAAGCTGGAAATCTTCCAAGCAAGATACTGTTACCGCATAAACAACAAATGCGGGTTAATTGCAGCAGCTGAGGCAGCAATAGAAGTCATTTGGGTCGATACATATCTAATTAGATTAGATATAGTTCTGTTAGCAGCTGAGCTAGGCATCAGCACAGGCTAAAGAATTAATGGTCTCATCACGATCCAGATATATACTTCTATATCATCTGATTCGTTCGGATCATACATCGTGGCGATGTGATGATCGTATAAATCGCGTTAAATGATAATCAAACAAATCCGCTGACGAAAACCTTTCCTCAGCAATTTGAGCGAACCGTACATAGTTCGGGTGTAGGACACTTGAGTGACTCGCTACGTGCCAAGTGGGAGATTGTTGGATAATATGACCCATAGCGTCACTATTTGCACAGAACATTGTGTTGTTGTAGCAAATTAACTATGTAATAAGGAAATTGCACTCTCATCATTTGTGATTAGATCACCATAGATATATAAATGAAGAGAGGTCCCTATGATTAGTTCCTGGATTGAGATGATATGAGACAGTATCAGTCCACGAAGGATTAATCATTAAATATCCCTAGCCGTAGTATTATCGAGACTGGACATCGATAATGCGGAATAGGCTAGTATTGCACTTGTGTGCGTTGTGAGGGCACAACGGCATAGTTCTCATATATATAAGTATTGGATACTTATGCAAGTGCGATAGGAGGTCGTGTTTCACCGATGGTACGGGAAACAGCTTCGCTCTGGATAGACCCTCGGAATCCCATTGGTATTATGACTATGTGTCTATGGGAGGCCGAAATCAAGGTAGGTGTGTATAGTCTTAACCTGAGACTTGCATCGCTAATACTTACGATAATCGATAAACTTTGGTTTTGGTGGTAGGGGGCTTTGACCGGTTCTGTGTACACCACTTCTGGGTTTATCAGAGAGTCGTAGAGTATTGGGTGTGATGTCAAGACGGAAGTGTCACTTCAGTCATATTGGAGATGATGTCACGCAGGATACGGTACTAGTGCTCTTGAGTGTTGCGCAACCAATCGGGATATTGTGACCAGGTCATGTATATCCGATTATAGAGACTATGTTACCAGACATCCGATATGTGCTTCGGACGGGGTAGACACTTATCCAGCCCCAGCCCTAGCACGTGATTATCCGATACTGGGCCGATACGCACAATACTACGGTATACTACGCTTGATATAGATCCTTATTCCTGTAAGGATGTTTCCGGAGAATTGGATAGACATGGTGCTTTGCTAGAAGCCAACATTGTCTTGTAAATCGGTAAAACGTAGTACGAGGTACTTACGTGTTCGGATAGTCCGACGACCGATTTGACTACCAACATATCCGGGGATCTCATGGGTCGCTTCCCAAAGATTCACCGATGACGTATGACTCGCACTTATATTAATCTGGGATTAATTAGATGAGAGAGAAAATTAATCTGGGATTAATTGCGGAGATATTTTATCTAGGATAAAATAACGATTAAAGAGAGAGAACATTAATTTGGAATTAATCGAGGAATTAATATATTTGATATATTAATCGAAATTGGATTTCGACGCGGAATTAAAATTAGATTTTAATTCGGGCGAACGAATTAATTTAGAATTAATTCGTTAGCGACGTGAATAGTGATTTCGCTTGGCGTAATCGTTTAATTACGACGCAACGGAAAATTCGTTAATTTGGAATTAACGAACCCGAGCCCGAGATTTTTACGAGCGCATTCGTATTTAGAATTCGAGTGCGGCACGTCAAATCAAGCGTCAAATCGCTAGTCGCATCTAGCGTCACATCAAGCGTCAAATCATGTCACTTTGAGTGATGTGACAATTGATTGGATTGATTGATGTTTGAAAAGTGATGTGATGTGACTTGTTGATTGAAAGTGATGTGTGTTGTTGACATAAAGCAAATGACTTTGAAATGAAAAAAAATGTAATTCATTTGCATTTGATGATTTAAACAAAGCCAAAACCGAAATGGAAACACAAGTAACACTTTCCTTTTCCCTCCTCTCTCTCCTCTTCTTCCTTCTCTCTCTTCACGCCATTTTCTGGTTTCTTCTTGGCAGTGACTGCCTGTGGAAATAGAGGAAATAAATGGGGAAGCAAGTGTGTTTTGTGGCAAAACAAGAGTGCTAGCACACTCCGGGTTCAATGCGAAGGTGATAGGGAAGTTAACCCATGAGCCGGGAAGCCATTCGGTGAAGCTTGGAGCTTCAAAACTTGAAGACAAGGGGCGCACATCACTGTTCACAGCAGCCCACTGCCTCCAAAACAGTGAGGGAAATTCGAATTTTGTTGCCCAAATCGTCGCTCAACCGCTCGATGTAAGTATTCCGCACTTCCGTCGTTGTATTCACTTGATATTCATGCTTGAGTTTTGATCTTGGGACCTTGAAAAAAACTCCAACAATCCACTCATGTCTTTCTGTTTTCTAGTGACGTGCTTCTACTTTATCATTGAAATCATTGGCATACATATTTATCAATCTTAACATACATCGAATCATCTTTACAATCACTTATATTATCTCATTAGTCATCAAATAATCATATATCATTATTTGAAATCACATGTATAAGTCACTTATATCTATATAACTTTCACTTCGTTACAAATCGTTTTATTCACAACATATCAAGCAATACTCCATTTTGTTCTTTTAATCATTTCCTTTATTTTTAATCATATAAGTTCCAATATGTAGTTCTTCTCTAACTTGAGTAATTCAATAACCAACAATCATTCACCTTTATTTTTATTTATAACTTTCACGTCTATCTAGCATAATTAACATATTCATGATGTCATATATCAGTGTTCACATACATATACATATCATTTTCCTATCTTATTATCTTCTCTTACTTTGCTACCTCAAGCTTAGGTGAATTATCAAAGTTATCTTCTTACCATTCTAATTAACATCTCATCGATTCATCATAGACAATCCATATTAATTATATATACAGTAAATATGCATCTCATCATAATGTGTATGCACTATTGCTGGTTTGTGCAAACAATGCTCGTTTACAGAACCCATTACCTATTTTAGATAGGTATGGGATGAATTCCATTCGAACGGATCCTATCCACACCTCTACCGAGCAACATACAATCGTCAATCTTATGTACACACATAGATAACAATATCATCGTGTTTAAACATCATATGCATGAATCATACAAATTTTAAAAACCTTTAATTCATATTAACATCTTATAACTTCACTTTGCTTGGAAAGTTTCTTTTTTAGAAAACTCACAATTCTTTATAATACATTCCATTTAGAAAACATTCTTAAAAAAAAAAAAAAAAAAAAAAATCCTTTTTCGCAAAACTCATATTTGAATTTTCCTCCGTTTTTCTGTTCTAGAAAACTTTTACTAAAAATCTGCCTTCTGAAAACTTATTCTGAAAATCTTTTTTTTCTTGTACCTTTTTCTAAAACCATCTTTCTAAGTTCTTTTTTGAAATTCTTTTCTGAAAACTGAAATCTGAAATCCTTTTTCTGAAAACCAAACTAAAATCTGAAATCCTTTTTGCTGAACACCAAGCTGAAATCCGAAATCCTTTTTCTGAATACCAAACTGAAATCTGAAATCATTTTTCTGAAAACCGAATCTCCGCCCGTAGGCGCATCTCCACAGTAGGTGAATCTCCGCCCGTAGGGGCATCTCCGCCCGTAGGCGCATTTCCGCTCGTAGGCGCATCTCCGTCCAGGAATGTACCATCTGAGCGCTGAGGATCTAGGAGCGTCCTCCCAGTCCTCCACATGTGCACATGTGTCAAATCCGTCAATTCCAATTAGTGTACAACTGGGATGGGTCAAATCCTAAATCCTGAATCCATGTGATATCCGTCAATTCCAACATTGTACAACTTGGATTGGTCAAATCCCAAATTCCGAATCCATATGAAATCCGTCAATTCCAATTAACTCTGGGATTAATAGAATCCCAATAAATATCAAAAATGAAATCATTTATAAAAGTTTCTGAAAACTATTGAGAACTTTTGAAAACTCTGGAAATCCCTTTTTACTTTTGAAAACATTCTTTTTATGTTTATTCAATCCTATATATATATGCATTCACAAAATAATGCTCACATACAGGCGTATGCTTTCTATGCATTCTCCGATGTAACTTTTCATATTCTCATAATTTCTCATTCTATTCATGCTCATACTCGTGTAAGCATGCTCATACATATTCATGTCCATGTACTACATTCTCAATTTACATTTGCTAATTCATGCTCAAACATACATATTTACATACTTTCTTAACATATTTATGAATACACATTCTACTTTACTTTCACCTATTTTTACTTCTCATTCATAACACTACATAAATGTACATTTACATTTTTCATCAATCATTCATATTGAGTATTCACAAATACTCGCAATCT
This sequence comes from Zanthoxylum bungeanum, assembly GCA_019454045.1. Taxonomy (NCBI): domain Eukaryota; kingdom Viridiplantae; phylum Streptophyta; class Magnoliopsida; order Sapindales; family Rutaceae; genus Zanthoxylum; species Zanthoxylum bungeanum. The sequence goes on from SKCR01006517.1 coordinate 108,257, forward strand.
CATGTTCTCATATATATCTCAACGTACACGTTTATAAATATATCACATACTTTCTTATTCATAACCAGTACTCAACAATATCAAGTCATTTTAGTCTACATTCATAATTCATAAATTATAATATGTATTCATATATTAACATACATATTAGTTAAGCCAATCTCCTCAAAATATCGAATATACATAATCACGTCAAAATCACATATTTGCTACACACATGTTCATATTCATCATTTTAGCATTCAATCACACTTGCAAACATTTCCATTTATCGCTAATCCCATTCCCTAGGGTATAGTGTCTACAACCCCTCATTCCCAGTTAAAGCTACTATTCATAGTAAATATTTATACATATATATCCAAATTATCAACTCTTCATCCACATCATTAATCAATCCGCCACTAACATGTATAAACATATATATAGTCTCATGTATAACAGGTATATACTTCAATACAAAGAATTCCCAAATTCTATGCTTTCTAACCAAATTACACATTTGCATAGTTTTGCCACTAGTTTTTAATTTCTTACTCTATGTCATTACTAAAGCATCCTAGCATGCTTCCATTCCATTATTAAGTTCAATTCCAGGTTTTATCTAAACCCTAGAAATCAATTCAAACAAACTCAAGATGATCACCACATAGAATACTTACTTTACTAGGCGGACCCTCGTGATCCTGGTCTAATCTGTCAAAATAAATAACAACACATGGTCAGGACCGCTACTTGCAGAGCTTTCTACTCATCTATATAAACTTCCGGACTTTCTCGGATTACACGAATCCTCTCCGATTCTACCGATCAAACTTTATTTCTCTAATATGCCTCTCTATACTATACTAAACTAACTAGATAGCTTATATTATCACTTTACGTGTTTGCGATAAATCTTGCGGAAATATTTTCGTAAACACTACGGAAGGGTCTCGAACCCTCCGAACTTATCCAGGATGACTTAATTTCCCTCGCAATATCAAATTTGTGTCATATCTATAGTTACAATCATCTACGCTCAATCGCTCGAGAAACTCAGTTTTACAGGAAACTTGCTAATTCTACCGGATCAATCGAATCTATTCCGTTTCTGTCCGAATTCTAACACATTCATCGTTTTAACATATTATATCACATCCAATTCATTTCATGTCAATTCGCTACACTACGTACGGAACTACGGGAATTATCCAAATATAAAATAGTAAACTTTAAAATAATTAAATTCTAATGGAGAGTCGTACCAAAATTCGAGGGCATATTCGGACTCCCAACGGCCAGATGAATGTGCTGGTGTCATCGGAATTCCGATCGGAGCTACTGTTCATCTGGGTTTTACTGTTCACGTGCGACTTTCTTCATCTTTTTGCATGCAACCGGCCGCTGTTCGGTGAAATTGACTCTGTATACTCGTAGTACTCATAGAAGGTTTCGATTTGACGGGTGGCTCGGGTCTTGAAACAAACTGATGAGTCAGGATCGCGAAACCCATTTTTGTGACTATTATCCCCATTTTCTCACTGCTACTGGCGTTATTTGGACGATCACCGGCCACCGGCTTGCTCCCCATCACCGGATGATCCAAGCTGCACCGGTGCGCCGCCGTACCTCCGACCAAATCGCCGCCTTCCTTTCCCCTCTCCCTCTCGCACGTCACTGTTTCTTTCTTTTTTTTTTTGGTTTTTGTTTTCTGTATATCCTTTTCTTTTTGTTAAATAATAATAATAATAATAATATAATAATAATAATAATAATAATAATAATAATAATAATAATAATAATAATAATAATAATAATAATAATAATAATAATAATAATACAAAATATCTCATTTCTGAATTTACCAAAATGCCCTCATTAATAAGGGTAATTTCGGAAATCAACCCTTTTGAAGCCCTTCTGATACGATTTTCGAAGTGTGTTCAATACAAAAGTTGTTCCTCTCGAAAAATGAGTCCGATGGTTCAAGAATTAACTCAATCGGAGTTCGTTTGCTATTTCTATGACCAAAATTGTAAACTTTACGAGCTTTACAAAAATCGCGTAACTGATTTTTGATCCCAAACATTTTCCAACGCGACGAATATTCATAAAATATTAATCCAACCCATATTCCATCACTTAAACACTTATCCGCTAATATCGCTCTGTTTCGGGACCGTAATTTTGGTCCGGGAACTTTTCCAGAATTATCCCGAAAATCTGGGATGTTACATCAAATCATCCATCAAATTCTCCACCAAATCCATTATTAATTGCTCCACTAATTACTCCACCAAATCCATTATTAATTACTCCACTAATTGCTTATCATATTTGGTGATGATTTGATCATTTTAATTATTTATTTATTAATTTTTTTTTCTTTGAAAATGATTGAAAATGACTTTAATAATTACACACAACACACTTCTGGAGTTTCATCAATTTCGGTCATTAAATCTTCAGAATTCGAAAATATTTTATCTTTCAAAGTTGTAGATCTTTGAGTCTTCTTTAATCTGTCACTTGAATCAGCGTAATCCGATATCGTAGGAAAAAGGTATGCCCAAAATACTATAGATGCGCAAAATTATAATTTCCAAAACTGCACTTTGTCAAAACGCCATTTCAAGTTTCCAATCTCCAAAATTAATATGTCAAGTCCAATATTTTCCCTTATTTGAACAATATTTCATCCTAAATGATTTCATTGAGTCCTAATATTATTTTATCTACAAAATAAACTAAAACATATCAAAATATTCATCAAACCCGAGAAACTAAACAAAATATTAAGTAAAAGGGGCGGTAAATATTGATATATTTTCCGCTCATCATGCTCCATTTGTGCTTTTCCCTGAAAAACTAACACAAAAAATTAAAAACTCTAAAACATGTATACATAAAATATGAAAATAGAAATTACAACAATTTGCATGGGTTGCCTCCCTACTAGCGCTAAATTTTTCATCTTCAGCTAGACATGGTTGAAATCCATATATCAAGAAGGTTTCAGCATCATTTTGGATGTTCGATTAAAGACAATCCCGTGTGCGTTGCTTTTGATGGGTCTCTTCAAACGATAAAGTGGCAAAAAGAATTTTTTCCCATTCAGTGCTTGTGCCACCTCTTTAATTTTTATCAGTCTAATGATTCTTGAAAAAAAGAAAGAAAATCAGGAGGTCTCGTATGGTGCTTGACTTTGAATGGGAGTTCCATTCTATCAAGCTTCTGGGTGATGTCTTTCATTTGTATTCCCCGATATAGCGATGTTTCCCATGAATGCACTGGATCTTCAATAAGGTCAGACATTTTCTTTTCCATTTGCTCTGCTTATTGTTCCTTCTTTATCTTTTCTTCACATATGTACTTTAGGATCTCCGTATTCAGTTCTTTAACTGTCATCTGTGAATTACATGCTCCATAAGTGTCAACCTGAGGATGTAAATATGTGTCTGATTTTAGGTCTTCATCCTCTAATTTGACTGATTCAGGTAGATCTTCTTCAAATATTTTATGCAATGGAAACTCCAAAATCTTCAACCAGATGATGTAAAGGTGTGTCTATCTGTAAGCTTTTATCATCTGTGGTTGGTATGGGTAGCACTTCTTCAAACATCATTACAATGCAAGCTCCAAGATCTTCATTTTGAGGATACAGAGTTCACTCCTCAATTTTTATTGGTACAAACAGCTCTGCTTCATCCTCGTCAGAATCTGAATAATAAAATCAATCAGAGATTTTGCTAGTTTGGGCTTCTGAACTGATACCTCTGGTTCTTAATACTGCTCAGCCTCTTCCTCTAATAAGGTGTCATGTTGAAACTCTGAATACTCGAAGGCTTCATCAGTTTCATCTGAAAATGCTTCTTGAGATATGTAGCTCTGGTTTTCTGTTGATTGTCTCATTTGATTTGTTAGTCTCTGAATGGATGCTGATTGTCTCTGAATACTTTCAAATTGATTCTGATATGTTTCAAGCATTGTATCCAACTCTTCGTCTCATTTCTTATTCCAATCTTTGAGCATATCAACCAATTGGTCTTCCTCTGATGGTTCCAATTCTTGATGAAGATTGTAGGTGGATGGTGGATAAGATGGAAAATGTGGTTCAGTGAAATATGCTGGTTCTTCATACTTTGAATGATTTCGATAATTCTGCCACTCTGAAATGTCTATGCATTGATCGTTCGGGTGGTGGCTAGAGCTTGAGATATAATGTTTATGGAACCCTGATAATTTTCTTGTGTCAAAAGATGAAAAGTGTGACACATCTCTATTTTGTAGATGATTTGATGATTTTCCATAGGGCGGATGTAAGCTCGGTCTCTTTGATCAATGATAGTCTTTAGTTGTTCATTGGTTTATCTTGTTTGGTTCCGAATCCAACTAAGAGTCATATGTTCTCGTCGAGTATTTCCGTATCTATTAATAATCGGCTTCTTTGATTTCTGGGTTTCTAAGAGGGTGAGCATCATGTGCTGTATTTAAGGGTTCATTTGATTGCTACTAAGCTATAGGATTTGAACTGTACTACCCCGGTTGAGCATATAGACAGGCGTAATCACACGTGTATAATGCAAGCGCACGTATCGTTCAAGTAGTATAAAAATATCGATCCCACGAGGACATAATTCCTACTATTGCTATTAATTATTGATACTATTTATTTACAAGTATCTAATTAAGGGAGAAGAGAATGATTGCTTTTTTTTGGTTGAATGTGGATTTACTTAAATAAAATAAATAAAAGAAAATACTAAGAAAAATAAATAAAAGACACAAAGAGCTAGGGTTGTGAGTCCACACAATATTATCCTACAGATGAATTGATTCTATTATATATGTGTAATAAGTCAGTTTGCTAACCTGGAAAACAAAGATATGCAAAAGCCTCTGTCGATGGCAAGACGCAAATACCCAAATAGCTCAATTAATCATATGTCTATGTTAACAAAGTTACCTGAATTCATTAAGTTCAAGTTCCAAAAGTGGCTACCCCCACTCGACAGGTATATGTCTATCATGTAAGGAAATCTATTAAAGGGTTATCTATCATCAAGGAAGATCATGGGCTATTTAATCTAAGACTGAAACCTAAAATCCATTCGTCAAGTTTATTTAAGTTTACCAAATCAATCTTATTAATGGCTAATTAAAAAGAAACTTTAAGCTTAATACTCAATAAATAAACTAAAGAATTGCACATAAAAAATAATCAATTATTATGTGTGTGGATATTGTGTTTCATCACTTCCCTAAAATAAAAATAAAATACTGGGGGTTGGGTATCCACCTTTACTATTCTAATTTAGAAATCTCTCTTATTATAAGATGGAATTTATCAGGATATTACCAACCGACCATATAGGCGGTAACATCATTAAGTCGGATTTCCAATTAAGTCCAACCAGCCATAAAAGTGATATTATCATTTATCCATAAGCCAGCCATATAGGCGGTAATTATCTGTCACCTAAAAACCGGCCATATAGGCGGTGTCACATTATGTGAAATAAATAAAACCAGCCATTAAGGTGGTATAACCTTTTAGTTTGAATTATAATTTCCATATTATAATTAAGGGATATAAATCTAAATTAAAATAATAAAAGTTTCACCATTCCCCCAGCAGAAATCTAACTACTAAACATAAAAGAAAAGAAAAGAAAAGAAAGAACTATTATTACTGAAAATAAAAGTACATAATTTAAATTACAAAAATTAAACAAACAAGACGCAATCCTTAAATTCCTTACAAAAACATAAGGAAAGCATGAGAATTACAAATGAAATGGCTTGGTATTTATAGGAAATATAAAGGCTTCCAGCAATTTCTCCAACAATTTCTCCAACAAACACTCCACCAAACATGCCAGAAAATACTCCACCAAACATGGCACCATATAAGGCACTAAACATGGCACAAAACACTCCACCAAACATGGTTGCATGTTTGGTGGAAGTTTGACAAATGTAATTAAAAATAACATAGTTTCAGATTGTTCATCAAATAAGGTCATGAAATTTTCAAAATTGGAAACTATTTTATTCTTCAAGGTTGTATATCTTTGAGTCTTCTTTTATTGGAACTTGAATCAGCTCAATCGGATATTGGATGAAAAAGTTATGGCTAAATTACGAATCTTGCGCAAAATTGGAATTCAGGACTGCACTTCATGAAGCGTACAGTAATTTTCCATTTTTGCCATTTTTTTGCTCCAGATTTCATTGTTTTAGCACCGAGTTGATTCCATTAAGTCCCGATACTTTATTTATCTACAGAACACATAAAAAAACTTCAAAATATTCATCAAACCCGAGAAACTAAACAAAATATTAGGTAAAATAGGAGGTAAATATTGATATACTTTTCGCTCATCACATATTATCGGATGTGCCAAAGCTGGAGTTGTAAAGTTCTCTCTTACTCGGGCGGGTCAGCTCATCAAATTGATTTTGTTCTCTATCCAAGTGTATTGGTCCTCTCTGTTCATCTTGCCTAAGTCTGTTATTAGGACGGTAGAGACAACTTTAAGATATTTTCTTTGGAAGGGTAGTGAGCTTGCTTCTTCAGGGACAAAGGTGGCCTGGAGTAGAGTCTTCTTGCCTCTGGAAGAATGTGATGAAGGATTTGGAAATTTATAATCCAGCGGCCATTATTAAGCATTTATGGTTCCTTTGCTCTGGTTAGGTCTCCTGTTGGTCTACATGGGTTTAGTCTAACCCGTTGCGTGGATGAAGTTTTTTGGAGGTGATATACATTGGAGACTTTTCTTCGAGTTGGCGGAAGATTTTAGGTCTTCGATCATGGACTCGTAGGCGGATGAGATTAGGATTAGAAATGGTGATAATACTTTTCTTTTGTTTGATAATTGGCATCCTATTGGCCTGGTTGTGGATCTTTGGGTAATAGGGTCATTTATGACTCTAGTTTAGATAGGTTGGCCACAATGTCATCTATTATCTCGGACTCTACTTGGCATTGACCTCCGACTAGTTCTGTTTCCCTTTTGGAGCTGGCCCGTTCCCTTCTGTTTGATTGCATACCTTGTAGTACGAGTGAGGATCTGCTGGTTTGGGAGGATGATATGTTGGACAGTTATGACCCATAGCGTCACTGTTTGTAAAAGGCATTGTGTTTTTGTACAAAATTAACTATGTTATAATGAAATTGCCTTTTACCGTTTTATGATTCATTTATTTTGATATAGATAAATGGTAAAAGTCTATATGATTAGTTCCGGATTGAGATGATATGAGACAATATCAATCCATAAAGGTTTAATCATTAAATATCCCTAGTCGTAGTATTATCGAGACTGGATATCGATAATGCGGAATAGACTAGTATTGCACTTGTGCGTGTTGTGAGAGCATAACGACATAGTTCTCATATATTTAAGTATTGGATACTTATGCAAGTGCGATATGAGGTTGTGTTTTACCGATGGTACGGAAAATAGCTTCACTCTAGATAGACCCCGGCGAAATCCCATTGGTAGTATGTATATGTGTCTATGGGAGTCCGCTTCAGGGTAGGTGTATTTGGTCTTAACCTAAGACTTGCATCGCTAGTACTTGCGGCAATCGGTAAACTTTGGTTTTGGTCATCCAGGGCTTTAACAGGTTCTGTGTACACCTCTACTGGGTTTATTGAGAATCGTAGTGTATTGGATGTGATGTCCAGACGAAAGTATCACTTCAGACATATGGAGATGATGATCACGCAGGGATTCAGAACTAGTTCTCTATTGTGTTGCAACCATCGGGATAATATGACAAGGTCATGATTATCTGATTCAAAGAGACTAGTTGCTCGATATCCGATATATGCTTCGAACGGGGCAGACACTATTCCAGCCCCAGGCCTTACATGTGACATCCGATATTGGATCGCAATACGCAATACCACGGTATACTACGTCTGATATAGATCGTATATTCCAGTAAGAATATTTCTGGAGAATTGGGTAGGTATGGCGTTTTGCTAGAAGCCAACCTTATCTCGTAAATCGGTAAAGACGTAGTACGAGGTACGTACGTGTTCAGATAGTCCGACAACCGTATTTACTGCCAACATATCCAGGGATCTCTTGGGTCGCTTCCTGAGGATTCACCGATGACGTTTGATTCGAACTTTATTAATCTAGGATTAATTACGGAGAAACTTTATCTTGGATAAAGTACTATTTGAAGAGAGAGAAAGATTAATTTGGAATTAATCGACAAAATAATATATTCGATATATTAAACGAAATTGGATTTCGACGTGGAATTAAAATTGGATTTTAATTCGGGCAAACGAGTTAATTTAGAATTAATTCGTTAGCGACCTGAATAGTAATTTCGCTAGACATAATTATTTAATTACGTCACGACGGAAATTTGTTAATTCGGAATTAGCGAAACCGAGCCCGGAAGTGTTTGTGGGCACACTCGTATTTCGAATCGAGTGGGGCCCACAAGTCACATCGCGAGTCACATCACTTGTCGCTTTAGTGATAGACACCTAGCCACTTTTTGGTGAAAGACACCTAGTCACTTTTTGGTAATTGTTTTTTCATTATGTTTTTAGAAGACAAAGAAACAAAAACACAAAAATTCTCTCTCTCATCTAGGCTTGGCCGAAACTCCCAAAAGGAAGAAGGAAGATTTGATTTTTCTTTTCTTTTGCTAGCACACTTGAAGGATAAATACAAGGTGATAGGGAACCTCATCTTAGATCTTGGAATCCATAAAGCTTGGAGCTTCATCTTCATCAACAAAACCTTTCTTGGCCGAATTCTTGGGAGCTTGGAGGAGTTCATTTTTGTTGAGCATCACATCAAGCCGATCTTTGTAAGTATGATTCCGCCATACTTCTTAGTTATATTCATTCATTTCATTGCTTAAATTGATCTTGGGACATCAATAGAAACCAACATGATAGTAGATGTATTTTTTCTATTAGGAGTGCTTGGAATGCTATAAGGACAATGGGCACTTTGGTGTATTGGCATTAGATTGTTTGGTTTCGTAAGGCTATGTTGCGCCATGCTTTTCTATTTTGATTGACCATCCAGGGTGGCTTTTGTACTTAGGATAGGTTGATGAGTTTTGATATCTCTACTTGTTCGAGATGTGTACTTTGTGGTTGCTCTGGGGAGGACATAGATCACCTTTTTTTTTCCAGTGCCCTTTCTCATCCCGGGCTTGGTCGATTGTGTTGGCTATATATGGATTAGATTGGATCTCCCGGGTTTGGATGCAGACAGTTCAGTGGATGGATCAGCACACTGGAGGCTCTTTTTGTCATATTTTAGTTCATCTTTATTTTGTAGCCTTTGTTTACTTCTTTTGGAGGGAAAGGAACGAGCACCTTCATGATGAGCCTCATCGCCCTTCAAATGTTATTCTTACCAAAATTATGTTTTCTATTCGAACATGGGCTAGTTTGCTATGTAATGTAATACCATCTTATGATAATAAATGGCTTCACCTCTCTTGGCATCTGTCTGACGACATCTTTTGAGATTTTTGTTTCCTTTGTAGCTTTTAGCTTTGTTACTATGAGGGCTTGTCCCCCTTAGCTGTATGGATGTGCCAATGTGCTTTTGTCTCTTTCTTTTATTAATATACTTACCTTATCCCAAAAAAAAAGATTCTTTTAAAAAAAAAAAGCTTCCAAAAAAAAAGTTATTCAAAACAAGCTGGCCCTAAACTGCTATCGTCTCCCTCTTTACGACTTTGTTCATTTTTTCCCCATGGTGTTTCTAATCTGTGTTTTTTCCTTCATGGCTCATTCTCCTCTTCCCCTTCCGTTTCCTATTCTCTTTCATTTGTCCTTCATTTCTCTTCTTTTTTTTCGATCGGTAACCTTAATGTGACCGAGTTAAGATCCCTTATCTCGTCTGGTTTTGGTGACACCCTTTTACCCCCCATCTCGTCACCTTCGAAACCCTGTTCTTGCCCTTCTGGCTCCGGGTAGGGTATGGCGAGTTCCTGCCATGCTCTTAGTAGTTTGAGGTTAAGGTCTATCAGCCCCTCCAGTGTACTATTGCAATCTTCTATCATTGGCTAGTCTAATCCTCTCTACTTGCCTGGTCATGCCTCTTCGGTACTCGGATCAGTCTTCTCAGAGCAGTAAGGTGAGCTCTTCTTATTCTCCTCATTTGTATGTGCTGTTGGAGTTGGTGCTCAGAGTGCTAATTCCCGATTATATTTCTTTATGAATACTACTGTAAAAACATTTTATTATGAATAATATATGTAGTTTCTATAATATAATATATCTTTTAAGATGGTAAAGACGTAATAGACCCTAGGATGATTAGTCATGATACTGTTGCAAAAGCGTCACAACTGACATTGAGTTGTATCATGACGTTGTCTTTCTTAGATAGTTCCTGGTCAAGGTTTACACTACTTGGTCAGTAAAGTAAACCCATTGAGACCGGTACATGTCGTATACTAGAATATATGATTCCAATGGTTTCTCAATGAACCATGAGTCTTGGAGACTCGTATAGACGTGTAGGTATTTATAGACGATAAACATTGAACGACTCACCGAAGATTCTTAATGGATGGTACACCAATGTTAATAAGAATCTCCTCGGGTTAAGTAGTATTTGTGATTCTTTGACTTGAGATGCCACTGTGGCCACATGAGACATCTTCCACACTTAGATGACAGTCACGTCACCAATCTATTAAGATCAGACCTCCTCATGTTCGTTAGGTGTAGATAGATCCTCATGGTGTCCTGTGTGTGTCGAGATAGGATCCGTCAGTTCTGTGTACAGAGCATAGGTAGTCCATATGTGATTAGCAATCAGATAAAAAACTAAAGGCCCGTGGTACATTTTAGAAGTCAGTTCTAAATTTTCTTTTTGAGATTGCTAATAGAGACGTCGATGAGATAGTCCCTATAGAGATTTGATGTTTACATCTATATCTCTGGGATAAATCCGGATACCTGTGATGGAGGAATTATACATATGTCATGACCTCGACTTGTATGATTCAACGAGATTATCCGTGGTCATCATAATTTACGGGTGGGTAAATTATAGATACGAAATTGGATTTCATGATGGATATGCATAAATCTAGAGAGTCTTACTAATGAAATATACTCTTAGAGTACTAGAGCAAAATTTATGAATAATATTGATTATTTATAAGTCGTTTAAAGGTTAAACGTAAAATACATGTGAAGGTATCCAATAGTCATTTCCTAATTTTTGTTTATTTGCATTTAATGTTAGATTTTATCAATACACATTAATTAGTTGTCAAATTGAGATTTTGACTAATATCATAAATATATATGTATTGGATATTTAATGTAAATATAATATATTTATTTTTAATATATTTGTATTTAAATAATTATTTAATTATTTAATTGTCAAATAATTAAATTAATTAAAAATACAAATATCTTAAGTTGTGATATTTATGGAGATGCTTTTAGTTGCAATTGTTGAATTGTTTGAAAGTCATTAAAGTTGTAATGATTCAAGTTAACAAGTTGCCAAAGCTTTAATTGAAACAAAAAATAAATATCTAGATATTTAAACATCACAAATTTCGGCCAAGCTTATTGTGTGAGGTATAAATTTTTTTGTTTCAATTTTAGGGTTTCATAAGTTTCAAACATACTAAAATAACACAAAAGAGACTTGAGAGCAAAAGTTGAAGGAAAAAGAAAAGGGAATTGGAAAAAGCTTGTTTTTGTAAGTATTTCTTCTTAACCTTCAACCTGAAATATGTTTTTAACATGCTTTGCTTCATTTTGTGAGGCTTTGATGTTCTTGCTACTCTTATAGTTTGTGTTTATTTGTTTGAGAACTTGGATGAAAGATTGATGCATGTAAGTAAGCTTAAACTTGTTTTAAAAGCTTAATTTTGATTCTTTAAAAATCAAAGTTTTCATTCTAGAGTTAGTAAGCTACTCTTTTGTGACCTAGAATTATTCAAGAGTTATTTCAAAGTGGTGAGGCTTTTTTGGTGAAGTATTGAATATATTAAAGTGTTGGATTTTAAAATTTTGGTTAAATTGGTCAATTTGATGAAATTGAAAAATTAGGGATTATAACCCACTCCAAATTTGGGGCTTTTCATATATGTGATGTATTGTGGTATGAATATGATTCCTGTAAAATTTTATGTTGATTGAATTTGATCTTAGCATGTTTTGAACAAAAGAGAACAAAACAATTAATTGAAAATTTGGGGTAGTCACGGTAATTAGCTCAAAAATTGGGTATTTGTGTGAAATATGATTTTGATGCATTAGATGTGTTGAAAAATATTTTTGAAATGATTTAACATAATCCAAAATTGTATTTGACAACTTTTGGACTCAAATGATCAATTTACAATTTTTTAGGGTAATTTAGTAATTACAAAGAAAATTGATGTCTAGTGTAATTTTTCAGAATTTGAAAATTGGATAATTAAATAAATAGTTTTATTTAATTAATCCGAGGAAAAAATTTGAAATCGGAAAATTTTGATTTTCCACTATTCCTCTGAGTTTCCGATTTTCGCCATAAAACCCCTTCAAAATGATATTAGAGCGAGTCTGATTCTGGGAACCCTAATATAATTATGCCTTTTAAATTCAATATTTAATTTATTCTTTACTAGTTACATGCATGTATTTATTTAATTTGATTAAATAAACTAAAAATAATATTTTGCGGAAAATCTCTAATTAATAAGGTTTAATTGTAATTATGTATTTGATGCATATTACATGGTTCGTCTTATCAATACGGTTTATGAATATTTTCCTGTGACTACATCCGAGACCGTGCCACTGCTGCGAGGGCGTAGCAAATAGAGATTTATTTATGCCGGATATATATCAGATACTAGATAAATTCAAGCGAAAGTGAAATCCCGAACGTGCCCAAGCTGTCAGGGTTACTCAAGTAGCTTGAGTTTATCATTGATGAGTTTAACCTTGGTACTTCTCCTTGTGAATGCGCCCAAACTGTCACAATGAGAAACGACCAGGTCTGTGACTAGATTAGTGTCTGCCCCGTACAAAGCATATATCGGATCACAAGCAACTAGTCTCTTTAATCAGATAATTATGACGTTGTCACATTATCTCGATGGTTGTAATACATTAGAGTACCAGTTCTGTATCCCTGCGTGATCATCATCTTCATATGACTGAAGTGCTACTTCCATCTTGACATCACATCCAATACTCTACGATTCTCAATAAGCCCAGAAGAGGTGTACACAGAACCTGTTAAAGTCCTGGACGACCAAAAATAAAGCTAATGATTGTCGCAAGTATTAGCGATGCAAGTCTCAAGTTAAGACCAAATACATCTACCCTGAATCGGATTCCCATAGACACATTGTCATACAACCAATGGGATTCCTTGGGGTCTATCCCGAGCGAAGCTGTTTCCGTACCATCGATAAACACAACCTCCTACCACACTTGCATAAGCATCCAATACTTAAATATATAAGAACTATGACGTTATGCTCTCACAACGCGCACAAGTGAAATACTAGTCTATTCCGCAATATCAATGTCCAATCTCGATAATACTACGACTATGGATGTTTAATGATTAAACCTTAGTGGATTAATACTGTCTCATATCTTATAATTCGGAACTAATTATAAGGACTTTTATCACTTTATTTTTAAGTAATACAATTAAAAAAAATGATAAAATAGCAATTTCTATAGTCACATAGTTAATTTGTACAAAAACCATAATGTCTTTTACAAATAGTGACGCTATGGGTCATAATTGTCTAACAACTTTGACATATGCCAAGAATGATTTGATACCAGATCTCACTATTGAATCCTATCCAGCTTGTGAATCGTGTATTCAGGGTAAGATTACCAAAGCCATATTTTCTGGTATTGGATACCGTGCCACTAACTTACTGGAACTCATACATTCTAATGTTTGTAGTCCATCAAGGCAAACAGCTCACAGTGGTTATTCGTACTTCGTTACCTTTGTCGATGATCTGTCACGGTACGGTTATGTCTATTTGATGAGACATAAATCGGAAACCTTTGAAAAGTTTAAAGAATTCTGAAATGAAGTAGAAAAACAAACTGATCAATATATTAAATGCATTCGATCTGATCGAGGTGATGAATATATGAGCAGTGAGTTCATGGATTATAGGAAGGAGAATGAGATTCTCGCTCAATATACTCCTTCAGGTACTCCACAGCAAAATGGAGTGTCTGAGAGGAGAAATCAGACTTTATTAGATATGGTCCGATCAATGTTGAGTTTTACAGATTTGCCATATTACTTATGGGCTACTCTCTCTAAAAATTGCATATATTTTGAATAAGATTCCTTCAAAGTTGTTCCTACGACTCTGTATGAGATATGGATCGGTAGGAGACCAAATCTTAGTTATATTAAGGTTTGGGGTTGTTCTGCCTATGTCAGGGTGACTCAGCAAGATAAGCTTTCGCCTAGAGGGCAAAATTTTAGGTTTGTTGGATATCCTTTGGAAATGAGGGGATATCTGTTCTATGATATCGAGCATCGAAATGTATTCGTAGCTCGCTTCGCAAGATTTCTAGAAGTAGAATTCTTGTCAAAATATGGTAATCATAGACAGGTTGAACTTGATGAAGTCCAACCTGAAAACAACGAACCAACAGAGGAACCAAAAGTTCAAGTACATGAAGGACCTTCAACGCACACACTTCATAGGTCGAAAAAGGTATCTAAACCTCCTGAATGCTTGTATTTAATACAAGAAAATAGTCTAGATGTTCTCTTAGTTGAAGAGACTGATCCTTTTACCATTAGAGAATCGATGTTGGATATCGACTCCGTGAAATGGCAAAGTGCCATGAACTACGATTTAGACTCATTGCATGAGAATCAAGTTTGGGAATTGGTTCCGCTTCCCGAAGGAATTGTTCCTATCAGTTGTAAATGGGTTTACAAGAGGAAGCAAGGGCGTGACGGTAAGGTTGAAACTTACAAAGCTCGACTGGTAGCGAAAGGTTACACGCAGCGATCTGGCGTCGACTACAATGAAACTTTTTCACCAGTTGCACTGCTTAAGTCTATTAGGATTTTACTTTCAATAGCTGCATATCATGACTACAAGATTTTACAAATGGATGTAAAAACAGCTTTCCTAATGGATTTCTTGATGAAAAAATCTATATGGAACAGCCGGAAGGTTTTGCGTCCAGTGAAAACTCGAGTATGGTATGTAAGCTTAAGAAGTCCATTTATGGACTTAAATCATCTTCACGAAGTTGGAATCTTCGATTCGAGGAGATTATTAGATCGTCTGGTTTCCTCAAAAATTCGGAAGAGTCCTGTGTGTATCAGAAGGCCAATAGGAGCATGGTAGTATTTTTAGTCCTCTATGTCGATGACATCCGAATCATTGGGAATGATATAGGAATGTTACAAAGCGTCAAAGCATATCTGAGTAAGAATTTCTCCATGAAGGACCTGGGAGAAGCTTCTTATGTTTTAGGGATAAAACTCTATAGAGATAGACAAAGGAAACTGATTGGGTTATCCCAATCAACGTACATAGATAAGATATTGGAACAGTATAATTTTGGTAACTATAAGGCAGCAATCATACAATTCAGACATGGGAATCATAAGGGTAACACCTATATCCACATGGAGAGTTATCCTAAAATAAGGGTAACACCCATCTCCACATGGAGAGTTATCCTAACTCTTCATGGAAGGACTATTTTTTCCTCTTTTCATAAAAATATTTTAGGACACTCGTTAATATATTCTTAATAAGATAATAAAATGGGAAAAAATTCCTTAAAGCTAGACCAATATGGAAGCTGAATCAATCCCTAATGTGGGTGTTTACACGTTGACAAGTGCTGCTCACACTTGAAAGTTGTAAGCTCAAGTGACAGTGAACTGTGCACCTACCATAGGTTATTAATTAATTTAATAAATTAAAAATAAGAAAGTTGGCTTTTTCGTATACCTAAATTTCCCCACCCAGCTCACATAGAGAGAGAACTTCATGATCACGTTGTTTGATTTTATATATTGTTCTCATCATATTTTTTTAAAAAAATCTTGAAAATTTTACCGTCAAATCATTCATTTCGGATTTAAATAGAAAAGTTAAAATTTATATAGTAACATAGTTAATTTGTACAAAAACCATAATGTCTTTTACAAATAATGACGCTATGGGTCATAATTGTCTAATAATCTCTCACTTGGCCTATAGTCAGTCACTCAAGCATCTAACACCTGAACTATGTACATGTCGCTCAAATTTTTGTAATGAAATAGCTTCCGACAGCGGATCTGTAATATTGTCATCTGATGCGACCTTATCGATCTTCACATCGCCATGATGTATGATCTCATGAATCAGATTCAAACGT
This sequence comes from Zanthoxylum bungeanum, assembly GCA_019454045.1. Classification (NCBI taxonomy): domain Eukaryota; kingdom Viridiplantae; phylum Streptophyta; class Magnoliopsida; order Sapindales; family Rutaceae; genus Zanthoxylum; species Zanthoxylum bungeanum. The sequence goes on from SKCR01006517.1 coordinate 124,641, forward strand.
CAAAGAACATGCTTGGATCATTGATGAGACCGCGGTTCCTAAGCCTGCGCTATAGACCCGTTATTGTCACAATACAATTGAACATGTTCAGTTGCTAACAAAACTACTCCTAATCCAATTAGGAATTTACGGATCCAAACTGCCTCTTTTGCTGCTTCAGTTGCAGCAATGTACTCTGCTTCTGTTGCTGAATCGGTAAAAGTCTTTTGCTTGGATGATTTCCAGCTTACTGCTCCGTTGTTCAAAGAAAATATGTACCTGGATTGTGACTTAGAGTCGTCTTTATCGGTTTGGAAACTTGCGTCGGTATACCCAATTACCTCAAGTTCTCCATCTCCATAGATTAAGAAGGCATCCTTAGTTCATCTAAGATACTTAAGGATATTCTTAACTGCCATCCAGTGACCATCACCTGGATCGACCTGATAGTGACTACACATGCTCAAAACATACGAGACGTCAGGTCGCATACATATAATGACATACATGATCGATCCGACTGCCGAAGCGAACGGGATCCGACTCATGTTGTCACTCTCATCTTGAGTTTTAGGACACATGTCCTTAGATAGAGTGTCGCCATGTGACACTGGCAACAGTCCCCTCTTGGACTGATCCATGTTGAATCGCTTCAACACTTTGTCAATGTACATGCTCTGGGAGAGTCCAAGCAGCTTTCTTGATCTATCCCGGTAGATCTTTATTATTAGAATATAGGCTGCTTCTCCCAGATCTTTCATGGAGAATTTTAATGAAAGTTAAGCTTTCACCGATTGTAGCATGGGAATGTCATTGCCCATAAGCAATACATCATCAACATAAAGGACAATGAATGTCAGCGCTCTCCCACTAACCTTTTTATATACACAAGGATTATCCTCATTTTGAATGAAATCATATTCTTTGATGATATCATCAAAACGCTGGTTCCAAGAACGCGATGCTTGCTTCAATCCATAAATAGATCGATTTAACTTAAAAACCTTGTTTGCAAGTTTTGGTGCGACAAAATCGTCAGGCTGTTGCCCATAAACATCCTTCAAAAGGTTTCCGTTAAGGAAAGTGATTTTGACGTATATCTGCCATATCTCGTAATCAAAATATGCAGCAATAGCAAGCATAATCCGAATGGATTTAATCATGGCAACTGGTGAAAATATTTCATCGTAATCGACACCATGTCATTGACGATACACTTTCACTACAAGCCTAGCTTTGTACGTTTGTATGTTGGCATCCATGTCGGTCTTATTCTTGAATATCCACTAGCAACCAATAGACTTTATGCCTTCTGGTGCATCAATCAGTGTCCAAACTTGGTTGGTGTACATGGAATCCATTTCGGACTTCATGGCTTCTTGCCATAAAGCGAAGTCGATATCTTGTATCGCTTCCTCATATGTAGCTGGTTCGTCTTCCTCAATAAGATTGACATCCATATGAGGTGAGATCAGAAACCCATACCTCCCAGGTTGGTTTCTGACTCTCTGCGACCTATGCGGTTCTTGTGTAATCGAAGGTTGTGGTACAGTTTCATCCCTGATGAACTATTGTTATTCCATTAAGGATTCTGTGCCAGGAATAGTATCACTCCGATTTTCATCGAGCTCTACGTTCCTCCCACTAACCACTGCATAAAGGAATTCCCTCTCAAGGAAAACTGCATGTAGATCAACAAATACTTTTTTATCTTATGGGTTGTAAAAGTAATATCATTTGGTTTCACTAGGATAACCTAGAAATAGGTATTTATCTGATTTGGGTCCCAATTTGGTACCTTCCAAACATTTAACGTATGCCTAGCATCCCAAAATCTTCAGGAATGAGACACCCGATTTCTTTCTTGTCCATATCTCATATGGAGTCTGTTGAACAGACTTTGACGGAACCTTATTCAAAATAAGTATTACGCTGTTCAATGCATATCCCTAGAAGGAAATAGTTAGCTATGTGTTTCTCATCATAGACCTTACCATATCCAATAAAGTTCGGTTTCTCCGTTTGGACACACCATTTAACTGAGGTGTTCCGGAAGGAGTCCACTGTGAAAGAATACCATACTCTTTCAAGTAGTCAAGAAACTCATTGCTTAAGTATTCTCCACCACGGTCCGACCGTAATGTCTTAATACTTTTACCGGTCTGTTTTTCTACTTCGCGCCGAAACTGTTTGAATTTCTCAAAGGTTTCCTACTTGTGTATCATAAGATACACATAACCATAACGCGATGCATCATCCGTAAAGGTTACGAAGTATTCATATCCACCTCTAGCCTGGCTAGACATGGGCCCACATACGTCACTATGAACGAAGGCTAACAGTTCAGTGGCACGTATACCTTTACCGCTAAAAGGTGATTCAACCATTTTACCTAATAAGCAACATTCGCATACGTCATATGAATTTGGATCAAATCCGTCCAAGTACCCACTCTTTGAAACTGTGGATATACGAGTCTTGTTAATATGTCCCAGACGATAATGCCACATATAAGTTTCATCTCTGTTACTTAGTTTAAGCCTTTTGTTTTTTATATTATATGTTTGAGATTTATTTATATTCAAAATATAAAGACCATTATTAGCATCAGGAAAACATATCTTAAAATCATCTTTATAAACAAAACACCCAATGTTTCGGAATACAAAAGTGTACCCACATTAGGTCAAACAAGATACAGAGATAATATTCCTAGTCAAACTAGGTACATAATAACAGTCTGAAAGTTTAAGTACATGCCCCGAGGGACTTTTGTAAAACAAATAGTGTCAACAGCCAAAACGGCGACTCGTGTCCCATTTCCAACACGTAGATCAATTTCCCCTGAGGCCAGTCTCCTGCTAATATGTAGATCCTGCACATCAGTACATATATGAATACCACAATCAGAATCAAAAATCAAAATTTTAAAACTAGAAGTAGACATGTTTAAACATACCTGAAGCCGGTGCCTTGCCCGCTTTCTTATCATTCATCTATGCCTTGTACTCATGTCATTCACGCTTCTAGTGACCCCATTTGCCACACTGCAGGCAGACATCTTGGGATTTGTCCCTGAATTCCCAGAAGTCTTTGACGATTTGGCCTTGCCCTTCTTCTTCTTATTCTTGATACCTTCAGTCGCCTTGGGCCAAGCCCTTAGAGATTGAGATTTTGAAGCGAAGTGCGCCTCGCGCTTCTTGCCCTTTAGAAGCTCATTTTCAGCTTCTCTCAGTATGGACATTAACTCTCCAAGAGTATCATCTTGGTTCATCATATTGTAGTTCATGATGAACCCACTCCAAGTATCAGGGAGATGTTGGTGTTTGCTAAGGTCCCAAGATCAATAATAAGCATGAAATAAGTGTGAATACATATCAACGAAGTTACGGAATACTCACATCAATCGGTTGAGCGACGCTTTGACGAACAAAACTCCATTTTTGCTCCATCGACTGCTCACGGTAGTGGCAGATTTTTGCCTCCATGATTTCGGTTTTGACTCCAAGAATTGAGCTCCAAGCTTCATCAAACGATTCCTGGTTCATGGGTAAACTTCCCTATCACCTTCGCATGTCTCTCGGAGGGCTAGCTCTCTTGATTTTTTCCACAAAAACCAAGCACTTTGCTTCCCATTTTCTCCACTGTTCACGGCAGTTCACTGCCAAAACAAGAAGGAAAAATACCCTCCATGGGAGTGAATGATGAAGAGAGAAGAGAGAATAGAGAGTTGCAAATGTGTTGAATGATTTTGGTAATTATTTTTCAAAACATATACACAAATTTGGCTTTAAAAAGTCAAACAATTAAAGCCACAATTCACTTCAATAACTCACATCACTATTCACATCAAGTCACATCCATCAAGTGACATGTTGTCATATTACTCAATCAATCAAGTTGTCAAGTCACATCACTCAAAGTGACAAGTGATTTGACGCTTGAAACGACTAGCGTTTGATGTTTGGTGCGACTAATGATTTGACACTTGATTTAACTTGCGTACCGCACTCGAATTTGAAATGCGAATGCGCTCGCAAATAATCTCGGGCTCGGGTTCGCTAATTCCAAATTAACGAATTTTCCGTTGTGTCGTAATTAAATCTAATTTAATTAAATAATCATGCCAAGTATAATTACTATTCACGTCGCTAACGAATTAATTGCAAATTAATCCGTTCGCCCGAATTAAAATCTAATTTTAATTATGCGTCGAAATCTAATTTCGTTTAATATATCGAATATATTAATTTACCGATTAATTTCAAATTAATCATTATCTCTCTTTAATTGATATTTTATCCTAAATAAAATATCTACGAAATTAATCCTAGATTAATTTTCTCTCTCTTTTAATTAATCCCAGATTAATTAAAGTGCGAGTCATACGTCATCGGTGAATATTTGGGAAGCGAACCATGAGATCCCCGGATATGTTTGCAGTAAACACGGTCATCAGACTATCCAAACACGTAAGTACATCGTACTACGTTTTACCGATTTACAAGACAAGGTTGGCCTCTAGCAAAGCGCCATGCCTACCCAATTCTCCAGAAATATCCTCACAGGAATAAAGGATCTGTATCAGACGTAGTATACGTAGTATTCCGTATTTTGATCCAGTATCGGACTGTCACGTGCTAGGCCTGGGGCTGGAGCTGTGTCTGCCCCGTACGAGTACATGTCGGATGTCTGGTAACTAGTCTCTACAATCGGATGAACATGACCTAGTCATATCATCCCGATGACTGCAGTACTTAAGAGCACTAGTACTATATCCTACGTGACATCATCTCCACTATGACTGGAGTGATACTTCTGTCTTGACATCACACCCAACACACTACGATTCTCAATATACCCAGCATAGGCATACACAGAACCTGTTAAAGCCCTAGATGACCGCAACCAAAGTATATTAATTGTCGCAAGTATTAGCGGTGCAAGTCTCAAGTTAAGACCAAATAAACCTACCCTGATTTCAGACTTCCATAGACACATAATCATACTACCAATGGAATTCCGAGGGGGTCTATCCAGAGCGAAGCTGTTTCCCTTACCATCGGTAAAACACATCCTCCTATTACACTTGCAAGAGTATCCTATACCCAAATATATGAGAACTATGTCGTTATGCCCTCACAACGCGCACAAGTGTAATACTAGTCTTTTACGTATTTATCATGTCCAATCTCGATAATACTCTAACTAGGGATATTTAATGATTTATCCTTCATGGACTGATACTGTCTCATATCATTCTCAATCCAGGAACAAATCATAAGGACCTCTCATCATTTATACATCTAGGTGATCTAATCACAATGATAAGAGTGCAATCTCTTTTTTCACATAGGTAATTTGTACAACAACACCAAGATCTGTACAAATGGTGACGCTATGGGTCATTACTGTCCAACAATCTCCCACTTGGCCTATAGCCAGTCACTCGAGTGTCTTACACCCGAACTATGTACGGTTGGCTCAAACTGCTGAGGAAAGACTTTCGTTAGTGGATTTGCATGATTATCGTATGATGCGATTTATACGATCATCACATCACCACGATGTATGATCCAAACGAATCAGATGAATAGTCGAAGTATGTATCTGGATCGTTGATGAGACCATCAATTCTTTAGCTTCTACTGACGCCTAGCTCAGCTGTTAACAGAACTGTATCTAATCTAATTAGATTGATTATCGACCCAAATGGCTTCTATTGCCGCCTCAGCTGCAGCAATTACCCGCATTTGTTGTTTATTCGGTAACATTATCTTGCTTGGAAGATTTCCAGCTCACTGTTCCATTATTCAAACTGTATAGTACCGTTTGCGACTTATAGTCATTTTATCAGTTTAGGAAGCTTGCAGTAGTGATCCCAGTCACTCCAAGATTTCCTTCTCCATAGATTAAGACAGCATCCTTAGTTCTCTAAGATACTAACTGATGTTCTTAATATCAATCCAGTGACTATCACTTGGATTGGCCCGATTGTGAATCCATATGCTTAAAGCGTATGAGACACCAGGTCGCGTATATTTTTTCAATGTACGAGTTCTCGGAGAATCTTAACAACTTTAAATCTATCCCAGTAGATCTTTATTCCTAGAATAAAGGTTGTTTCTCCCAAGAATTCTACGGAGAATTATTCTTGAATGCCAAGCTTTCGCCGATTGTTTTATGGGAATATCATTTCCAAGAAATGACATATCATCATTATTTATAAGACAGTTATTGTCAGTGCGCTCCCACTAACCTCCTTATATACACAAGAATCATATTTGTTTTGAATCAAATCATACACCATTATGATTACATCAAAACGATAATTCCAAGAACTTAATGCTTACATCAATCCCTCCATGGATCGAATAACCTGTAAACCTTGTTTTCTAGTTTTGGCACGACAAAACGACAGGATGTTATAAACATCCTCCAAAAGGTTTCCTTTTTCAGGAAAGCGATTTTCCCGTTCAGAGGTCATATTTCATAAATGAAACATGCAGCATTAGCAAGCATTATCCAAATGGATTTACAGTGGCAACAGATAAAAGGTTGAATCGTAATCAACATAATGTTGATAATGATACCTTTCCGTTAAAAGCCTAGCTTTATACGTTGGTATGTTGCCTTCCATGTATGTCTTCCTTGAAGACTTATATAGTACCAATAGGCACAATGCCTTGCGGTACAAAAACTAGTGTCTAAACATAGTTGATATACATGGAATCCATTTCGGACTCATGACACTTTGCTATAAATAAGGAGTCGATACCTTGTATCACTTCCTCATACATAATCAGTTAGTATTCCTCAATAAGATAGTAATCTTTATGAGGTGAGATCAGAAACCCATACCCCAGGTTGTTTTCTCACTCTCTCTGATCTACGCGGTTCTTGTGTATTCGAAGATTACTGGTACAGTTTCACCCTTGATGAACTGTTTGTGTTCCATTAAAGATTTGGTGCCATAAAAAGTATTACTCTGATTTTTCATCGAGTTTTACTATCCTCCCACTTACCACTGCATATCGGTGTTCCACTTAGGAAAATCACATGGCAAGCAACAATCTAATTGTTCTCTGGTGAGATGTATAAGGACAATACTTATGGTATCCCTATGATAACCTACAATTGGCACTAATCCAATTTGGGTTCTAGTTTCGTATCATCCAAACATATGTCCATCATTCCCAAATGATCATGAATGTGAAACCCAGTTTCTTTCCTGTTCATATCTAATATGAAATCTGTCAAAACAGATTATTATGGAACCTTATTCAAAATAAGTTCTGCACTGTTTATGCTTATCCGTTAAAGGAAATAATAGCTCAGAGCGACTCATGATTAACCTTATCATGTCCAATAAAATTCGGTTACACAGTTCGGACACACCGTTAAAAATGATGTGTTCGAAATGAGTCCTCATTGAAAGAATCTTTACTCTTTCAAGTATTTTAGAAACTTATTACTTAAGTATTTTCATCATGGTCTAACCGTGATGATTTAAAACTTTAGCCGATCTGTTTGTCTATTTCATGTCGAAACTGTAAAAGTTTCCATTCGTGATCCAAATGAAACACTTAACCATAATGCGATGTCACATCCGTTAAGGTCATGAAACATTCATATCCATATCTAGCCTAGCTAGACATGGGCCCACTTGCTTCACAATGAACTAGGGCTAATAGATTGGTGGCATTTTCATTTTTACCAAGTAAAGGTGTTTTAGGCACTTTGCCCAATAAACTAGATTCGTAGACTTTATTTGAATGGGCATCAAATTAGTCCTAGTACCCACTCTTCAAAAGTACAGATATATGATTCTTGTTTTAGTTGTGTCCCAGACAACGATGCCACAATTAGTTTTCTTCTGATCAAATCAGTTTGAGCTATTTGTTTGTCATATTATCCGTTTGAGATTTATTTATATTCAAAATATAAATACTGTTATTCACATCTAATGGTTTATTTAAATATCATCTTTATAAAATAAAACACTTTAGTGTTCTAGAATATAAAGGTTCACTCGCAACGAGTTATACTCGATATAGAGATAATATTTCTAGTCAAACTAGTTACATCATAACAGTTTCCTAATTTAAGTACACACCCGAAGGGTAGTTCTTAAACTTAGGTTTCTACGGTTAAAACAGCGACTTTCGTCCCATTTCCAATTCGCAGATTAATCTCAATTGAAGTCAGTATCCTGCTCAAAACAGATTATGAACATCAATATCAATTTATATCACACTAAGTATCTAAAATTCAATTTTAATAATAGTAGTGAACATATTGTTGACAAACATATTTGAAGTTGAAGCCTTGCTCGTCTTTAATTCCTTCATGTCTGCTTTGTCTAAACGGCAGTCACGCTTCCGCGATTCCGTTTGCCACAATTCAGGCAGATATTTTGGGATATGTCATTTATCTTCCCAGAAGATCTTCATGATTTTGCCTTTGCCGTTTTCAACATTCCAGTAGCCTTTGGCCAAGCCTTGGCCTTGTAGAATATCGAAGAAAGGTGCGCCTTGCGCTACTTGCCTAATTGCAAATTTTGACTTTATCTCATTGAAAACAGTCATTAACTCTCCAAGAGTTATTTATTGCAATTTAGTACTTCTAAAATCTAAAGATAGACTTATGAAGATCCTTCAATTTCATTATCATACTTTAAGGATCCAATCCTTAGTTCTGATTAAGAAATTAAGGAGTCTACTGCGACAAGTTTAATGGATTAAGCACTAAAGTTATCATTACATAAATCTTCCAAAGATTATGCTCGACTATTTGCTTAACTCCGAGTTTAGGCATAATATATTATTTTATCAAATAAAGTAACTTATTATTTTCCAAGACCATCCAGAAATTTATTCCCAATTTGAAAATTAAACCATTTAAATACATTTTCTCTAGGATTATGTTTTAAATGTCAATCTTTCAATTACATCTTGATTCTAATAGTCCAACTATTTAATCAACGATTTAAATATTAGTCCAACTAACATTTAATTTATAACGACGAATGATATTTGTGATTGATCCCGTATGGCAAGTAATTAAACGAATATTGCAAATTCAATTCTGGCCTCCCACTATTTTTCGGCGAGCCTCTAACCCTCTGTCGAGTACTCGGGAAACCGTGTTTCCTAGTGGGCTAAGATCCCGTTAAATATCACACGATCTTGACTTTGGCCAACAAATTGTATGATAATTAACTAGTTAGATCTCTAAGATCAATTGGATCCAATCCAATTCCTAGATCCGGTAGGGGGCATCCAAGTCCGAAACATATATCATATATATGCCAATACATCCAATGTATTACCTAACCTTTTTTCCTCTGAATCAACTAAGCCTTGGCTTTGGCACATCAAACTTAGTGATCCCAGTTAAGCGCGACCCATTGACCATGGAAAGCTTCGTAATCAATGTCCATGGACAAGAAGTGGTCTTGACTTTGGCCAACAAACCGCAACTTGGACAAGACACAAATATGGAACAAAGCCTTCGTGATTTAAACACATCCTCGACGGACAAAGGCCTTGACTTTGGCCAACAAGCCAATGCCAGTCTCGGATCTTGAGTGAGAATCACTCAATGGAAGGAAAGATGCTTAATATTTTGCGAGGGTATTATCTTTGTTAAGGTCTCATCATCATACACCCTTAAACATGCATTCTAAACACATAATAAAGCGCATATGAAAATTAATAATGATATGCGGATGGATACTTTACACATTGATCCTAGATCAAATCTCTCCATTTCTCTCTCCCGCTAGCACATGTATGTACTTCTACCTGTTACACTACACTTCTAAAGAATCCTCATTTACATTGAGGGGAATAAGTGAGAAGAGAATACAAAGAATAAGGAGGTGATAAGGCTGGACACGCAGGTCCAATTTAATAAATCAAATTTATTATAATAAATTCTAAAATTGTCCCACCCATCTAATATATATCTGATATACATTATTCATGCATCGCAACCATGTATTCATACAAGCATGTTATCAATCAATCTAATCAAATTAATTAATCTGATAATTAGTGATCATCCAATGTTCAAACAATGATTTGATTTTGCTCGAGTCAAACTCGTTTTGCAAATAAGTACTCAAAGTACGAATTCTCGAATTAAATTAAACTACATAATTAAATCCAATTCAATTTGTATTTAATACTAACTCACTATTTAATTCCAAATTAAATACTAAACTTATTAACGAACCTATATGACTTAAATTCCAAATTTAATCATTAAGGGTCTCAAAGCCCGATTAACGTCCAACGTCAATTCAATTAAAGTCCAATGGGCTTTTAATTAATTTCTTAAGGCGTGGACTTTTGGTCAACTCGGGTCAAACCAAATAACCAAAATCCAATCCGGGAATTACCCCATAAGCCTATAAATCAATTTAGGCCCATTAGGCCCAATTAAACTATAAAGGTCCATTAGTCGCATTTGGGCTTAACGGAAGTGGTTTTGGGCCCAATTGGATCCAATCCATTTGGCATAAACCTAACTTGGTACAACCAAGCCCAATAAGCCCAATTACAACTCAACAAGCCCAAATCCAATTTAAGGCCCAAATAATTAAATTACAAAATCCAATTTCATATTTAATTAAACTAAAGTGTATAACATAATTAATTATTTAAATCAATGTTTCTAAATCGTCGATTTCGGTTTTGACTCCAAGTTTTGAGCTCCAAGCTTCGTCAAACGATTTTCGGCTCATGGGTAAACTTCCCTATCACTTTCGCATGTCTCTCGGAGTGCTAGCTCTCTTGATTTTTACCACAAAAACCAAACACTATGCTTCCCATTTTCTCCACTGTTCACGGCAGTTCACTGCCAAAATAAGAAGGAAAAATTCCCTCCATGGGCATGAATGATGAAGAGAGAAGAGAGAGAGAGAGAGAGTTGGAAATGTGTTGAATGATTTTGGTAATTGTTTTTCAAAACATATACACAAATTTGGCTTTAAAAAGTCAAATAATTAAAGTAATAATTCACTTCAACAACTCACATCACTATTCACATCAAGTCACATCCATCAAGTGACATGTTGTCATATCACTCAATCAATCAAGTTGTCAAGTCACATCACTCAAAGTGATAAGTGATTTGACACTTGAAACGACTAGCGATTTGATGCTTGATGCGACTAATGATTTGACGCTTAATTTAACTTGCGTGCCACACTCGAATTCGAAATGCGAATACGCTCGTAAATAATCTCGGGCTCGGGTTCGCTAATTCCAAATTAACAAATTTTTCATTGCGTCGTAATTAAATCTAATTTAATTAAATAATCATGCCAAGCATAATTACTATTCACGGCGCTAACGAATTAATTCCAAATTAATCTGTTCGCCCAAATTAAAATCTAATTTTAATTCGGCGTCGAAATCCAATTTCGTTTAATATATCGAATATATTAATTTACAGATTAATTCCAAATTAATCGTTATCTCTCTTTAATTGATTTTTTATCCTAGATAAAATATCTCTGAAATTAATCCCAGATTAATTTTCTCTCTCTTCTAATTAATCCCAAATTAATTAAAGTGCAAGTCACACGTCATCGGTGAATCTTTGGGAAGCGACCTATGAGATCCCCGGATATGTTGGTGTTGGTTTCTATTAAGGTCCCAAGATCATAAACAAGCATGAAAACATGTGTGAATAACAATCGAGAAGTTGCGGAATACTTACATCGATCGGTTGAGCGACGCATTCACGAACAAAAATCATTTTCCCCTTATTAGAAGGTCACGGCAGTGAGCAGATTTTTACCTTCAAGATTTCAGTTTTGATCCAAGAATTTGAGCTCCAAGCTTCGTCAAACGATTCCCAGCTCGTGGGTGGGTTTCCCTATCACCTTCGTATAACTCTTTGAGTGCTAGCTCTTCTTGATTTTGCCACAAAAATCAAGCTATTTCCCTATTTAATTCACGCCCAAACTGCAGTGAAGAACTGCCCATGGCTGAACCAAAAGGAGAGAAAAAGAGAGAGGAGAGAGTTGGGAGGAAAGAGAGAAAATGTGTAAAAAGTGTGTTTATATTTTGGCTTCAAGTGTATCTAATACACTTTTTTGAATTTCAAATGAATTTCACTTGAATTTGGCTTTCAAAAAGTCAAATAATAAAAGCCACACCAACCACATCAAGTCACATCCATCAAGTGTCAAGTCACATCACTCAAGTTGTCAAGTCACATCACTGAAAGTGACAAGTGATTTGATGTTTGATGCGACCAATGATTTGACGCTTGATTTGACTTACGTGCCGCCCTCAAATTCGAAATACGAATGCGCTCGCAAATAATCTTGGGTTCGGGTTCGCTAATTCCAAATTAACGAATTTTCCGTTGTGACGTAATTAAATCTAATTTAATTAAATAATCATGCCAAACATTATTACTATTCACGTCGCTAACGAATTAATTCTAAATTAATTCGTTCGCCCGAATTAAAATCTAATTTTAATTCCGCGTCGAAATCCAATTTCGTTTAATATATCGAATATATTAATTTACTGATTAATTGCAAATTAATCATTATCTCTCTTTTATGGATATTTTATCCTAGATAAAATATCTCAAAAATTAATCCCAGATTAATTTTCTCTCTCTTCTAATTAATCCCAGATTAATTAAAGTGCGAGTCATACGTCATCGGTGAATCTTTGGGAAGCGACCCATGAGATCCCCGGATATATTGGCAGTAAATTCGGTCGTCGGACTATCCGAACAAGTAAGTACCTCATACTACGTTTTACTGATTTACAAGACAAGGTTGGCCTCTAGCAAAGCGCCATGCCTACCCAATTCTTCAGAAATATCCTTACAGAAATAAAGGATCTGTATTAGGCGTAGTATATGTAGTATTGCGTATTTCTGTCCAGTATCGGATGATCACGTGCTAGGCCTGGGGCTGGAATTGTATCTGCCCCGTACGAAGCACATATCGAATGTCTGGTGACTAGTCTCTATAATAAGATAAACCTGACCTTGTCATTTTATCCCGATAGCTACAGCATTTAAGAGAACCAGTCTCGTATCCTACGTGACCATCATCTCCACTATGACTGGAGTGATACTTCCGTCTTGACATCACACCCAACACACTACGATTCTCAATATACCCAGTATTGGCTTACACAGAACCTGTTAAAGCCCTGGACGACCGCAACCAAAGTATATTGATTGTCGTAAGTATTAGCGGTGTAAGTCTCAAGTTAAGAGCAAATACACCTACCCTGATTTCGGACTTCCATAGACACATAGTCATACTACCAATGAAATTCCGAGAGGCTCTATCCAGAGCGAAGCTGTTTCCCGTACCATCGGTGAAACACAACCTCCTATTACACTTGCATGAGTATCTTATACCCAAATATATTAGAACTATGTCGTTGTGCCCTTACAACGCGCACAAGTGCAATACTAGTCTTTTACGTATTTATCGATGTCCAATCTCGATAATACTCTGACTAGGGATATTTAATGATTTAGCCTTCGTTAATTGATACTGTCTCATATCATTCTCAATCAAGGAAAAAATCATAAGGACCTCTCATGATTTATATATCTTGGTGATTTAATCACAAATGATAAGAGTGCAATCTCATTTGTGACATAGTTAATTTATACAACAACACCATGATATGTACAAATAGTGACGTTATGGGACATAACTGTCCAACAGTTGGCAGTAAATACGGTTATCGGACTATCTGAATAAGTAAGTACCTCGTATTACGTTTTACCGATTTACAAGATAAGGTTGGCCTCTAGTAAAGCGCCATGTCAACCCAATTCTCCAGAAATATCCTTACATGAATAAAGGATCTGTATCAGGCGTAGTATACGTAGTATTGCGTATTTCTGTCCAGTATCGGATGATCACGTGCTAGGCCTGGGGCTTGAATTATGTCTGCCCCGTATGAAGCACATGTCAGATGTCTGGTGACTAGTCTCTATAATCGGATAAACCTGACCTTGTCATTTTATCTCGATAGCTGCAGCATTTAAGAGAACCAGTCACGTATCCTACGTGACCATCATCTCCACTATGACTGGAGTGATACTTCCGTCTTGACATCACACCCAACACACTACGATTCTCAATATACCCAGCATTGGCGTACACAGAACCTGTTAAAGCCCTGGACGACCGCAACCAAAGTTTATTGATTGTCGTAAGTATTAGAAGTTTAAGTCTCAAGTTAAGACCAAATACACCTACCCTGATTTCGGACTTCCCTAGACACATAATCATACTACCAATGGAATTCCGAGGGGGGTCTATCTAGAGCGAAGCTGTTTCCCATAGCGCATCGGTGAAAGACAACCTCCTATTACACTTGCATTGAATATCCTATATCCAAATATATGAGAAGTATGCAGTTGTGCCCTCACAACGCGCACAAGTGCAATACTAGTCTTTTACGTATTTATCGATAACCCGTATTTGGTTTTTATTCGGTAACAGTATCTTGCATGGAAGATTTCCAGCTCACTGTACCGTTATTCAAACTGTATAGTACCGTTTGTGACTCTTAGTCATTTTATCGGTTTAGGAAACTTGCAATAGTGATCCCAGTCACTTCAAGTTCTCATTCTCCATAGATTAAGACAACATCCTTAGTTCTCTAAGATACTAACGGATGTTCTTAACTTCAATCTAGTGACTATCACTTGGTTTGGCCCGATTGTGAATCCATATGCTCAAAGCGTATGAGACACCAGGTCATGTACATTTTTCAATGTACTAGTTTCTCGGAGAGTTTTCTCGAAAGCCTAGCTTTCACCGATTGTATTTTGATGGAATATCATTTCCAAGAAATGACATATTATCATTATTTATACGACAACCACTGTCAGTGCGCTCCCATTAACCTCTTTATGTACACAAGAATCATATTCATTTTGAATCAAATCATCACCATTATGACATCTTATTAGGTGAGATCAGAAACCATACCCTAGGTTGTTTTCTGACTCTCTCCGATCTACGCGGTTCTTGTGTATTTGAAGATTACTCGTAATAGTTTAATCCTTGATGAACTATTTATGTTCTATTAGGAATTGGTGCCTGGGACAAGATTACTCTGATTTTCATCGAGTTTAACTATCCTCCCACTTACCACTGCATATCGGTATTCCTCTTAGGAAAACCGCATGGCGAGCAACAATCTAATTGTTCTCTGGTGAGAAGTATAAGTAAAATACTTATGGTATCCCTAGGATAACCTACAATTGGCACTTATCCAATTTGGATTTTAGTTTGGTATTATCCAAACGTATGCCTAGCATACCCAAAAATACAGAAATGTGAAACCTAGTTTCCTTCCCGTTCATATCTGATATGAAATCTGTCAAAACAGATTTTTATGGAACCTTATTCAAAAAATGTTTTGCACTGTTTTTGCTTATCCGTTGAAGGAGAAGGTAGCTCAGAGCGACTCATGATTAACCTTATCATGTCTAATAAAATTCGGTTTATCCTTTCGGACACACCGTCAAATTGACGTGTTCCGAGAGGAGTCCTCATTTGAAAGAATGTTATAGTCTTTCAAGTATATAAGAAACTTATTGCTTAAGTATTTTCATTACGGTCTTACCGTGACAGTTTGATACTTCAGCTGATCTGTTCGTCTATTTCGTGTTGAAACTTCAAAAGTTTCCGATTTATGTTTTTCAAAAGAAACACATAACTATAATGCGATGCCATATCCGTATAGGTCACGAAATATTCATATCTACATCTAGCCTAGCTAGACATGGGCCCACTTACTTCACTATGAACTAGGGCTTGATATGTGGCATTTACAATTTTATCAAGTAAAGGTGTTTTAGGCACTTTGCCCAATAAACTATATTCATAGACTTTATTTGAATGACATTAATTTAGTCTTAGTACCCACTCTTCAAAAGTGCGGATATACGATTCTTGTTTTAAATGTGTCCCAGAAAACAATGCCATAAATTAGATTCTTCTGATCAAATCAGTTTGAGCTATTTGTTTGTCATGTTATATATTTGAGATTTATTTATATTCAAAATATAAATTCTGTCATTCACATCTAATGTGTTTATCTCAATGTCATCTTTATATAATAAAACACTTTAGTGTTATAGAATATGAAGGTACACTCGCAACGAGTTATACTTAATATAGAGATAATGTTTCTAGTCAAACTAGTTACATTATAACAGTTTCTAATTTTAGGTACCACCCCGAGGGTAGTTCCTAAAGTTAGGTATCTACGGTTAAAACAGCGATTTTCATCCCGTTTCCAATTCGCAGATTAATCTCAATTAAGGTCAATATCCTGCTCATAGCAGATTCTGAACATCACTATATATTTATATCACACTAAGTATCTAAAATCTAATTTTAATACTAGTAGTGAACATAATGTTGACAAACATATTAGAAGTCAGAGCCTTGCTCGTTTTCAATTCCTTAATGTCTTCTTTGTCCAAACGGCAGTCACGCTTCCGCGATCCCGTTTGCCACAATTTAAGCAGACATTTTGGGATGTGTCCTTTATCTTCCCAGAAGATTATAATGATATTGCCTTTGCCATTTTCAACATTCCAATAGCCTTTGGCCAAGCCTTGGCATGTAGAATATCGAAGTAAGGTGCGCCTTGCGCTACTTGCCTAATTGTAAAATTTGACTTTATCTCCTTGAGAATAGTCATTAACTCTCCAAGAGTTATTTATTGCAATTTAGTACTTCTAAAATCTAAACATAGATTTATGAAGATCCTTCAATTTCATTATCATACTTTAAGGATCTAATCCTTTGTTCTGACAAAGAAATTAAGGAGTCTACTGCGACAAGCTTAATGGATTAAACATTTCAGTTATCATTTCTAAATCTTCCAAAGATTATGCTCGACTATTTGCTTAACTCCGGGCTTTAGGCATAATATGTTATTTTATCAAATAAAGTAACTTATTATTTTTCAGGACCATCATGAAATTTATTCCCAATTTGAAAATTAAACCATTTAAATACTTTTCCCCTAGGATTATGTATTAAACGTCAATCTTTAAATTTTATATATTGATTCTAATAGTCCAACTATTTAATCAACGATTTTGGTACTATTTATTATAATGATTACAATAGTCCAACTATTTAATCGACTATAATTTAATAGATTAAAATCAATTATATTGATTACTATAATCCAATTATAAAATCAACTATAAATGAATAGTTTTAATATAGTCCAACTATTTATTAAAACAACGATTTAAATATTAGTCCAACTAACATTTAATTATTACGACGAATGATATTTGTTTGAGCATGTATGGCAAGTAATTAAACGAATATTGCAAATTCAATTCTTGCCTCCCAGTATTTTTCTGCGAGCCTCTAACCCTCTGTCGAGTACTCGGGAAACCGTGTTTCCTAGTGGGCTAGGATCCCGTTAAATATCACACAATCTCGACTTTGGGCAATAAATTGTATGATAATTAACTAGGTAGATCTCTAAGATCAATTGGATCCAATCCAATTCCTAGATCCGGTAGGGGGACATCCAAGTCCGAAACATATATCTTATATGTGCCAATACATCCAATGTATTACATAACCTTTTTCCTCTGAATCAACTAAGCCTTGGCTTTGGCACAACCAGTGATCCCAGTTAAGCGCGACCATGGAAAGCTTCGTAATAAATTCGATGGATAAGAAGTGGTCTTGACTTGGTCAACAACCACAACTTGGACAAGACACTGATATGGAACAAAGCCTTCGTGATTCAAACACATCCTCGACAGACAAAGGCCTTGACTTTGGCCAACAAACCAATGCCGTCTTAGATCTTGAGTAAGAATCACTCAATGGAACGAAAGCCGCTTAATATAATTTGAGGGTTTTTCACGTGCAAATTGACAACCAATTTATTATCTTTGTTAAGGTCTCATCATCATACACCTTAAACATGCATTCTAAACACATAATAAATCGCACATGAATAATAATAATGATATGCGGATGGATACTTTACACATTGATCCGAGATCAAATCACTCCCTTTCTCTCTCCCGCTAGCACATGTATTTACTTCTACCTGTTACACTACACTTCTAAAGAAACCTCATTTATATTGAGGGGAATAGGTGAGAAGAGAATACAAAGAGTATGGAGGTGATAAGGCTGGACACTCAGGTCCAATTTAATAAATCAAATTTATTACAATAATTTCTAAAATTACCCCACCCATCTAATATCCATCCGATATACATTATTCATGTATCACAATAATGTATTCATACAAGCTTGTTATCAATCAATCTAATCAAATTAATTAATCTGATAATTAATGATCATCCAATGTTCAAACAACGATTTGATTTTGCTCGAGTCAAACTCGTTTTGCGAATAAGTACTCAAAGTACGAATTCTCGAATTAAATTAAACTACATCATTAAATCCAATTTAATATGCATTCAATTCTAATTCGCAATTTAATTCGAAATTAAATATTACACTTTAATAATAAACCTTTTTCGACTTAAATTCCAAATTTAATCGTTACGGGTCTCAAAGCCCGATTAACGTCCAACGTCAATTCAACTAAAGTCCAATGGGCTTTTAATTAATTTCTTAAGGCGTGGACTTTTGGTCAACTCGGGTCAAACCGAATAACCAAAATCCATCCGGGAATTACCCCATAAGCCTAGAAATCAGTTTAGGCCCAATTAAACTTTAAAGGTCCATTAAGTCGTATTTGGGCTTTATGGAAGTGGTTTTGGGCCCAATTGGATCCAACCCATTTGGCCTAAACCTAAATTTGTACAACAAAGCCCAATTAGCCCATTAGCAATATTACAAGCCCAAATCCAATTCAAGGCCCAATTTAATTAAATTCAAAAATCCAATTTTACATTTAATTAATTCTAAAGTGTATAACATGATCAATTAGCCAATTCAATATTTTCAAAACACCAATTAGTCCAATTAATCATGTTCATCTTCATCATCATATGTCCAACACATTTTGATAAAAATCAAACCAATTACATGCTTCTTCAAGTCTCGGCCAAGGGAGATTATTTTGTTCATATTAAATTAAATCCAATTAATTCAATTCAACATTAAATCAATATCCCCAAATGATTTCCAACACATCCAATGAACCAAAAATAAAAAAATCCAAGACATTAGGGCATTAGACCATTCGGCCAACATAAAATATTGGGGAAAATTATTCCAAACATATTTTCTTGAAATTGATCCAATCAATCTTCAATTCAACAATACTTAAGCATACTCAATCATCCAATTTCATAAAATCATGCTCAAATTCATTTTACCCAAATTTTAAGCCCTAAACATTTTCATGCTCAAACCTTGCTCTGATACCATTGTTGGTTTCGATTAAGGTCCCAAGATCAAAAACAAGCATGAAAACATGTGTGAATAACAATCGAGAAGTTGCGAAATACTTACATCAATCGGTTGAACAACGCTTTGATGAACAAAAATCATTTTCCCCTTGCTAGAAGGTCACGGCAGTGAGTAGATTTTTGCCTTCAAGATTTCAGTTTTGATCCAAGAATTTGAGCTCCAAGCTACGTCAAACGATTCCCGACTCGTGGGTGGGTTTCCCTATCCCACTTGGCCTATAGCCAGTCACTCGAGTGTCTTACACCCGAACTATGTACGGTTGGCTCAAACTGCTGAGGAAAGACTTTCGTCAGCGGATTTGCATGATTATCATATGATGCGATTTATACGATCATCACATCACCACGATGTATGATCCGAACGAATCAGATGAATAGTCGAAGTATGTATCTGGATCGTTGATGAGACCATCAATTCTTTAGCCTCTGCTGACGCCTAGCTCAGCTGCTAACAGAACTGTATCTAATCTAATTAGATTGATTATCGACCCAAATGGCTTCTATTGTCGCCTCAGCTGCAGCAATTACCGCATTTGTTGTTTATTCGGTAACAGTATCTTGCTTGGAAGATTTCCAGCTCACTGTTCCATTATTCAAACTGTATAGTACCGTTTGCGACTTATAGTCATTTTATCAGTTTAGGAAACTTGCAGTAGTGATCCCAGTCACTCCAAGTTTTCCTTCTCCATAGATTAAGACAGCATCCTTAGTTCTCTAAGATACTAACTGATGTTCTTAATATCAATCCAGTGACTATCACTTGGATTGGCCCGATTGTGAATCCATATGCTTAAAGCGTATGAGACACCAGGTCGCGAATATTTTTTCAATATACGAGTTCTCAGAGAATCTTAACAACTTTAAATCTATCCCATTAGATCTTTATTCCTAGAATAAAAGTTGTTTCTCCCAAGAATTCTACGGAGAATTATTCTTGAATGCCAAGCTTTCGCCGATAGTTTTATGGGAATATCATTTCCAAGAAATGACATATCATCATTATTTATAAGACAGTTATTGTCAATGCGCTCCCACTAACCTCCTTATATACACAAGAATCATATTTGTTTTGAATCAAATCATACACCATTATGATTACATCAAAACGACAATTCCAAGAACTTAATGCTTACATCATCCCTCCATGGATCGAATAACCTGCAAACCTTGTTTGCTAGTTTTGGCACGACAAAATCGACAGGATGTTATAAACATCCTCCAAAAGGTTTCCTTTTTCAGGAAAGCGATTTTCCCGTTCAGCGGTCATATTTCATAAATGAAACATGCAGCATTAGCAAGCATTATCCAAATGGATTTACAGTGGCAACAGATAAAAGGTTGAATCGTAATCAACATAATGTTGATAATGATACCTTTCCGTTAAAAGCCTAGCTTTATACGTTGGTATGTTGCCTTCCATGTATGTCTTCCTTGAAGACTTATATAGTACCAATAGGCACAATGCCTTGCGGTACAACAACTAGTGTCTAAACATAGTTGATATACATGGAATCCATTTCAGACTCATGACACTTTGCTATAAATAAGGAGTCGATACCTTGTATCACTTCCTCATACGTAATCAGTTGGTATTCCTCAATAAGATAGAAATCTTTATGAGGTGAGATCAGAAACTCATACCCCAGGTTGTTTTCTCACTCTCTCCGATCTACGCGGTTCTTGTGTATTCGAAGATTACTGGTACAGTTTCACCCTTGATGAACTGTTTGTGTTCCATTAAAGATTCGGTGCCATAAACAGTATTACTCCGATTTTTCATCGAGTTTTACTATCCTCCCACTTACCACTGCATATCGGTGTTCCACTTAGGAAAATCGCATGGGGAGCAACAATCTAATTGTTCTCTGGTGAGATGTATAAGGACAATACTTATGGTATCCCTATGATAACCTACAATTGGCACTTATCCAATTTGGGTTCTAGTTTCGTATCATCCAAACATATGTCCATCATTCCCAAATGATCATGAATGTGAAACCCATTTTCTTTCATGTTCATATCTAATATGAAATCTGTCAAAACAGATTATTATGGAACCTTATTCAAAATAAGTTCTGCACTGTTTATGCTTATCCGTTAAAGGAAATAATAGCTCAGAGCGACTCATGATTAACCTTATCATGTCCAATAAAATTCGGTTACTCAGTTCGGACACACCGTAAAAAATGATGTGTTTCGAAATGAGTCCTCATTGAAAGAATACTTTACGCTTTCAAGTATTTTAGAAACATATTGCTTAAGTATTTTCACATGGTCTAACCGTGATGATTTAATACTTTAGCCGATCTGTTTGTCTATTTCGTGTCGAAACTGTAAAAGTTTCCAATTCATGTTCCAAATGAAACACTTAACCATAATGCGATGTCACATCCGTTAAGGTCATGAAACATTCATATCCATATCTAGCCTAGCTAGACATGGGCCCACTTGCTTCACAATGAACTAGGGCTAACAGATTGGTGGCATTTTCATTTTTACCAAGTAAAGGTGTTTTAGGCACTTTGCCCAATAAACTAGATTCGTAGACTTTATTTGAATGGCATCAAATTAGTCCTAGTACCCACTCTTCAAAAGTACAGCTATATGATTCTTGTTTTAGTTATGTCCCAGACAACGATGCCACAATTAGTTTCTTCTGATCAAATCAGTTTGAGCTATTTGTTTGTCATACTATCCGTTTGAGATTTATTTATATTCAAAATATAAATACTGTTAGTCACATCTAATGTGTTTATTTAAATATCATCTTTATAAAATAAAACACTTTAGTGTTCTAGAATATAAAGGTTCACTCGCAACGAGTTATACTCGATATAGAGATAATATTTCTAGTCAAACTAGTTACATCATAACAGTTTCCTAATTTAAGTACACACCCGAAGGGTAGTTCTTAAACTTAGGTTTCTACGGTTAAAACAACGACTTTTGTCCCGTTTCCAATTCACAGATTAATCTCAATTGAAGTTAGTATCCTGCTCAAAACAGATTCTGAACATCAATATCTATTTATATCACACTAAGTATCTAAAATTCAATTTTAATAATAGTAGTGAACATATGTTGACAAACATATTTGAAGTCGAAGCCTTGTCCGTCTTTAATTCCTTCATGTCTGCTTTGTCCAAACGGCAGTCACGCTTCCGCGATTCCGTTTGCCACAATTCAGGCAGACATTTTGGGATATGTCATTTATCTTCCCAGAAGATCTTAATGATTTTGCCATTGCCGTTTTCAACATTCCAGTAGCCTTTGGCCAAGCCTTGGCCTTATAGAATATCGAAGTAAGGTGCGCCTTGCGCTACTTGCCTAATTGCAAATTTTGACTTTATCTCATTGAGAATAGTCATTAACTCTCCAAGAGTTATTTATTGCAATTTAGTACTTCTAAAATCTAAAGATAGACTTATGAAGATCCTTCAATTTCATTATCAGACTTTAAGGATCTAATCCTTAGTTCTGATTAAGAAATTAAGGAGTCTACTGCGACAAGTTTAATGGATTAAGCACTAAAGTTATCATTACATAAATCTTCCAAAGATTATGCTCGACTATTTGCTTAACTCCGAGTTTAGGCATAATATATTATTTTATCAAATAAAGTAACTTATTATTTTCCAAGACCATCCAGAAATTTATTCCCAATTTGAAAATTAAACCATTTAAATACATTTTCCCTAGGATTATGTTTTAAATTTCAATCTTTCAATTACATCTTGATTCTAATAGTCCAACTATTTAATCAACGATTTAAATATTAGTCCAACTAACATTTAATTTATAACGACGAATGATATTTGTGATTGATCCCGTATGGCAAGTAATTAAACGAATATTGCAAATTCAATTCTGGCCTCCCACTATTTTTCGGCGAGCCTCTAACCCTCTGTCGAGTACTCGGGAAACCGTGTTTCCTAGTGGGCTAAGATCCCGTTAAATATCACACGATCTTGACTTTGGCCAACAAATTGTATGATAATTAACTAGTTAGATCTCTAAGATCAATTGGATCCAATCCAATTCCTAGATCCGGTAGGGGGCATCCAAGTCCGAAACATATATCATATATATGCCAATACATCCAATGTATTACCTAACCTTTTTTCCTCTGAATCAACTAAGCCTTGGCTTTGGCACATCAAACTTAGTGATCCCAGTTAAGCGCGACCCATTGACCATGGAAAGCTTCGTAATCAATGTCCATGGACAAGAAGTGGTCTTGACTTTGGCCAACAAACCGCAACTTGGACAAGACACAAATATGGAACAAAGCCTTCGTGATTTTAAAACACATCCTCGACGGACAAAGGCCTTGACTTTGGCCAACAAGCCAATGCCAGTCTCGGATCTTGAGTGAGAATCACTCAATGGAAGGAAATACGCTTAATATTTTGCGAGGGTATTATCTTTGTTAAGGTCTCATCATCATACACCCTTAAACATGCATTCTAAACACATAATAAAGATCATATGAAAATTAATAATGATATGCGGATGGATACTTTACACATTGATCCTAGATCAAATCTCTCCATTTCTCTCTCCCGCTAGCACATGTATTTACTTCTACCTGTTACACTACACTTCTAAAGATACCTCATTTACATTGAGGGGAATAAGTGAGAAGAGAATACAAAGAATAAGGAGGTGATAAGGCTGGACACGCAGGTCCAATTTAGTAAATCAAATTTATTATAATAAATTCTAAAATTGTCCCACCCATCTAATATATATCCGATATACATTATTCATACATCGCAACCATGTATTCATACAAGCATGTTATCAATCAATCTAATCA
Source organism: Zanthoxylum bungeanum (assembly GCA_019454045.1). NCBI lineage: Eukaryota > Viridiplantae > Streptophyta > Magnoliopsida > Sapindales > Rutaceae > Zanthoxylum > Zanthoxylum bungeanum. The sequence continues at coordinate 148,891 of SKCR01006517.1, forward strand.
AATTAATTAATCTGATAATTAGTGATCATCCAATGTTCAAACAATGATTTGATTTTGCTCGAGTCAAACTCGTTTTGCAAATAAGTACTCAAAGTACGAATTCTCGAATTAAATTAAACTACATAATTAAATCCAATTCAATTTGTATTTAATACTAACTCACTATTTAATTCCAAATTAAATACTAAACTTTATTAACGAACCTATATGACTTAAATTCCAAATTTAATCATTAAGGGTCTCAAAGCCCGATTAACGTCCAACGTCAATTCAATTAAAGTCCAATGGGCTTTTAATTAATTTCTTAAGGCGTGGACTTTTGGTCAACTCGGGTCAAACCAAATAACCAAAATCCAATCCGGGAATTACCCCATAAGCCTATAAATCAATTTAGGCCCATTAGGCCCAATTAAACTATAAAGGTCCATTAGTCGCATTTGGGCTTAACGGAAGTGGTTTTGGGCCCAATTGGATCCAATCCATTTGGCATAAACCTAACTTGGTACAACCAAGCCCAATAAGCCCAATTACAACTCAACAAGCCCAAATCCAATTTAAGGCCCAAATAATTAAATTACAAAATCCAATTTCATATTTAATTAAACTAAAGTGTATAACATAATTAATTATTTAAATCAATGTTTCTAAATCGTCGATTTCGGTTTTGACTCCAAGTTTTGAGCTCCAAGCTTCGTCAAACGATTTTCGGCTCATGGGTAAACTTCCCTATCACTTTCGCATGTCTCTCGGAGTGCTAGCTCTCTTGATTTTTACCACAAAAACCAAACACTATGCTTCCCATTTTCTCCACTGTTCACGGCAGTTCACTGCCAAAATAAGAAGGAAAAATTCCCTCCATGGGCATGAATGATGAAGAGAGAAGAGAGGAGAGAGAGAGTTGGAAATGTGTTGAATGATTTTGGTAATTGTTTTTCAAAACATATACACAAATTTGGCTTTAAAAAGTCAAATAATTAAAGTAATAATTCACTTCAACAACTCACATCACTATTCACATCAAGTCACATCCATCAAGTGACATGTTGTCATATCACTCAATCAATCAAGTTGTCAAGTCACATCACTCAAAGTGATAAGTGATTTGACACTTGAAACGACTAGTGATTTGATGCTTGATGCGACTAATGATTTGACGCTTAATTTAACTTGCGTGCCACACTCGAATTCGAAATGCGAATACGCTCGTAAATAATCTCAGGCTCGGGTTCGCTAATTCCAAATTAATGAATTTTCCGTTGCGTCATAATTAAATCTAATTTAATTAAATAATCATGCCAAGCATAATTACTATTCACGTCGCTAACGAATTAATTCCAAATTAATATGTTCGCCCAAATTAAAATCTAATTTTAATTCGGCGTCGAAATCCAATTTCGTTTAATATATCGAATATATTAATTTACAGATTAATTCCAAATTAATCGTTATCTCTCTTTAATTGATTTTTTATCCTAGATAAAATATCTCCGAAATTAATACCAGATTAATTTTCTCTCTCTTCTAATTAATCCCAAATTAATTAAAGTGCAAGTCACACGTCATCGGTGAATCTTTGGGAAGCGACCTATGAGATCCCCGGATATGTTGGTGTTGGTTTCTATTAAGGTCCCATGATAATAAACAAACATGAAAACATGTGTGAATAACAATCGAGAAGTTACGGAATACTTACATCGATCGCTTGAGCGACGCATTCACGAACAAAAATCATTTTCCCCTTGTTAGAAGGTCACGGCAGTGAGCAGATTTTTACTTTCAAGATTTCAGTTTTGATCCAAGAATTTGAGCTCCAAGCTTCATCAAACGATTCCCAGCTCGTGGGTGGGTTTCCCTATCACCTTCGTATAACTCTTTGAGTGCTAGCTCTTCTTGATTTTGCCACAAAAATCAAGCTATTTCCCTATTTAATTCACGCCCAAACTGCAGTGAAGAACTTCCCATGGCCGAACCAAAAAGAGAGAAAAAAAGAGAGGAGAGAGTTGGGAGGAAAGAGAGAAAATGTGTAAAAAGTGTGTTTATATTTTGGCTTCAAGTGTATCTAATACACTTTTTTGAATTTCAAATGAATTTCACTTGAATTTGGCTTTCAAAAAGTCAAATAATAAAAGCCACACCAACCACATCAAGTCACATCCATCAAGTGTCAAGTCACATCACTCAAGTTGTCAAGTCACATCACTGAAAGTGACAAGTGATTTGATGTTTGATGCGACCAATGATTTGACGCTTGATTTGACTTACGTGCCGCCCTCAAATTCGAAATACGAATGCGCTCGCAAATAATCTTGGGTTCGGGTTCGCTAATTCCAAATTAACGAATTTTCCGTTGTGACGTAATTAAATCTAATTTAATTAAATAATCATGCCAAACATTATTACTATTCACGTCGCTAACGAATTAATTCTAAATTAATTCGTTCGCCCGAATTAAAATCTAATTTTAATTCCGCGTCGAAATCCAATTTCGTTTAATATATCGAATATATTAATTTACTGATTAATTCCAAATTAATCGTTATCTCTCTTTTATGGATATTTTATCCTAGATAAAATATCTCCAAAATTAATCCCAGATTAATTTTCTCTCTCTTCTAATTAATCCCAGATTAATTAAAGTGCGAGTCATACGTCATCGGTGAATCTTTGGGAAGCGACCCATGAGATCCCCGGATATATTGGCAGTAAATTCGGTCGTCGGACTATCCGAACAAGTAAGTACCTCATACTACGTTTTACTGATTTACAAGACAAGGTTGGCCTCTAGCAAAGCGCCATGCCTACCCAATTCTTCAGAAATATCCTTACAGAAATAAAGGATCTGTATTAGGCGTAGTATATGTAGTATTGCGTATTTCTGTCCAGTATCGGATGATCACGTGCTAGGCCTGGGGCTGGAATTGTATCTGCCCCGTACGAAGCACATATCGAATGTCTGGTGACTAGTCTCTATAATAAGATAAACCTGACCTTGTCATTTTATCCCGATAGCTACAGCATTTAAGAGAACCAGTCTCGTATCCTACGTGACCATCATCTCCACTATGACTGGAGTGATACTTCCGTCTTGACATCACACCCAACCTGTTAAAGCCCTAGACGACCGCAACCAAAGTATATTGATTGTCGCAAGTATTAGCGGTGTAAGTCTCAAGTTAAGAGCAAATACATCTACCCTGATTTCGGACTTCCATAGACACATAGTCATGAAATTCCGAGAGGCTCTATACAGAGCAAAGCTGTTTCCCGTACCATCGGTGAAACACAACCTCCTATTACACTTGCATGAGTATCTTATACCCAAATATATTAGAACTATGTCGTTGTGCCCTTACAACGCGCACAAGTGCAATACTAGTCTTTTACGTATTTATCGATGTCCAATCTCGATAATACTCTGACTAGGGATATTTAATGATTTAGCCTTCGTTAATTGATACTGTCTCATATCATTCTCAATCAAGGAAAAAATCATAAGGACCTCTCATGATTTATATATCTTGGTGATTTAATCACAAATGATAAGAGTGCAATCTCATTTGTGACATAGTTAATTTATACAACAACACCATGATATGTACAAATAGTGACGTTATGGGACATAACTGTCCAACAGTTGGCAGTAAATACGGTTATCGGACTATCTGAATAAGTAAGTACCTCGTATTACGTTTTACCGATTTACAAGATAAGGTTGGCCTCTAGTAAAGCGCCATGTCAACCCATTCTCCAGAAATATCCTTACATGAATAAAGGATCTGTATCAGGCGTAGTATACGTAGTATTGCGTATTTCTGTCCAGTATCGGATGATCACGTGCTAGGCCTGGGGCTTGAATTATGTCTGCCCCGTATGAAGCACATGTCAGATGTCTGGTGACTAGTCTCTATAATCGGATAAACCTGACCTTGTCATTTTATCTCGATAGCTGCAGCATTTAAGAGAACCAGTCACGTATCCTACGTGACCATCATCTCCACTATGACTGGAGTGATACTTCCGTCTTGACATCACACCCAACACACTACGATTCTCAATATACCCAGCATTGGCGTACACAGAACCTGTTAAAGCCCTGGACGACCGCAACCAAAGTTTATTGATTGTCGTAAGTATTAGAAGTTTAAGTCTCAAGTTAAGACCAAATACACCTACCCTGATTTCGGACTTCCCTAGACACATAATCATACTACCAATGGAATTCCGAGGGGGTCTATCTAGAGCGAAGCTGTTTCCCATAGCATCGGTGAAAGATAACCTTCTATTACACTTGCATGAGTATCCTATATCCAAATATATGAGAAGTATGCGGTTGTGCCCTCACAACGCGCACAAGTGCAATACTAGTCTTTTACGTATTTATCGATAACCCGCATTTGGTTTTTATTCGGTAACAGTATCTTGCATGGAAGATTTCCAGCTCACTGTACCGTTATTCAAACTGTATAGTACCATTTGTGACTCTTAGTCATTTTATCGGTTTAGGAAACTTGCAATAGTGATCCCAGTCACTTCAAGTTCTCATTCTCCATAGATTAAGACAGCATCCTTAGTTCTCTAAGATACTAACGGATGTTCTTAACTTCAATCTAGTGACTATCACTTGGATTGGCCTGATTGTGAATCCATATGCTCAAAGCGTATGAGACACCAGGTCATGTACATTTTTCAATGTACTAGTTTCTCGGAGAGTTTTCTCGAAAGCCTAGCTTTCACCGATTGTATTTTGATGGGAATATCATTTCCAAGAAATGACATATTATCATTATTTATACGACAACCACTATCAGTGCGCTCCCACTAACCTCTTTATGTACATAAGAATCATATTCATTTTGAATCAAATCATACACCATTATGATTACATCAAAACGGTAATTCCAAAAACTCAATGCTTGCTTCAATCCAAACATGGATCGAATAACCTGCAAACCTTGTTTGCTTGTTTTGGTACGACAAAACCGTCAGGATGTTGAAAACATCCTCCAAAAGGTTTCTGCTTAAGGAAAGCGATTTTGATGTTCTGCTGTCATATTTCATAAATGAACATGCAGCATTAGCAAGCATTATCCAAATGGATTTACCATGGCAACAAGTAAAAGGTTGAATCGTAATTAACACAATGTTTATAACGATACCTTTCAGCTAAAAGCCTAGCTTTATACGTTTGTATGTTGCCATCCATGTATGTCTTCCTTGAAGACTTACAGTACCAATAGGCACAAAGCCTTGAGGTACAACAACTAGTATCCAAACATAGTTGATATACATGGAATCCATTTCGGATTCATATGGCACTTTTCCATAATAGGGCGTCGATACCATGTATCACTTCCTCATATGTAGTCAGTTGGTATTCCTCAATAAGATTGACATTTTATTAGGTGAGATCGGAAACCATACCCTAGGTTGTTTTCTGACTCTCTCCGATCTACGCGGTTCTTGTGTATTTGAAGATTACTGGTAATAGTTTCATCCTTGATGAACTATTTATGTTATATTAGGAATTGGTGCCTGGGACAGTATTACTCTGATTTTCATCGAGTTTTACTATCCTCCCACTTACCACTGCATATCGGTATTCCTCTTAGGAAAATCGCATGGCGAGCAACAATCTAATTGTTCTCTGGTGAGAAGTATAAGTAAAATACTTATGGTATCCCTAGGATAACCTACAATTGGCACTTATCCAATTTGGATTTTAGTTTGGTATTATCCAAACGTATGCCTAACATACCCAAATATACAAAAATGTGAAAATTAGTTTCCTTCACGTTCATATCTGATATGAAATCTGTTAAAACAGATTATTATGGAACCTTATTCAAAAAATGTTTTACACTGTTTTTGCTTATCCGTTGAAGGAAAAGGTAGCTCAGAGCGACTCATGATTAACCTTATCATGTCTAATAAAATTCGGTTTATCCTTTCGGACACAATGTCAAATTGACGTGTTCCGGGAGGAGTCCTCATTTGAAAGAATGTTATAGTCTTTCAAGTATATAAGAAACTTATTGCTTAAGTATTTTCATTACGGTCTTACCGTGACAGTTTGATACTTCAGCTGATTTGTTCGTCTATTTCATGTTGAAACTTCAAAAGTTTCTGATTTATGTTTTTCAAAAGAAACACATAACTATAATGCGATGCCATATCCGTATAGGTCACAAAATATTCATATCTACATCTAGCCTAGCTAGACATGGGCCCACTTACTTCACTATGAACTAGGGCTTACAGATCTGTGGCATTTACAATTTTATCAAGTAAAGGTGTTTTAGGCACTTTGCCCAATAAACTATATTCATAGACTTTATTTGAATGGCATCAAATTAGTCATAGTACCCATTCTTCAAAAGTGCGGATATACGATTCTTGTTTTAGTTGTGTCCCAGACAACAATGCCATAAATTAGTTTCTTCTGATCAAATCAGTTTGAGCTATTTGTTTGTCATGTTATATATTTGAGATTTATTTATATTCAAAATATAAATTCTGTCATTCACATCTAATGTGTTTATCTCAATGTCATCTTTATATAATAAAACACTTTAGTGTTATAGAATATAAAGGTACACTCGCAACGAGTTATACTTAATATAGAGATAATGTTTCTAGTCAAACTAGTTATATTATAACAGTTTCTAATTTTAGGTACACACCCGAGGGTAGTTCCTAAAGTTAGGTATCTACAGTTAAAACATCGATTTTCATCCCGTTTCCAATTCGCAGATTAATCTCAATAAAGGTTAATATCCTGCTCATAGCAGATTCTGAACATCAGTATATATTTATATCACACTAAGTATCTAAAATCTAATTTTAATACTAGTAGTGAACATAATGTTGACAAACTTATTAGAAGTCAGAGCCTTGCTCATTTTCAATTCCTTAATGTCTGCTTTGTCCAAACGGCAGTCACGCTTCCGCGATCCCGTTTGCCACAATTTAAGCAGACATTTTGGGATTTGTCCTTTATCTTCCCAGAAGATTATAATGATATTGCCTTTGCCCTTTTCAACATTCCAATAGCCTTTGGCCAAGCCTTGGCATGTAGAATATCGAAGTAAGGTACGCCTTGCGCTACTTGCCTAATTGCAAAATTTGACTTTATCTCCTTGAGAATAGTCATTAACTCTCCAAGAGTTATTAATTGCAATTTAGTACTTCTAAAATCTAAATATAGATTTATGAAGATCCTTCAATTTCATTATCATACTTTAAGGATCTAATCCTTTGTTCTGACAAAGAAATTAAGGAGTCTACTGTTACAAGCTTAATGGATTAAGCATTTAAGTTATCATTACTAAATCTTCCAAAGATTATGCTCGACTATTTGCTTAACTCCGGGCTTTAGGCATAATATGTTATTTTATCAAATAAAGTAACTTCTTATTTTTCAGGACCATCCTAAAATTTATTCCCAATTTGAAAATTAAACCATTTAAATACATTTCCCCTAGGATTATGTATTAAATGTCAATCTTTAAATTTTATATATTGATTCTAATAGTCCAACTATTTAATCAACGATTTTGGTACTATTTATTATAATGATTACAATAGTCCAACTATTTAATCAACTATAATTTAATAGATTAAAATCCATTATATTGATTACTATAATCCAATTATAAAATCAACTATAAATGAATAGTTTGAATATAGTCCAACTATTTATTAAAACAACGATTTAAATATTAGTCCAACTAATATTTAATTATTACGACGAATGATATTTGTTTGAGCACGTATGGCAAGTAATTAAACGAATATTGCAAATTCAATTCTTGCCTCCCAGTATTTTTCTGCGAGCCTCTAACCCTCTATCGAGTACTCGGGAAACCGTATTTCCTAGTGGGCTAGGATCCCGTTAAATATCACACAATATTGACTTTGGGTAACAAATTGTATGATAATTAACTAGGTAGATCTCTAAGATCAATTGGATCCAATCCAATTCCTAGATCCGGTAGGGGGACATCCAAGTCCGAAACATATATCTTATATGTGCCAATACATCCAATGTATTACATAACCTTTTTCCTCTGAATCAACTAAGCCTTGGCTTTGGCACAACCAACTTAGTGATCCCAGTTAAGCGCGACCATGGAAAGCTTCGTAATAAATGTCGATGGATAAGAAGTGGTCTTGACTTTGGCCAACAAACCACAACTTGGACAAGACAGTGATATGGAACAAAGCCTTCGTGATTCAAACACATCCTCGACAGACAAAGGCCTTGAATTTGGCCAACAAACCAATGCCGTCTTAGATCTTGAGTAAGAATCACTCAATGGAACGAAAGACGCTTAATATAATTTGAGGGTTTTTCGCGTGCAAATTGACAACCAATTTATTATCTTTGTTAAGGTCTCATCATCATACACCTTAAACATGCATTCTAAACACATAATAAAGCGTACATGAATAATAATAATGATATGCGGATGGATACTTTACACATTGATCCTAGATCAAATCACTCCATTTCTCTCTCCCGCTAGCACATGTATTTACTTCTACCTGTTACACTACACTTCTAAAGAAACCTCATTTACATTGAGGGGAATAGGTGAGAAGAGAATACAAAGAGTATGGAGGTGATAAGGCTGGACACGCATGTCCAATTTAATAAATCAAATTTATTACAATAATTTCTAAAATTACCCCACCCATCTAATATCCATCTGATATACATTATTCATGTATCACAATCATGTATTCACACAAGCATGTTATCAATCAATCTAATCAATTAATTAATCTGATAATTAATGACCATCCAATGTTCAAACAACGATTTGATTTTGCTCGAGTCAAATTCGTTTTGCGAATAAGTACTCAAAGTACGACTTCTCGAATTAAATTAAACTACATCATTAAATCCAATTTAATATGCATTCAATTCTAATTCACAATTTAATTCGAAATTAAATATTACACTTTAATAATAAACCTTTTACGACTTAAATTCCAAATTTAATCGTTACGGGTCTCAAAGCCCGATTAACATCCAACGTCAATTCAACTAAAGTCCAATGGGCTTTTAATTAATTTCTTAAGGCGTGGACTTTTGGTCAACTCGGGTCAAACCGAATAACCAAAATCCAATCCGGGAATTACCCCATAAGCCTAGAAATCAGTTTAGGCCCAATTAAACTTTAAAGGTCCATTAAGTCGTATTTGGGCTTTATGGAAGTGGTTTTGGGCCCAATTGGATCCAATCCATTTGGCCTAAACCTAAATTTGTACAACAAAGCCCAATTAGCCCATTAGCAACATTACAAGCCCAAATCCAATTCAAGGCCCAATTTAATTAAATTCAAAAATCCAATTTTACATTTAATTAATACTAAAGTGTATAACATGATCAATTAGCCAATTCAATATTTTGAAAACACCAATTAGTCCAATTAATCATGTTCATCTTCATCATCACATGTCTAACACATTTTGATAAAAATCAAACCAATTACATGCTTCTTCAAGTCTCGGCCAAGGGAGATTTTTTTATTCATATTAAATTCAATCCAATTAAATTCAATTCAACATTAAATCAATATCCCCAAATGATTTCCAACACATCTAATGAACCAAAAATCAAAAAATCCAAGACATTAGGGCATTAGACCATTCGGCCAACATAAAATATTGGGGAAAATTGTTCCAAACATATTTTCTTGAAATTGATCCAATCAATCTTCAATTCAACAATACTTAAGCATACTCAATCATCTAATTTCATAAAATCATGCTCAGATTCATTTTACCCAAATTTTCAGCCCTAAACATTTTCATGCTCAAACCTTGCTCTGATACCATTGTTGGTTTCGATTAAGGTCCCAAGATCAAAAACAAGCATGAAAACATGTGTGAATAACAATCGAGAAGTTGCGGAATACTTACATCAATCGGTTGAACGACGCTTTGATGAACAAAAATCATTTTCCCCTTGCTAGAAGGTCACGGCAGTGAGTAGATTTTTGCCTTCAAGATTTCAGTTTTGATCCAAGAATTTGAGCTCCAAGCTACGTCAAATGATTCCCGACTTGTGGGTGGGTTTCCCTATCACCTTCGTATAACTCTTTGAGTGCTAGCTCTTTTTGATTTTGCCACAAAAATCAAGCTATTTCCCTCTTTAATTCACGCCCAAACTGCAGTGAAGAACTGCCCATGGCCGAACCAAAATGAGAGAAAAAGAGAGAGGAGAGAGTTGGGAGGAAAGAGAGAAAATGTGTAAAAAGTGTGTTTGCATTTTGGCTTCAAGTGTATCTAATACACTTTTGTGAATTTCAAATGAATTTCACTTGAATTTGGCTTTCAAAAAGTCAAATAATAAAAGCCACACCAACCACATCAAGTCACATCCATCAAGTGTCAAGTCACATCACTCAAGTTGTCAAGTCACATCACTCAAAGTGACAAGTGATTTGACATTTGAAGTAACTAGCGAATTGACATTTGTTGCGACCAATAATTTGATGCTTGATTTGACTTACGTGCCGTACTCAAATCCGAAATGCGAATGCGTTCGCAAATAATCTCGGGCTCAGGTTTGGTAATTCCAAATTAATGAATTTTCCGTTGCGATGTAATTAAATCTAATTTAATTAAATAATCATGCCAAGCATAATTAATATTCACGTCGCTAACGAATTAATTCTAAATTAATTCGTTCGCCTGAATTAAAATCTAATTTTATGGATATTTTATCCTAGATAAAATATCTCTGAAATTAATCCCAGATTAATTTTCTATCTCTTCTAATTAATCCCAGATTAATTAAAATGCGAGTCATATGTCATCGGTGAATCTTTGGGAAGCGACCCATGAGATCCCCGGATATGTTGGTAGTAAATTCGATCGTCGGACTATCCGAACACGTAAGTACCTCGTACTACATTTTACAGATTTACAAGACAAGGTTGGCCTCTAGTAAAGCGCCATGCCTACCCAATTCTCCGGAAATATCCTTACAAGAATAAAGGATCTGTATCAGACATAGTATACGTAGTATTGCGTATTTCTGTCCAGTATCAGATGATCACGTGCTAGGCCTGGGGCTGGAATTATGTCTGCCCCCTACGAAGCACATGTCGGATGTCAGGTGACTAGTCTCTATAATCGGATAAACCTGACCTTGTCATTTTATCCCGTTAGCTGCAGCATTTAAGAGAACCAGTCTCGTATCCTACGTGACCATCATCTCCACTATTTGTACAGATCATAGTGTTGTTGTACAAATTAACTATGTAACAAAGGAGATTGCACTCCTATCATTTGTGATTAGATCATCTTAGATATATAAATGATGGGAGGTCCTTATGATTTGTTCCTAGATTGAGAATGATATGAGACAGTATCAATCAACGAAGGATAAATCATTAAACATCCCTAGTCAGAGCATTGTCGAGATTGGACATCGATAGATGCGTAAAAGACTAGTATTACACTTGTGCGTGTTATGTGAGACATAACGGCATAGTTCTCGTATATCTGGGTATAGGATACTCAGGCAAGTGTAATAGGAGGTTGTGTTTCACCATGGTACGGGAAACAGCTTCGCTCTGGATTAGACCACCGCAGAATCCCATTGGTAGCATGACCTTGTGTCTATGGGAGTCTGCAATCAGGGTAGGTGTATTTGGTCTTAACCTGAGACTTGCACCGCTAATACTTGCGACAATCAATGTACTTTAGTTGAGGTCGTCCAGGGCTTTAACAGGTTCTGTGTACGCCGATGCTGGGTATATTGAGAATCGTAGTGTATTGGGTGTGATGTCAAGACGGAAGTGTCACTCCAGTCATATGGAGAAGATGGTCACGTAGGATACGGTATTAGTGCTCTTATATGCTGCGCGGCTATCGGGATATTATGACGGTCATGTATATCCGATTATAGAGACTAGTTACCAGACATCCGACATGTGCTTCGTACGGGGCAGACACATATCCAGCCCTAGGCCTAGCACGTGATCATCCGATACTGGATCGAAATACGCAATACTACGTATACTACGCCTGATATAGATCACATATTCCTGTAAGGATATTTTCGGAGAATTGGGTAGGCATGGCGCTTTGCTAGAGGCCAACCTTGTCTTGTAAATCGGTAAAACGTAATACTTGGTACTTACGTGTTCGGATAGTCCGACGACCGAGTTTACTGCCAACATATCCGGAGATCTCATGGGTCGCTTCCCAATGATACACCGATGACATATGACTCGCATTATACATTAATCTGGGATTAATTTGAAGAGAGAGAAAATTAATCTGGGATTAATTACGGAGATATTTTATCTGGGATAAAATATCAATTTAAAGAGAGAGAGAACGATTAATTTGGAATTAATCGATAAATAATATATTCGATATATTAAACGAAATTGGATTTCGATTAGGAATTAAAATTAGATTTTAATAATTCGGGCACTTGAATTAATTTAGAATTAATTCTCGAGCGACTTTTTGGGGGAAAAGTTTTGACTTTTTGGAAATAAAAATGCTTTTCACTTTCACCTTTTACCAAGGGTAAAAGAATTAATATAAACATTTACATTTGTTTTTTATTGTTTTAAATGGATAAAACAATTTGTAAATGATTTATATAATTTTGGAAAATATAAAAGGTAAGTGTTGGACACATTTTCCCCTAACCTAAATCACAACCTCATCTCTCTTTTCCCTCTCCAAGCTCACGCCCAAGGCAGTGGACTGCACTGCTTTGGGCGTGAATGATGATGCCTTTAGGGCATGTTTTGTGGCAAATATCCAAGTGCTAGCACACCGAGAGTTATACGAAGGTGTTAGGGAAACCCACCCACGAGCCGGGAATCGTTTGACGAAGATTCGAGCTCAAATCTTGGATTCTTGAAGACTCAAAACTGAAATTTTTGAGCAGTGGACTGCACTTTTGGGCGCCACTTTGAAGGACTAAACTGGAGTTTTGTTCGTTTTTGTTCGTCTCAACCGATCAATGTAAGTATTCCGCAACTTCTTTGATATGTATTTCACACATCTTCATGCTTGTTTGATGATCTTGGGACCTAGAATAAAACCAACAATGGCATCAAGAGCCTAGGTTCAAGCATGAAAGTTTAGGGCTTAAAATTTGGGTATTTTGTATTTGAGCATGATTTGAATAAATTGGATGTTTAAGTATGCTTAATACATGTTTAATTGAATATTGATTAGATCAATTTCATGAATTAATGTTAGAAACATTTTTCCCCAAATATTAAAGTTGGCCTAAAATGATAAATTGGGTATTTTCAATTTGAGCATGATTTTATGAAATTGGATGATTAAGTATGCTTAAATATAGTTGAATTGAAGATTGATTGGATCAATTTCATGAAAATGTGATTGGATCATTTTTCCCCAATTTGCTTATGGTGGCCGAATTTGATAAGCCCTAATTGTCTTGGAATTTTGATTTTTTGTTCATTAGATGAATTGGAAATCATTTGGGTATATGATTTAATGTCGATTGTGTAATTGATTGGATTGAATTTGAATCGGACATAAAATCCCCAAATTGCCAAGACTTTGAAGCATGAAAATGGGTTTGATTTTTCATTAAATGTGATGTGAAATTGTGCATGATTAATTGTAAAATTAATGTTTTAGAAATGTTAATTTGGGTAATTAATCATGTAATACACTTTAGGTTAATTGAATGTGAATTGGATTTTTGTATTTAATTAATTGGGCCTTGAAATTGGATTTTGGCTTTTAAAGTTGTCATTGGGCTTGTTGGGCTTTGTTGTACAAAGTTAGGTTTAGGCAAATTGGATTGGATCCAATTGGGCCCAAAACCACTTCCATAAAGCCCAAATGCGATTTAATGAACCTTTAAAGTTTAATTGGGCCTAATGGGCCAAGATTGATTTATGGGCTAATGGGGTAAATCCCGGATTGGATTTTGGTTATTCGGTTTGACCCGAGTTGACCAAAAGTCCACGCCTTAAGAAATCAATTAAAGCCCATTGGACTTTAATTGAATTGACGTTGGACGTTAATCGGTCTTTGAGACGCGTTGCGATTAAATTTGGAATTTAAGTCGTAAAAGGTTTATTATTAAAGTGTAATATTTAATTTGGAATTAAATAACGAATTAGAATTGAATGCATATTAAATTGGATTTAATGACGTAGTTTAATTTAATTCGAGAATTCGTACTTTGAGTACTTATTCGCAAAACGAGTTTGACTCGATCAAAATCAAATCGTTGTTTGAACATTGGATGATCACTAATTATCAGATTAATTAATTTGATTAGATTGATTGATAACATGCTTGTGTGAATACTTGGTTGTGATGAATGAATAGTGTATATCGGATGGATATTAGTCGGGTGGGGCAATTTTGGAAATTGTTGTAATAAATTCGATTTATTAAATTGGACCTGCGTGTCCAGCCTTAACACCTCTTTTCTATTTGTATTCTCTTCTCATCTATTCCCCTCAATGTATATGAGGTTTCTTTAGAAGTGTAGTGTAACGGGTAGAAGTGATACAAGTGCTAGTTATGAGAGAGATAAAAGAGAGATTTGATCTAGGATCAATGTGTTAAGTATCCATCCGCATATCATTATTGTTTATTTTCATATGCGCTTTATTATGTATTTAGAATGCATGTTTAAGGGTGTATGATGATGAGACCTTAACAAAGATAATAAATTGGTAGCCAATTTGCACGCGAAAACCCTCATCAAATATCATGCGTTTTTCCTTCCATTGAGTGATTCATACTCAAGATCCTAGATTGGCATTGGGTTGTTGGCCAAAGTCAAGCCCTTTGTCCGTCGAAGATGTGTTTGAATCACGAGAGTTTTGTTCTATATTGGTGTCTTGTCCAAGTTGTGGTTTGTTGGCCAAAGTCAAGACCACTTCTTGTCCATCGACATTGATTACGAAGCTTTCCATGGTCAATGGGTCGCGCTTGACTGGGATCATTAAGCTTGTTGTGCCAAAGCCAAGGCTTAGTTGATTCAGAGGAAAATGGTTAGGCAATACATTGGATGTATTAGCATATATAAGATATATGTTAAGGATTTGGATATCCGCCTACTGGATCTAGGAATTGGATTGGATCCAATTGATCTTAGAGATCTACCTAGTTAAATATCATACAATTTGTTGGCCAAAGTCAAGATTGTGTGTTATTTAACGGGATCCTAGCCCACTAGGAAACGCGGTTTCCCGAGTACTCGACAGAGGGTTAGAGGCTCGCCGAAAAATAGTGGGAGGCAAGAATTGAATTTGCAATACTCGTTCAATTACTTGCCATACGCGCTCAATCAAATATCACTCGTCGTTATGATTTAAATATCAGTTAGACTAATATTTAAATTGTTGTTTTATTAAATAGTTGGACTATATATTCAAACTATTCAATTATAGTTGATTTTATAATTGGATTATAGTAATCAATATAATTGATTTTAAACTATTGAATTATAGTTGATTAAATAGTTAGACTATTGTAATCATTATAATTAGTACCTTAATTATTGATTAAATAGTTGGACTATTAAAATCAAGATATATTGAAAGATTGGACATTTAAAACATAATCTTGGATTAAAATGTTTAAATGGTTTAATTTTCAAATTGGGAATAATTTCAGGATAGTCCTGGAAATAAATAATAAGTTACTTTATTTGATAAAATAACTTGTTAAGCCTAAGCCCAGAATTAAGCAAATTAGTAGAGCATAATCTTTGGAAGATTTATGTGATGATGACTTTAGTGCTTAATTCAATATACTTGTAATAAATCTATGTTTAGATTTAAGAAGTATTATATTTTAATAATTCTTGGAGAATTAATGACTAATCTCAAGGAGATAAAGTCAAACTTTGCAATTAGAAAAGTAGCGCAAGGCGCACTTTACTTCGATATTCTAGAAATCCAAGGCTTGGCCAAAGACTTCTGAAATATTGAAAAAGGGTAAAGGCAAAATCATTATGATCTTCTGGGAAGATATAAGAACATATCCCAAAATGACTGCCGTTTGGATATGGCAGACATGAAGGAATTAAGAAGAAGGAGACTTAAGGATCTGTTTGTCAAAATTATGTCGTCATTTATGTTTTATTAAATTGGATTTTAAAATACTTAGTGTGGTACATAAAATATATGTATTGATGTTCAGAATCTGCTGTGAGCAGGATACTGACTTCAAGCTGAGGTTAATCTGCGAATCGGAAACGGGACGAAAGTCGCTGTTTCGACCATAGATACCTAAATTTAGGAACTACCTTCGGGTATGTACTTAAATTAGGAAACTGTTATAATGTAACTAGTTAGACTAGAACATTATCTCTATATCAGTGTTTAATCCATTGTGGATAAACCTTTATATTCTAGAACACTAAAGTGTTTCATTATATAAAGATGACATTGAGATAAACACATTAGATGTGAATAACAGTATTTATATTTTGAATATAAATAAAATCTCGAACATATAATATGACAAACTAATAGCTCATACTGATCTGATCAGATGAAACTTAAATGTGGCATTGTTGTCTAGGACACAATAAACAAGACTCGTATATCCACACTTTTGAAAAGTGGGTACTAGGACTGATTTGATTATTCAAATAAAGTCTACGAATCTAGTTCTTTAGGTAAAGTACCTAAAATACTATTTACTTGGTAATAGTGATAAATGCCATCGATCTGTAAGCCCTATTCATAGTGAAGTTAGTGGGCCCATATCTAGCTAGGCTAGATATGGATATGAATATTTCGTGACCTATACGGATGTGGCATCACGTTATGGTTATGTGTTACTTTTGAAGAACACAAATCAGAAACTTTTAAAGTTTCAACACGAAGTAGACAACAGATCGGCTAAAGTATTAAAACATCACGTGATGACATGATGAAAATACTTAAGCAATAAGTTTCACATATACTTGAAAGAGTATAGTATTCTTTCAAATGAGGACTCCTCCCGAGACACGTCAGTTTGACGGTGTGTCCGTACGGAGAAACCGAATTTTGTTGGACATGATAAGGTTTATCATGAGTCGCTCTGAGCTACCATTTCCTTCAACGGATATGCATTAACAGTGCAAAACTTATTTAGAATAAGGTTCCATGAAATCAATAGACAGAATTCATATTGATATCAACAAAAGAAACGGGTTTCTCATTCCTAACGATTTGGGTATGCTGGGCATATGTTTGGATGATACCAAACTAAAACCTAAATCGGATAAGTGCCAAATGTAGGTTATCCTAGAGAAAACCATAAGTATAGTACTTATACAACTCACTAGAGAACAATTGTAATTGTTGCTCACCATGCGGTCTTCCTTAGAGGAATACCGATATGCAGTGGTAAGTGGGAGGACAGTAAAACTCGATGAAAATCGGAGTAATACTGTTCAAGGCATGAAGTCCTTAATGGAACACAAACTGTTCATCAAGGATGAACATATACCATTAATCTTCGTATACACAAGAACCGCGTAGATCGGAGAGAGTCAGAAAACAACCTAGGGTATGGGTTTCTGATCTCACCTCATAAAGATGTCAATCTTATTGAGGAAGACCCAACTACGTATGAGGAAGTGATACAAGGTATCGACTCCCTTTCATGGCAAAGTGCCATGAGTCCGAAATGGATTCCATGTAAAACAACTATGTTAAAATACTAGTTGATGTACCATAAGGCATTGTGCCTATAGGTACTGTATAAGTCTTCAAGGAAGACATACATGGAAGGCAACATACCAACGTACAAAGCTAGGCTTGTAGCGGAAAGGTATCGTTATCAACATTGTGTTGATTACGGTTCAACCTTTTACCTGTTGCCACGGTAAATCCATTTGGATAATGCTTGCTGTAGCTGCACGTTTCATTTATGAAATGTGTCAGTTAAAGGTCAAAATCGCTTTCCTTAAAAGGAAACTTTTGGAGGATGTTTATAACATCCTGACGATTTTGTCGTACTAAAACCAGCAAACTAGGTTTGCGTGTTGTTCGATCCATGTTTGGGTTGAAGCAAGCATAAAGTTCTTGGAACTATTGTTTTGATGTAATCATGATAGTCAATGATTTGATTCAAAACAGAATGATTCTTGTGTATATGAGAGGGTTAGTGGGAGCGCACAGACAGTGGCTGTCCTTATAATAATGATAATGTAATATATATTCATTTCTTGGAAATGATATTCCCATAAAATAATCGGTGAAAGCTTGGCTTTCAAGAGAAAATTCTCCGTAGAATTCTCGGGAGAAACAACCTTTATTCTGGGAATAAAGATCTACTAGGATAGATTTAAGTTGTTAAAACTCTCTGGGAAATTGTACATTAAAATGTACGCGACCTGGTGTCTCATACGCTTTGAGCATATGGATTCACAATCAGGCCAATCCAAGTGATAGTCACTTGATTGATGTTAAGAACATCCGTTAGAATCTTAGAGATCTAAGGATGCTGTCTTAATCTGTGGAGAAGGAGAACTTGAAGTGACTGGGATCACTACTGCAAGTTTCCAAACCGATAAAACGACTAAAAGTCGCAAACGGTACTATACAGTTTGAATAACGGTACAGTGAGCTGGAAATCTTCCAAGCAAGATACTGTTACCGAATAAATAACAAATGCGGATTATTGCTGCAGCTGAGGCAGCAATAGAAGCCATCTGGGTCAATAAATAAATCTAATTGGATTAGATATAGTTCTGTTAGCGGCTGAGCTGGGCGTCAGCACAGGCTAAAGAATTAATGGTCTCATCAACGATCCAGATACATACTTCGACTATTCATCTGATTCGTTCGGATCATACATCGTGGCGATGTGATGATCGTATAAATAAATCGCATCAGACGATAATTATGCAAATCCGCTGACGAAAGCTTTTCTCAGCAATTTGAGCCAACCGTACATAGTTCGGGTGTTAGGCACTCGAGTGACTGGCTAAAGGCCAAGTGGGAGATTGTTGGACAGTTATGACCCATAGCGTCACTATTTGTACAGATCATAGTGTTGTTGTACAAATTAACTATGTAACAAAGGAGATTGCACTCCTATCATTTGTGATTAGATCACCTTAGATATATAAATGATGGGAGGTCCTTATGATTTGTTCCTAGATTGAGAATGATATGAGACAGTATCAATCAACGAAGGATAAATCATTAAACATCCCTAGTCAGAGCATTGTCGAGATTGGACATCGATAGATGCGTAAAAGACTAGTATTATACACTTGTGCGTGTTATGTGAGACATAACGCATAGTTCTCGTATATCTGGGTATAGGATACTCAGGCAAGTGTAATAGGAGGTTGTGTTTCACCGATGGTACGGGAAACAGCTTCGCTCTGGATTAGACCACCGCAGAATCCCATTGGTAGCATGACCTTGTGTCTATGGGAGTCTGCAATCAGGGTAGGTGTATTTGGTCTTAACCTGAGACTTGCACCGCTAATACTTGCGACAATCAATGTACTTTAGTTGAGGTCGTCCAGGGCTTTAACAGGTTCTGTGTACGCCGATGCTGGGTATATTGAGAATCGTAGTGTATTGGGTGTGATGTCAAGACGGAAGTGTCACTCCAGTCATATGGAGAAGATGGTCACGTAGGATACGGTATTAGTGCTCTTATATGCTGCGCGGCTATCGGGATATTATGACTCGGTCATGTATATCCGATTATAGAGACTAGTTACCAGACATCCGACATGTGCTTCGTACGGGGCAGACACATATCCAGCCCAGGCCTAGCACGTGATCATCCGATACTGGATCGAAATACGCAATACTACGTATACTACGCCTGATATAGATCACATATTCCTGTAAGGATATTTTCGGAGAATTGGGTAGGCATGGCGCTTTGCTAGAGGCCAACCTTGTCTTGTAAATCGGTAAAACGTAATACTTGGTACTTACGTGTTCGGATAGTCCGACGACCGAGTTTACTGCCAACATATCCGGAGATCTCATGGGTCGCTTCCCAATGATACACCGATGACGTATGACTCGCATTATACATTAATCTGGGATTAATTTGAAGAGAGAGAAAATTAATCTGGGATTAATTACGGAGATATTTTATCTGGGATAAAATATCAATTTAAAGAGAGAGAACGATTAATTTGGAATTAATCGATAAATAATATATTCGATATATTAAACGAAATTGGATTTCGATTAGGAATTAAAATTAGATTTTAATTCGGGCACTTGAATTAATTTAGAATTAATTCTCGAGCGACGTGATTAGTAAATTGGATTTATTAACGAGGCATCGAGAAAATCGTTAATTTAGAATTATCGAAACCGAGCTCGGAATGTGTTTGCGACGTTACGTCGATTTTGAATCACGTGCCGCAAGTCGCATCGCAAATCACATCGCAAGTCATAAAAGTCAAATCGCTTTTTGAAAAGTAACTTTGACTCTTTGACTTTGACCATTGAGATTTGGAGGGAAAATTTTGGGGGAAAAGTTTTGACTTTTTGGAAAAGTAAAATGCTTTTCCTTTCACACCTTTACCAAGGGTAAAAGATTTAATATAACATTTACATTTGTTTTTTTTATTTTAAAAGGCATAACAATTGGTAAATGATTTAATATATTTTGGAAAATATAAAGGTAGTGTTTTGGACACATTTTCCCTTAACCTAATCACAAACCTCATCTCTCTTCCCTCTCCAAGCTCACGCCCAAGGCAGTGGAGCACTGCTTTGGGCGTGAATGATGATGCCTTTTGGGCATGTTTTGTGGCTAAATAGCCAAGTGCTAGCACACACCGAGAGTTATACGAAGGTGTTAGGGAAACCCACCCACGAGCCGGGAATCGTTTGACGAAGATTCGGAGCTCAAATCTTGGATTCTTGAAGACTCAAAACTGAAATTTTTGAGCAGTGGACTGCACGTTTGGGCGCCACTTTGAAGGACTAAAACTTGAGTTTTGTTCGTTGTTTCATCTCAACCGATCAATGTAAGTATTCCGTAACTTCTTTGATATGTATTTCACACATCTTCATGCTTGTTTGATGATCTTGGGA
This sequence comes from Zanthoxylum bungeanum, assembly GCA_019454045.1. Taxonomy (NCBI): domain Eukaryota; kingdom Viridiplantae; phylum Streptophyta; class Magnoliopsida; order Sapindales; family Rutaceae; genus Zanthoxylum; species Zanthoxylum bungeanum. Next base: position 169,953 of record SKCR01006517.1, read on the forward strand.
CCTAGAATAAAACCAACATACTGTCCAATAGGAGAGACTGTAAGATCAAATCTATCCAAGTCTCAGCCTCGAAGATAATGCCCATCTGTGTCAGCTGATCGATGTCAGCAATCATCTGTGAGACATGGTGTTCGAAAGATGTACCCTCTAACATGCGAGCGCGAAATAGCTTCTTCTGTAACTCATATCTCTGCGATCTAAGATTAGATCGATGAAGATCATGCAACTTCGCCAACATGTTATAGGGATCCAATCCCTTATTCTGTCGATGGAATTATTGAGTCATAGCAGCAAACCTAATAACTAAGCAGTGGAGTTGTCATCGCTATGAGTCTTCCAAAGATAGCTCAAGCAACTGATCAGGTCCGGGCTTAGGCCCAACAGGTCTCTCTATAGTATAAAGTAACTTTTGGATCCCGGATAATCATGAGATTCATTCCCAGTCAGAAAAGTTTGCGTCGTTGAAGATATTATCACCTATTGATGATGTCTCGGACACTGTTCTTTCTTGTCATCTTAATTGCAATATTCAAACTACTCAATTAATGATATATGGGTACAGTCTCTAACTATTACTAGAAAAATAATAAAATATTAGTCCAACTAATAAATATTTATAATTAACGAAATAATTGAAAGCGTGTATTTGGCAAGTATTTGAATGAAATTGCAAGTTCAATACTAACCTCCTACTGTTTTTCGGCGAGCCTCTAACCCTCTGTTGAGTACTCGGGAAATCTAGAATCCTAGTGAGCTAGGATCACGTAAATAAAACACAACCTTGACTGGCCAAAAAGTTGATGATATTTAACTAGGTAGAACTTTAAGATCAATTGGATCTCATCCAATTCCTAGATCCGTTAGATGGACCTCTGACCGGTGCAAACATAAATACGTATAACACAAGCGCACGTATCGTTCAAGTAGTATAAAAATTATCGATCCCATGAGGACTTAATACCTAATCTATTAATTTTACTGAGGCTAAATGATTACTGGTATCTAACAGATTGTTTTGATTGATTTGAAAAGGTGATGATTCTAAATTTAAACACGAGTAAATAAAATTTCGCAAAAGAATACTGAAGAAAAATTCAAATTTATAAAACTATCCAGGGTTGTGATTTATTCCAATATTATTTAAAAGATGAAGTGGTTATCTTATAGTTGGGTAATATATTGATTTATTAACCTAGAACACTAAATTATGTAAAAGCCTCTTCCGATGGTCAATTACAAACACCCAGTATAACCTAATTGAATCATATGTCTATGTCAACCAAATTATCTGGATTCATTAAGTTTAAGTTCCAATTATGGCTACCCCCGCCCGACAGGTATATTCCTATCCTGTAAGGAAATCTATTAAAGGGTTATCTATCCTCAAGGAAGATCGTGAGCTATTGAGTCTAAGGTATTAAACCTAAAATCCCTATGTCTAGTTCATTTAAGTTTACCTAATCAATTTTATTAGTGGCCAGTTAATAAAAAGTATTAAGATTCAGACTCAATAAATAAATCTTTATATTATCCAAACTATAATCTAACCCCTTATAAACCAGTGATATTGAAATTCATCACAACCCTAGATAACGGACTTAGCTACGACACATATTTAAGGCTAGTAAAAGCTTAAATAAAAAAAAAGGACATAAAGTAAATGCTGAAAAATTAAATAAAGTAAATGCTGGAAATTAAAAGTACAATAAAAGAAAATGCTGGGGGTTAGAGGATCCACTTTAATATTTCAAAATTAGAAATCTCTCTTATTCTCAATGTTTACCGATTAATTAACCAGACCATAAAAGTGAATATTTCATTTGTCCAAAGTCCAACCGCCCATATAGGTGGTAATAAAATCATAAAACCAGCCAGCCATATAGGCGTAACAAGGTTAGCACATAAACCGACCATATAGGCGGAAACTAAGTTAAAAAAAATATAAAAACAGCCATATAGGCGGTAAATAAGGTTGTCACCTAAACCGGCCATATAGGCGGAAACTAATTAATCCAATTTTAAATTAAAATAAGGGAGATTAATCTAATTTATCATATTAAAAGTCTTACCTCTTCACCCCAGCAGAATAAGATTACCTCCTCATGCTGTAAAAGAAAACACACAAAAATTTTATTAAACAAATTAAAAGAAAATACAAGAAAACTTAAAGTAATACACAAGACACTTTCCTCTAGGTTACAAGGACAATTCCTCCAAAGAAAGCATGAAAATTTTACAAAGTTAAGCTTGGTATTTATAGGAAAATCTAAAGCCTTCCACCAATTTCTCCACCAATTGCTCCAACAAACATGACACAAACATGGCACCAAACATGGCATCAAACATGGCACCAAACATGGCACTAAACATGCAAGCATGTTTGGTGGAAGTTTGAAAATTTTTACTTTTTATTTTTATTAATTTATTTTTATTTTTGAAAAATGACTATAGTAATTACACAAAATACACTAGACTATTCATCCATTTCGGCCTTGCAAACTTCCGAATTCGAAAGTACTTAAATCTTGAAAGTTGTAGAACTCTGTGTCTTCTTTAATCTAGAACTTGAATCAGCTTAATCGGATATCGGATGAAAAAGTTATGGCCAAAATACGAAACTTATGCAAAACTGGAATTTCGGACTGCACTTCGTGACGAGTATAGTAAATTTCCATTTTCGCCATATTTTTGTTCCGAATTTCATCGTTTTAGCCCAGAGTTTATTCCATTAAATTCCAATACTTTATTTATCTGTAAAAACACATAAAACACATCAAAATATTCATTAAACTCGAGAAACTAAACAAAATATTAGGTAAAATGGGCAGCAAATATTGATATATTTTTCGCTCATCACACCCTCAAACCTGACATTTTGCTAGTCCTCGAGCAAAACAGCAAAATAAAATACAAGAAACAATTAAAATTAAATTAAGCCACTTTCGTAGGGATCACAGTTGCATTTAGCGTATGCAACAAGCCTTTAAGCCCCTAGGTGCCCCTAGTGGACGAGTTGTAGTCTCGTGAGGGTTTACAGCAATGATACCCATAAACGTTTTACAAAAGTAAAAAGGTAGTGAAACTAATGCACACAAAAGCAAAAAGACAAGAGAAAAAAGAATAAAGAAGTTAGTGACTAAACAGGTGAAACTTCTACTCCAAGTTAGTAGTTGTTTTGTTTCTTTTTAAACTACCGAATAAGTAAATTCTCTGATTATATTTACCATTCTCCATATACACAATCAATAGAATATTATACAACTCATTTTTGCCCACAATAGTCACAAGTGCAGTTGATAAGATAGTAATATTTTTGTCCTAAAGTTCTATCAGATTTTAAACCTTTTGTAGCAATGGAATATTTTTTCTGATTTTTTCTTTGATTTTTCTCTATTTTTTATTTATATATAATATCTTCCGTCTATGTAACGAACTTTGGGCCAGTGGCTCCCAAACCAGTTGGCTTTAGGGCACCAAGTGTTAAGACACCCCTACGGACTTAATTACTCAGACTTTATATATATATATATATATTTGCAACATCTTCGATCCATGTAGCGAGCTTTAGGCCAGTGACTCCCTAACCAGTTGGTTTTAGGGCACTAGGTGTTAAGACACCCTTACAGACTTAGTAACTCGGATCTCAGATGTTTTTTTGACACTTTTTTTGACACTTTTTTTTCATTACCAATTATAGATGCTTTCTCCAATTAAACTAGAGCACTGAAATTACATACTTTTCAATTACAGCTCATGTCCGTATTACTATGCATGTTGATAATACCTGCCAACTAAGCATAGGGAGATCCATTTTAGTCAGTTTTATGGAGAATTTACAAATTAAATAATTCAAAAGGAAATAAACAAAAATTAACTTGTTTCGAAAATGGGTTTGAAACACGTATCAAGAGTGGAAACTCCTTACACGACTATCTCTTATCAATTTCACCTTTTTAGTCAAAATAAAAACACAAAAACGTAAAATATTTTTGTAATTTTCGAAAATTTTGTATTTTTTTTTTGGCTTTTTCGAAAAATTTTGACTGAAAATAAAAACAACACACAAACTAAAAACAAGATACTAATTAACTAGTTCCCTCCCCCAAACCTAAATGAGAAATTGTCCTCAATGTCTTAAACGATAGAAGGAGAGATAAGAAGGTGGTACCTGATTAGCTGAAATTCTACAGGAAAATTAAAGGTTAAGATCCAGATTAATCCGATACTTCTTACCACGATCATCCTCGGACCATTTTATCTTGGAAAGGATAGGGTCAATTTGTGGTTCAAAGGCTAAGATTTGGTCAATCAGATTCGGGGCAGTTCTGGCAGTAAAAAGGAGTTCTTTCATAGGTTTTGTCACGAACCCATTTCTCCGGGCATCATCAAGAAATACACAAAGAAAATCATAAAATCCCTCAACGTTAAACAGCCCAATCAGTTTCTGGTGTATGTTCAAGTTCACCCAAGATAGCACTATAAAATTTCCTCCAATGTGCCCAAACCACCTGGTATAGCAATAAAAGCATCAGTACGATTTATCATTTCCACTAGTCGCTCGGACATACCTTGCACGATCAGTTCCTCTCCGTTTGATGGTCCAATAAGATTTGCCTCTGCCAAGGGTTTTGGGATGATTCCCAAGACGTGACTGCCTCCCCCTGTACAGCCTTCGTAATGATCCCCATAAGTCCAAGATTGCCACCGCCATATATTAAGTGCATATTCCTATCAGCTAAGATTCGACCCATTCCTGTGCTGCTTCTATGTATTATGATTTAACACCAACACTAGTACCGTAAAACACTCAAATGTTCTCAACTCGTCTTCTTGAAGTGGCTTCCATTTTTTTATGTATTTCTTTTCTCAAATCTGGATGCCTTCAAAAGTGTAATGACGGGATGAATTTATAGTACCTGGAAAGGGTGAATAATAACAGCACTAGTATCTTCCAAAAGACGCTTGTTAGTTAAACATATAAAGAAATCGTGAAAGGTCAAAAGTCTGGATCCTGTCGGAGAAAATAAGAGAAAACAACGAAACAAATCACAATTATTAGGAAACGATAAAGAGATATAATATGTACAAGAAACGTAACGGCTTGATTGACGTCTATGCGTTAGGGACAAGCTTCCCATTCAATTTTCTTATAAATTGGCAAACATGGTTTTTTGAGTTAGATTCCTTAGACTTAACTGTTGTCTTTTATTAGGAATTGTCTATGTAATTTGCAAATGGCTATATGAACATATCCACTGGGATGCGTCTCAAGAGTCGAAGATAGATTATCTAAAGACTCCTTACTCAAGCCATCCCTAATGAATTTAATTTATCTTCGCGATTATCAGACACCATTCCTAAAGAACGACAACGAGTATTCCAATTCCAGCGTGCACATTTGAAACAAACACCTATTTGTTTAGCTCTAAGTTTCATTGCATATGTGCTTCTTCCAAAACCAGGCAAAAATGAAGTATAAGAATCAGAATACTCACCTTCCAATCGGACTCGTGCTTCGATTACCCAATGAATGTAAGTAGGAATACCTTTGTTCATTAGTAGTCTCATCCGTTCCAAGTGAGCTTTGTAAACTTTCATCAGAGATTTTTGAGGGAGAGAAGGAAATTTCTTGTGAAGATTTGCGAGAGCTTCTTCCATCTTAATCTGCAAAAACTAAACACACAAAATTAAATCACACAAAATCACAATATATACATAAGTTGCATGGGTTGCTTCCCTGCTAGCGCTAAGTTTATCGTCATCAGCTGGACGTAACTGCCTGAACGTTAAGCTAGATCTGAAAGTGTGACACTTTCTTTTTGTCGCTCAAATTATTCTCCCTAGTAATGTTTGACACGCTGACTGTTAACCTTGAATGTGTTACTGGTTTTGGGATCCAATAACGCAACCGCTCCATGTGGTAAAACCTGAGGGATCACAAATGGACCTGACCACCTTGATTTCAACTTTCCAGGAAAAAGTTTCAACCTTGAATTAAACAACAACACCTGCAGCCTTGGTTCCGATTGTCTGTGTACTATTTTTCGGTCATGCCATTTCTTGGTCTTTTCCTTGTATAATCTAGCATTCTCATAAGCGTGTAGGTGAATTTCCTCCAATTCATTGAGTTGATGAAGTCTTTTCTTTCCTGAGCTTGTGGATCAAGATTCAATTTCTTCAGTGCCCAGTACGCCTTGTGTACCAATGGGTGTCTTGTAAGCTGTACGGTATGCCCATAATGCGTCATCTAATTTTGTAGACCAATCCTTCCTTGTTGATCCAACGGTTCTCTCCAAGATTCTTTTGATTTCCCTGTTTGAAACTTCAACCTGTCCATTTGACTGTGGATGGTAGGCAGTGGTAACCTTGTGAGTAACTCCATATTTTTATAGAAGTGCATCAAAGTATCTGTTGCAGAAATGAGAGCCACCATCGCTGATGATTACACGAGGTGTTCCGAACCGAGTGAAAATGTTCTTTTTCAGGAATTTGATCACTACTTTTGAATCATTGGACGGAAGTGCAATTGCTTCAACCCATTTGGAGATGTAATCTACAGCAACCAAGATGTACATGTTTCCAAATGATGGAACAAAGGGTCCCATGAAATCGATACCCCACACATCGAATATTTCCACTTCCAGAATACTTTGCAACGGTCCTTCATTTCTCCTTGAAATATTCCCTATTCTCTGGCACCTGTCAATTGAAGAGCAAAAAGATAAGCATCTTTAAAAAGTGTGGGCCAGAACAAACCTGATTGTAGGACTTTTGCTGTAATTTTGTTCCCGCTGAAGTGTCCTCTATATGGTGATGAATGACAGTGCTGCAAAACACTGTTGACCTCCTCCTGTGGAACACACCGTCTCAAAAATTGATCAGCACAGCGTTTGAACATGTATGGCTCATCTCAAACATAGTGCTTAACTTCTTTGAAAAACTTCTTCCGTTACTGAGTTGTCCATTCCAACGGCCATTTTCCTGATACAATGTAGTTGACATAGTCAGCATACCAAGGGACATCGTGCTGTTTTATGGCAAACAGCTGTTCATCTGGAAAGGTTTCTTTGATCGACAGTTCTTTGCTAGCTGTTTCTCCATTCTCGAGCCTCGATAGATGATCTGCCACTTGGTTTTCTGTCCCTTTCTTGTCTCGAATCTCCACATCGAATTCTTGCAGAAGAAGTATCCAATGGATCAATCTGGGTTTGGCATCTTTCTTCGCGATCAGATATTTGATTGCTGAATGATCTGTGTAGACCACCACTTTGGGACCCAGCAGATAAGAGCGGAAATTTGTCAAAAGCAAACACAACTACAAGCAACTCTTTTTCAGTGGTTGTGTAGTTGAGTTGAGCATCATTCAGAGTTCTGCTGGAGTAGTAAATGGCATGGAAAATCTTTGCTTTGCGTTGTCCCAAAACTACACCTACAGCAAAATCACTAGCATCGCACATTACCTCAAATGGAAGGGTCCGTCTGGTGCTACAATGATGGGAGCAGAAATAAGCTTATGTTTTAGTATCTCAAAAGTTTCATGGCATTCTTTGGTGAAGTTGAAAGACACGTCATTCTCCAAAAGATTGCACAGAGGTTTAGCAATCTTGGAAAAGTCTTTGATAAATCTCCTGTAAAAATATGCGTGTCCGAGAAAGCTCCGAACCCCTTTGACAGATATTGGTGGAGGTAAATTTTCAATTGTTTCAATCTTTACTTTGTCTACCTCGATTCTCTTTTGTGAGATCCGGTGTCCAAGGACGATGCCTTCCTACACCATAAAGTGGCATTTCTCCCAATTGAGTACCAGGTTCGTATCTTCGCACCTTTGTAACACCTGTTCCAGATTTTACAAGCAGTGGTCAAAAGAATCTACAAGAACAGAAAAGTCATCCATAAACACCTCCATACTCTGCTCCAGCATGTCTGAGAAGATAGCCATCATGTAACGCTGAAATATGGTAGGGGCATTACATAGTCCAAACGGCATCCTGCGGAAAGTAAAAGTTCCATAGGGACATGTAAATGTGGTTTTCTCGTGGTCTTCTGGGTGATGGCAATCTGATTGTACCCGGAATATCCGTCCAGAAAGCAATAAAACTCATGTCCCGCCAGTCTGTCCAGCATTTGATCAATGAAAGGAAGCGAAAAATAGTCATTCCTCTTGGCTTTGTTCCATAATAAAACTCTTGGATCAGTAACTTCCTGGAAGTTTGCGGCACTTTCAACTACAACCGAGAAGCTGAAGAAGCTATGAGACTGCGAGTTTTCCCATACTCCTTGAAGGACAGAGCTAAAGCTTGGCTACATCAACTACAAGCAGGTTCCATTACAATATGGAATAATCTAGCCACCAAATTCCTTGCAAAGTACTTTCCACCTGCCAGAATTGGAAAGCTGAGGAATGACATCACATACTTTGTGCAACAAGATTCAGAAACTCTTTATGAAGCTTGGTAAAGGTACAAAGAATTGCTCCGGAAATGTCCTCACCATGAGTTTCCAAAATGGCTTCAAGTCCAAACATTCTATAATGGACTTTCTGGAATAATGAGAACAATAATTGATGCTGCTGCTGGAGGAGCTTTGATGGCAAAAGGAGAAGATCAAGCCTATGACTTAATCAAAGAAATGGCCAACAACAATTCCTTGTGGCCACCAGAAAGGAGCCAAATCCAAAGAAACATTCTTCCTCGATTATACTATCAACACCATCAATTCTGAAACATTCTTCCTCTTTTTCATCACTCGGGAATTTCATGGCTTTGAAAACATTAAAAGTAACTTCTTGGTCCTGAACTTTCATGGTTAGTTCTCCTTTTTGTACATCAATCACAGTTTGTCCTATTGCCAAGAATGGTCTCCCAAGGATAATAAGCACATCTTTGTCTTCTTCCATGTTAAGGATGATGAAATCTGTTGGGAGAATGAGTTTGTCAACTTTAACCAGCACATCTTCAACAACTCCTCTCGGAAATGCGAGCGTTCGATCAGCAAGTTACAGTGAGACTGAGGTTGGCATTGCTTCTCCAATTTACAGTTTCCTGTAAATAGAAAAATGTATTAAGTTAACACTAGCACCTAAATCATATAATGCCTTACCGATATAATGTTCTCCAATTGTGCAGGGGACTGTGAAACTGCCAGGATCTTTCAACTTCGGGGGAAGTTTCCTCTGAATGATGGCGCTGTATTCTTCCGTCAATGCTAATGTCTCGTAATCTCCAAATCTCCGTTTTCGTGAAAGAATGTCTTTCATGAATTTGACATAGCTGGGCATTTCTTCCAAAGCTTCTGCAAATGAAATGTTGATGTGAAGCTTTTTGAACAACTCCAATAATCGAGCAAACTGCTTGTCCAATTTATTTTTCTGAACACGCTGAGGAAAATGTGGAGGTGGAATGATTTGATCTTTTTCTTTTTCCTTTGCTTCTTTTTCCTTTGCTTCTTTTTCCTCCATCTGTGGAACTACATCTTTGGAACTTCTTCAATGGTTGCCTTGATTCCAACATCTTTATTGATTTCAGTACCGCTTTTCAAGGTTATGGCTTGACATTGCTCCTTCCCTCGGTTCCTTGGATTTGGCTCTATGTTGCTGGGAAGATTTCCTAACGGTCTGTAACTTTGAGTATTGGCTAGTTGTCCAATTTGCCTTTCTAGTGCTTTGATAGAAGTTGATTGGCTCTGAAAGATAGCATCATATTTTTTAACTGAGCCAACACTTCTGCTATTCCTGGTTCACTTGCCTGCTCCGGACCTTTGTTCTGTTGCTGTTGGAATCCTGGTGGTAGATAGTTCTTTGGTGGCCCTAAATTATTGCTCCATGTGAAATTGGGATGATTCCTCCACCCTGGGTTGTAGGTGTTGGAATATGGATTGTTCCCCTGTCAGTTGAAATTATTGACAAAATTCACTGTCTCTTCAAATTGGTTTGGTTCTGGTGCTCCTCCACAAGGTGAACTTGTGGATCCAATGTTACTTTGTGTGCTGAGAATCTCTATGAATTTGAAAATCTGATCTAGCTTGGCACTGACTGCTGAATTGGCTCCAACTTCATAAATTCATGCAATTCTTTGGATTTGGCTCCTTTCTGGTGGCCACAAGGAATTGTTGTTGGCCATTTATTTGATTAAGTCCTAGGCTTGATCTTCTCCTTTTGCCATCAAAGCTCCTCCAGCAGCAGCATCAATTATTGTTCTCATTATTCCAGAAAGTCCATTATAGAATGTTTGGACTTGAAGCCATTTTGGAAACTCATGGTGAGGTCATTTTCGGAGCAATTCTTTGTACCTTTACCAAGCTTCATAAAGAGTTTCTGAATCTTGTTGCACAAAGTATGTGATGTCATTCCTCAGCTTTCCAATTCTGGCAGGTGGAAAGTACTTTGCAAGGAATTTGGTGGCTAGATTATTCCGATGTTGTAATGGAACCTGCTGTAGTTGATGTAGCCAAGCTTTAGCTCTGTCCTTCAAGGAGTATGGGAAAACTCGCAGTCTCATAGCTTCTTCAGCTTCTCGGTTGTAGTTGAAAGTGCCGCAAACTTCCAGGAAGTTACTGATGTGAGTATTAGGATCTTCAGTTGCATTCCCCCTAAACTGAACTGACTGCTGTATCATCTGAATGCAAGTTTTGATGTCACCCGTATTGGCCGGTAAAGGAGGAAGTACAATACAGGAAATGAGTCTGTCAACCACCGAAATGGTTCTGTCTCGAATGGGAATTGGTGGTGCAACCTCCAAAGGTTCAGGTTCCATGTTAACAATTGCTTCTTGGCCTTCTCGCCTTTCCCTTCTCAACTGTCTGATACTTCTTTCAAGTTCTAGGTCAAGCGGTCGGAGTTCAAAGCTTCTGGTTCATCTCATGTAGTGTCTGAGAACCTGAAACACAAGAAAACAAAAATAATAAGCTAAAAGAAAATCAGATACAAGTAAAGGTATCTAACCTCAAAACTAATAGTGAAAAGATAAATAAGTCCCCGGCAACAGCGCCAAAAACTTGACCGATACAAACACACACGCGTATAACGCAAGCGCACGTATCGTTCAAGTAGTATAAAAAGTATCGATCCCACGAGGACTTAATACCTAATCTATTAATTTTACTGAGACTAAATGATTACTGGTATCTAACAGATTGTTTTGATTGATTTGAAAAGGTGATGATTCTAAATTTAAACACGAGTAAATAAAATTTCGCAAAATAATACTGAAAAAAAATTCAAATTTATAAAACTATCCAGAGTTGTGATTTATTCCAATATTATTTAAAAGATGAAGTGGTTATCTTATAGTTGGGTAATATATTGATTTATTAACCTAGAACACTAAATTATGTAAAAGCCCTTTCGATGGTCAATTACAAACACCCAGTATAACCTAATTGAATCATATGTCTATGTCAACCAAATTATCTGGATTCATTAAGTTTAAGTTCCAATTAGGCTACCCCCGCCCGACAGGTATATTCCTTTCCTGTAAGGAAATCTATTAAAGGGTTATCTATCCTCAAGGAAGATCGTGAGCTATTGAGTCTAAGGTCTTAAACCTAAAATCCCTATGTCTAGTTCATTTTAAGTTTACCTAATCAATTTTATTAGTGGCCAGTTAATAAAAAGTATTAAGATTCAGACTCAATAAATAAATCTTTATATTATCCAAACTATAATCTAACCCCTTATAAACCAGTGATATTGAAATTCATCACAACCCTAGATAACGGACTTAGCTACGACACATATTTAAGGCTAGTAAAAGCTTAAATAAAAAAAAAGGACATAAAGTAAATACTGAAAAATTAAATAAAGTAAATGCTGGAAATTAAAAGTACAATAAAAGAAAATGATGGGGGTTAGAGGATCCACTTTTAATATTTCAAAATTAGAAATCTCACTTATTCTCAATGTTTACCGATTAATTAACCAGACCATAAAAGTGAATATTTCATTTGTCCAAAGTCCAACCGCCCATATAGGTGGTAATAAAATCATATAAACCAGCCATATAGGCGGTAACAAGGTTAGCACATAAACCGACTATATAGGGGAAACTAAGTTAAAAAAAAATATAAAACCAGCCATATAGGCGGTAAATAAGGTTGTCACCTAAACCGGCCATATAGGCGGAAACTAATTAATCCAATTTTTAATTAAAATAAGGGAGATTAATCTAATTTATCATATTAAAAGTCTTACCTCTTCACCCCAGCAGAATAAGATTACCTCCTCATGCTGTAAAAGAAAACACACAAAATTTTATTAAACAAATTAAAAGAAAATACAAGAAAACTTAAAGTAATACACAAGACACTTTCCTTTAGGTTTACAAGGAGAAATTCCTCCAAAGAAAGCATGAAAATTTTACAAAGTTAAGCTTGGTATTTATAGGAAAATCTAAAGCCTTCCACCAATTTCTCCACCAATTGCTCCAACAAACATGACACCAAACATGGCACCAAACATGGCATCAAACATGGCACCAAACATGGCACTAAATATGCAAGCATGTTTGGTGGAAGTTTGAAAATTTTTACTTTTTATTTTTATTAATTTTATTTTATATTTTGAAAATGACTATAGTAATTACACAAAATACACTATATTATTCATCAATTTCGGCCTTGTAACTTCCGAATTCGAAAGTACTTAAATCTTGAAAGTTGTAGATCTCTGTGTCTTCTTTAATCTAGAACTTGAATCAGCTTAATCGGATATCGGATGAAAAAGTTATGGCCAAAATACAAAACTTATGCAAAATTGGAATTTCGGACTGCACTTCGTGACGAGTATAGTAAATTTCCATTTTCGCCATATTTTTGTTCCGAATTTCATCGTTTTAGCCCAGAGTTTATTCCATTAAATTCCAATACTTTATTGATCTGTAAAACACATAAAACACATCAATATATTCATCAAACACGAGAAACTAAACAAAATATTAGGTAAAATGGGCAGCAAATATTGATATATTTTTCGCTCATCACACCCCCAAACCTGACATTTTGCTAGTCCTCGAGCAAAACAGCAAAATAAAATACAAGAAACAATTAAAATTAAATTAAGCCACTTTCGTAGGGATCACAGTTGCATTTAGCGTATGCAACAAACCTTTAAGCCCCTAGGTGTCCCTAATGGACGAGTTGTAGTCTCGTGAGGGTTTACAGCAATGGTACCCATAAACGTTTTACAAAAGTAAAAAAGGTAGTGAAACTAATGCACAGAAAAGCAAAAAGACAATTGAAAAGAGAATAAAGAAGTTAGTGACTAAACAGGTGAACTTTTCTACTCCAAGTTAGTAGTTGTTTTGTTTCTTTTTAAACTACCGAATAAGAAAATTCTCTGATTATATTTACCATTCTCCATATACACAATCAATAGAATATTATACAACTCATTTTTGCCCACAATAGTCACAAGTGCAGTTGATAAGATAGTAATATTTTTGTCCTAAAGTTCTATCAGATTTTACACCTTTTGTAGCAATGGAATATTTTTTCTGATTTTTTCTTTGATTTTTCTCTATTTTTTATTTATATATAATATCTTCCGTCTATGTAACGAGCTTTGGGCCGGTGGCTCCCAAACCAGTTGGCTTTAGGGCACCAGGTGTTAAGACACCCCTACGGACTTAATTACTCAGACTTTATATATATATATATTATATATATTATATATATATATATAATATATATATATATATATATATATATATATATATATATATATATATTTGCAGCATCTTCGATCCATGTAGCGAGCTTTAGGCCAGTGACTCCCTAACCAGTTGGTTTTAGGGCACTAGGTGTTAAGACACCCTTACAGACTTAGTAACTCGGATCTCAGATGTTTTTTTGACACTTTTTTTGACACTTTTTTTTCATTACCAATTATAGATGCTTTCTCCAATTAAACTAGAGCACTGAATATTACATACTTTTCAATTACAGCTCATGTCCGTATGTTACTATGCATGTTGATAATACCTGCCAACTAAGCATAGGGAGATCCATTTTAGTCAGTTTTATGGAGAATTTACAAATTAAATAATTCAAAAGGAAATAAACAAAAATTAACTTGTTTCGAAAATGGGTTTGAAACACGTATCAAGAGTGCAAACTCCTTATACGACTATCTCTTATCAATTTCACCTTTTTAGTCAAAATAAAAACACAAAAACCTAAAATATTTTTTAATTTTCGAAAATTTTGTATTTTTTTTTTGGCTTTTTCGAAAAATTTTGACTGAAAATAAACACAACACACAACTAAAAACAAGATACTAATTAACTAGTTCCCTCCCCCAAACCTAAATGAGACATTGTCCTCAATGTCTTAAACGATAGAAGGAGAGTTAAGAAGATGGTACCTGATTAGCTGAAATTCTACAGGAAAATTAAAGGTTAAGATCCAGATTAATCCGATACTTCTTACCACGATCATCCTCGGACCATTTTATCTTGGAAATGATAGGGTCAATTTGTGGTTCAAAGGCTAAGATTTGGTCAATCAGATTCGGGGCAGTTCTGGTAGTAAAAAGGAGTTCTTTCATAGGTTTTGTCACGAACCCATTTCTCCGGGCATCATCAAGAAATACACAAAGAAAATCATAAAATCCCTCAACGTTAAACAGCCCAATCAGTTTCTGGTGTATGTTCAAGTTCACCCAAGATAGCACTATAAAAATTTCCTCCAATGTGCCCAAACCACCTGGTATAGCAATAAAAGCATCAGTACGATTTATCATTTCCACTAGTCGCTCGGACATACCTTGCACGATCAGTTCCTCTCCGTTTGATGGTCCAATAAGATTTGCCTCTGCCAAGGGTTTTGGGATGATTCCCAAGACGTGACTGTCTCCCTCCTGTACAGCCTTCGTAACGATCCCCATAAGTCCAAGATTGCCACCGCCATATATTAAGTGCATATTCCTATCAGCTAAGATTCGACCCAATTCCTGTGCTGCTTCTATGTATTATGGTTTAACACCAACACTAGTACCGTAAAACACTCAAATGTTCTCAACTCGTCTTCTTGAAGTGGCTTCCATTTTTTTATGTATTTCTTTTCTCAAATCTGGATGCCTCCAAAAGTGTAATGACGGGATGAATTTATAGTACCTGGAAATGGTGAATAATAATAGCACTAGTATCTTCCAAAAGACGCTTGTTAGTTAAACAATAAAAGAAATCGTGAAAGGTCAAAAAGTCTGGATCCTGTCGGAGAAAATAAGAGAAAACAACGAAACAAATCACAATTATTAGGAAAAGATAAAGAGATATAATATGTACAAGAAACGTAACGGCTTGATTGACGTCTATGCGTTAGGGACAAGCTTCCCATTCAATTTTCTTATAAATTGGCAAACATGGTCTTTTTGAGTTAGATTCCTTAGACTTAACTGTTGTCTTTCTATTAGGAATTGTCTATGTAATTTGCAAATGGCTATATGAACATATCCACTGGGATGCGTCTCAAGAGTCGAAGATAGATTATCTAAAGACTCCTTACTCAAGCCATCCCTAATGAATTTAATTTTATCTTCGCGATTATCAGACACCATTCCTAAAGAACGACAACGAGTATTCCAATTCCAGCGTGCACATTTGAAACAAACACCTATTTGTTTAGCTCTAAGTTTCATTACATAGGTGCTTCTTCCAAATCCAGGCAAAAATGAAGTATAAGAATCAGAATACTCACCTTCCAATCGGACTCGTGCTTTGATTACCCAATGAATGTAAGTAGGAATACCTTTGTTCATTAGTAGTCTCATCCGTTCCAAGTGAGCTTTGTAAACTTTCATCAGAGATTTTTGAGGGAGAGAAGGAAATTTCTTGTGAAGATTTGCGAGAGCTTCTTCCATCTTAATCTGCAAAAACTAAACACACAAAATTAAATCACACAAAATCATATATATACATAAGTTGCATGGGTTGCTTCCCTGCTAGCGCTAAGTTAACGTCATCAGCTGGACGTAACTGCCTGAACGTTAAGCTAGATCTGAAAGTGTGACACTTTCTTTTTGTCGCTCAAATTATTCTCCCTAGTAATGTTTGACACGCTGACTCACTAAAATAAGCCTTATTCACGGCCCTCAAGTGCCGCAAAACACCCCCCAAATACAGCCTCAATTGTGCGCCCAAAACAGCCCCAAAAACGCCCCCACTGCACCTTGAACTGCCGTAACTAAGCCCACTGTTCTGGTTCGTTTTGGCAGTGAGTTAAGCCAGAAAAACAACCCTAAAATCACCTAGAAACCATCCCAAAAATCTCCATAAAGTTTCCCTAAGAAACCCTTAAAAACGCAACCCCCTAAGCCATCAAAATCACCTAAAACAGTCCACTAAACGACCGAAATAGCGACCTGAAATGCAGCAGCGAAACGGCAGTGAAACGGACTTAAAACAGCAGCCCAAGCATCAAAACAACGAGGAAAAACATTGAGTAAACAAATCGGAAAGGTATTGGATCATTCGCCCTTCCAACGGACTTGGAACGAACTTCCAAAAATCGACTAAAGAGGTTTGACCTGAGGACACCTTTTTACTTATCTTCTTTATTTTATTTTATTTATTTTTGATATATAATTACATGAGAGTCGTTTGAGGCATGATTTGATTGTTGGATGGACGGGACATGTGTTCCCTTTTGTGGTATATCGGATGGAAACCCGGACGTAAATTCCATAGCCGATTCCGAATGGACGGTAGTATGGTATGCAATCGGGATACAACGCCACGTACCACTTAAGAGACATATGTTTCGTTCCATCCAAATTTGTATTTGAGCATGACATAGTTCATAAGTTGTTTATTTATTGTTTTAACCATGATTTAATTTAGTGTCGTTATTTAATTTTAAAGCATGATTACGTTATTTAGGCATGTTGTTTCTTTACTCGTTATGCATGATGTAGTTAGTTTATGTTAATGTTTAAGTAATTATTTGATTATGTTGGTTTGATGGCTCAATATGTTCGATGTGTGATATTGCGTGTTTGTTGTTTAAAGACTTACTTTCAAGCATGCAAACTTAGATTAGGATTTATTTAGCGGAAGCACATTAGATCTAAGTGACCTTTGAACATGATTATTGAGTAGATGCGGTTGATCTATTGCACAAATTATATCGTCACAATTACATAAGTAAGGGACCATTCCGAACCCAACGGTTTGAGGTCTTCCCTTGCGAGGGGTGAGTGCGGCCTTAAATCTTTGTCCCGGTTCACTCCCGGTGGCGACTCCATTATTCTCCGGTTTAGTTCCCCTCGAACTACTCCATACTCTCAACTAGGCCCGGAGTCTAGAACAGCATGCGTCACCCAAGTTCTGTGTCCTACAGTCTGGCGACTCCACTGGGGGATAGAGAATCGGCCTCGAAATCATATTATGTGTTATGTATAATTTATGCATTAGTTGACCGTGTGACGGTCTGTAGTGGGTTGAGGGGGTTAATCAAAGGCTTAGTTGAAGCTAGATGATGGTTGGGTGTCTTCCTTCATTCACTACCTTTCGAGGAAAAGTTGTGAAGGCACCTAGATGATCATTACCTGTATTTTGTTGTGATAGACTAGTTTGGAGGACCCGTTGTTTATTCCTATCACCAAGCGATAAGAGCCTAAGAGGCTTGGGTACTTAAGAGAGCCTCACTCCACCCTCCCTCTGGGGAATCTACAACGGGAAGTCCATTCGACAGTCATACACCATAACTTATTGGCACGTACTGTAAGGTATAAAAAAGGTGTGCTCACTTGGTCGCTTGAACCCTTGAGTGGGGAGTCCTAGTTATGGGCAAACCTTCGTCAGCGAGAGCCTTTGTCCGCGCCCCGTGAACCCACTTATGAGACTTAGCCATAAAGAACCTGTAGTTAGTCATCTTATAATTATGTGTCTGATGGACCACCGTCATTTGGATCCAGTTGGACCTTCTATCAAAGGGTATTAACTTGTTGGGCCATTTAAACTGGGACAAGTTTGTGTATTTTGACAGTTGGGCCAAAAGCTTCTAGAATGTCGGTGGGCCATTTTGTGAATGGGCCTCTTATCATTTGAAGTCATTTAGCCATATCACCGCAAAGTGTAAACCTGTTGGGCCTTTTCAACTGGGACAAGTTTGCACCACGCGATGGTGTGATTGAATACTTTAAAATGATAATGGGCCAAATAGTTTACAGTTTCTTTCTTTATAATTTTATAATTTTATATATTACATGCATCGCACACATATGCACTGACACATGGCCTTAATAGAGGCAATATAGATTCCCGTTGGGTTAGAGAAGAGGGGATATTAGTCAAAAGACCTTCCGCGAATATGAGCGAATCTGTCAACGAGGGATCCTGAATGGATCAGATTGAAGCAAACTTCGCCAAGATGACGAACAACTGCAAGCTCTGACTATCGCCATGTCCAATATGGCTGTGCCACGTACTGCGGGAGGATCTGAGAAGAGAGGTGTGAGGGCTCGCTGAGTGGTTTGAATGATGATGCTCCAGCATTTGATGATGATATGGCCGAGTACGCTGCTGGGAGAATAACTGGGACTCAGGCTGAAATGTAAAAGCTCCGTGACCAAATGGAAACTGTTACTCGGAACCTGAAGGGAAAGAATGAGGACTTGTTGGACTATGATACTATGACTTTTGAGGAGCAGTTTCCCGCCCACTTTAAGATGCCAGACATTGCTAAGTTTAACGGGAATGGAGACCCGATGGTCCATTTGCGGCAGTATGCTCAGTAATGAGTTCGGTAGGCCTCTCACAATGCCAAGTCCAAAAGATGTTCGGGATGTCGCTCGAGGGAGCTCCTGTGGTATGATACCATAGTCTGGAGAAGAAGGTGAAGGAAGATTAGAGGGAATTGGCTAACGCCTTCCTGAAGTAGTATGTCACTGACCTAGAGATCGATCTGTCACTCCGCGATCTGGAGAACGTTAAGCAGAGGCTAGAGGAGAGTTTTAAAGAGTATGTGGACCGATGGAGAGGTCAGTTGTTGAAGATGCAGACTAGGCCTTCGGAGAAGGATCAGATTAAGATAATCATCAAGGGGACAAAGCCCTCGATCTATGGTGAATTGAGGAGAATGACTTCGATGATTGCGGATTTTCGACAGTTGAGGGAAACTGTCATGGATATTGAAGAAGAATAAGCCGAGAATCGGAAGTTTTATAGACAGAATAAAAGAAATTTTGGGGGACATCCAAATACCAAGCCCGCTATTGCCGAGGTTGCTGCCATCAAGAACAGACGTTTCTCTAACCTTGGCAGACCCTTGTCCAAAGTGCTGGAAAAGCTAGTAAGGCAAGGACTGCTGAAGCCTTTGGAAACCAAACCACTCCCAAATCCTCCTCCATCAAACCTAGACATGAACCGTTACTGCCATTTCCACCAACAACATGGCCATGACACAGATAATTGCACCCGCCTTCGCCATGAAATCCAAGACCTGATAGACTCCCATAAGATCACTAACCCCGAAAATGAACATTCAAACACATTCCACAACCCCTTACCTAATTATCACTCCGTCCGCCACCCACCTATATGATTAACTCCGGCCTACCTGAAAACTTCGTCCTCCAAGCTCTCAACCACCCAGCTTTTCACAAGGATAGAGAATGACACGTGAAGAATGAGAATGAGGGAGAAGATAGGCCGAGGAAGAAGGCTATGCTGCAAATAATGAAAATGTCTTTCTGGTTTATTTCCTGTATTTTTAATAAAGACATGGACTTCGTCTATCTGTTTGAGTATTTTTCTGAATGATAATGAAGACACTCATTTCGCTTACTTGCCTGAATCTCTTCCTTTCAACCTGCAACATGAGTATATTTGAAAAAAACATTCAACCCTGGTACTTGATACTTAGCGATGTTTAGAACACAGGGAATCCTCGAAAGAAGCAAGCAGAAAAGATAAGGTAGTCATATAGAAATTGGGAAATGAAGCAGTGAGACTGTCGCAATTGGAAGGAAATGAGTTCACCAAGCCTATTAATGTTGACAGATTAAAGCTGTATTTTGCCTGAGGGACAGAAGGCTGGATAGTCACCCGCAGAAAACCTAACCCAACAGGATGAAGAAAACTCATGCATACATATAACCCATTATTGCATTCTCTTCGTGTTTTTTGTTTTGTGCTCTGTATTCACAGGTTTCGAAGACAGAAACGTGAAAGCGGTAGATACAAGCCAGTCAGAAACAGCGAAAGTACTGTATTGAATTTGGGTAGAAATCCTAGGGCTGAGGTCCACATCGGTGTTAAGATTCAGATGGTGATATGATGGTTAAGGCCTATTTTGAGTTTGAGTTTGAGTTTCGGGTATGGATCCCGGGGGGGAAACCCGCATGGTTAGCAGTAGAGAGGAAGAATTCCTTTGAGTGAGTGAAAAAAAAAGAGTGAGAAATAAGTCTTTGGTAATTCGATTTATGTCCGGTGATGACATTGTGTGCTATAGTGAGAAGCCTTAGAAGCAATAAGTGTTGTAAGTGTTCTTCGCCGGTATGCTGAATAGATTGATCTTGATTAGACTCACAAAGCACTTAAATAAGGGATTCCAACAGCGGAGGCCTGGGTGATTGATGAGATGACTTGTTGAAGAGATGGTAGATCAGTGAATGACCGTTTGTCTGGATGTCCACCCTGGATTACGAACGCTACGATATATGATATGGTCAGAAATAAGTGAAATGTCTCTACAATGACAAGAAAAGAAAAGAAAAAGACCACCTATAACCGATAAGCGTGAAGCTACCCATTGGCGAGTATTAGGACCACCATAAGGAGAAATGCTACCATAAAGGGTAGGTGTGTCACAAAAAAAAAAGAAAAGAAAAGAAAAAGTTCCAAATGAGAAGAAAGAGACAAGAGTGAAACGCAAGAGACCATATCATGTTGAGTATGCTGAAGTAATCACAGAATGTGATTAAGACATTCACGTTGGTTAGACCCACTGGTCCGATTCTCCGAAGCGAAATCATCAAATTGGCTTGCATAAGGAATAAGGTGGAAAGGTCTTTGGCACACACACACTAGCAGTCTAGTTCAGATCACCTATTCAGACGATCGGAGTTGAGCATATCGAGTACTTTGAAGATTCTCTGGCTTTGTACCAAGCATTCGTTGAGGACAAAAATATATCTAGTTATCAAAGATTATCTTGTGAGAGGAATTGTAATATGCTAAGAGGAATCATCAGCATCAGTATCAGTTTCTGCCGAGTATGGCATTCTGGGGGCGAGGCCCATCAGTTTCTTCCGGGTATGGTATTCTGGGGGCGAGGCCCATATTACATCAGATCAGTTTCTGCCGGGTATGTTATTCTGGGGGGCGAGGCCTATATTGCATCAGTGTCAGTTTCTACCGGGAATGGAATTCTGGGGGCGCGGCCCATATTACTTCAGATCAGTTTCTACCGAGAATGGCACTCTGAGAATTGAGATCTAGTCCGGGAATGGACAGCTCGGGAATGAGCACGCCAAGAATGGCACTCCGAGAATGGAGATATAGTTTGGGAATGGACAGCTCGGGAATGACACTCCGAGAATGGTGATATAGTCCGGGAATGGACAGCTCGGGAATGAGTACGCCGGGAATGGCACTCCGAGAATGGAGATACAGTCCGGAAATGGATAGTCCGGGAATGGACAGCTTGGGAATGGGCACGCCGGGAATGACACTCCGGGAATGGAGATCGATTCGGGAATAGACCGCAACACGGTGACAGTTCGGGAATGGACTTCATCACATCACATCAGAGCAACACTCCGGGAATGGAGATCGGTTGGGAATGGACCACAACACGGTGACAGTTCGGGAATGGACTTCATCACATTACATTGCAGCAACACTCCGGGAATGGAGATCGGTTCAGGAATGGGCCACAACACGGTGACAGTTCGGGAATGGACTTCATCACGCCGTAGCACACCAACTATTCGGGAATGGACCAGAGGTCGAAGCACCTCAACATCACATCAACTCAACACAGCATGGCAAGTCAAGTGGCAGCTGACGAGCCAGGTAAGTAAAAATGCATTGCACGTACTTTGATAGGATTGTCATTATCACACACTACACAAGTCCCATCAAAGTGGGGGTATATCAACCCGATGATGAGTCTCGTATGGAGACAACTACCTCTTTAGTCATGAAAGCCGTGGGAAACGGACGTTGGAAGGGTAAAGTTGGAAAACATAATTTTTGGTGGATTTATCCAAGTTGTTTAGCTTCGGTTGCTTGTTGGACATCCGTTTCAAAGCTTATCTTAGGCCCAAAACCCCCATAGACCACTTAACAAGCCCAAACCAAACCCAAAATACCCAAGCCCATCAAGTCAAACCAAGTCCACGCCCAGGGGATGTGATTCACGCCCAAATGCCTTCTGATTTAAGTAAATGCATATTTATCACATGTTTAAATCTTGCAAAATGCTTACCTAAATAAAAGAAATCAAATCAAATCCCTACCAAATCAAATCCAATCACCACCCCAAATAAGGAGATCTATTCCTTTTTAAGGAGATGTCAGCATCAATAGAAATCCTATTCATAATCGGATTAGGAAAGCCTCATCTCCTTTGCCTATAAAAAGGACCCCTTACCACCATTCACAACCCTAGCTCATATACCTCTTTCACACGCCTAAACCACTCCCTTAAGCCTCCATTGCACGTTCAAGCATCCCATTGAAGCCCCCATTGCCGCACCACCAAGCCAGGAAACCTACCATTGCCGCACCTTCACACCCTTCATCAATACCCTTCACGCCCAAGCCTCTTTTCATAGCCCTCCATTGCCGAATTTTAGCCACCATCCACAGCCCCAAAACACACTAAAATAAGCCTTATTCACAGCCCTCAAGTGCCGCAAAACACCCCCCAAATACAGCCCCAATTGTGCGCCCAAAACAGCCCCAAAAATGCCCCCACTGCACCTTGAACTGCCGCAACTTAGCCCATTGTTCTGGTTCGTTTTGGCAGTGAGTTAAGCCAGCACAACAGCCCTAAAATCACCTATAAACCATCCCAAAAATCTACATAAAGTTTCCCTAAGAAACCCTTAAAAACGCAACCCCCTAAGCCATCAAAATCACCCAAAACAGTCCACTAAACGACCGAAACAGTGACCTGAAACGCAGTAGCGAAACGGCAGTGAAACGGACTTAAAACAGCAGTCCAAGCATCAAAACAATGAGGAAAAACATTGAGTAAACAAATCGGAAAGGTATTGGATCATTCGCCCTTCCAACGGACTTGGAACGCACTTCCAAAAATCGACTAAAGAGGCTAGACCTGAGGTTACCTTTTTACTTATCTTCGTTATTTTTATTTTATTTAATTTTGATATATAATTGCATGAGAGTCGTTTGAGGCATGATTTTATTGTTGGATGGATGGGACATGTGTTCCATTTAGTGGTATATCGGATGGAAACCCGGACGTAAATTCTATAGCCGATTTCGAATAGACGGTAGTATGGTCTGCACTCGGGATACAACGCCACGTACCACTTAAGAGACATATGTTTCGTTCCATCCAAATGTGTATTTGAGCATGACATAGTTCATAAGTTGTTTATTTATTATTTTAAGCATGATTTAATTTAGTTTCGTTATTTAATTTTAAAGCATGATTATGTTATTTATGTTGGACAATTATGACCCATAGCGTCACTATTTGTATAGATCACGGTGTTGTTGTACAAATTAACTATGTGACATAGGAGATTGCATTCTTATCATTTGTGATTAGATCACATAGATATATAAATGATAAGAGGTCCCTATGATTTGTTCCTGGACGGAGAATGATATGAGACAGTATTAGTCCATGAAGGATAAATCATTAAACATCCCTAGTCATAGCATTATCGAGATTGAACATCGATGAATACGTAAAAGACTAGTATTATACTTGTGCGCGTTGTGAGGGCACAACGGCATAGTTCTCATATATTTGGGTATTGGATACTCATGCAAGTGTAATAGGAGGTTGTGTTTCACCGATGGTGCGGGAAACAGCTTCGCTCTGGATTAGACCCCCTCAGAATTCCATTGGTAGTATGACTACGTGTCTATGGAAGTCCGAAATCAAGGTAGGTGTATTTGGTCTTAACCTGAGACTTGCACCGCTAATACTTGCGACAATCAAAATACTTTGGTTGCGGTCGTCCAGGGCTTTAAACGGTTCTGAGTACGCCAATACTGGGTATATTGAGAATCGTAGTGTGTTGGGTGTAATGTCAAGATGGAAGTGTCACTCCAGTCATATGGAGTTGATGATCACGCAGGGATACAGAACTCGTTCTCTATATAAGGTTGCAACCGTCGGGATAATATGACTTGGTCATGATTATCCGATTTTAAAGAGACTAGTTGCTTGTCATCCGATATATGCTTCGTATGGGGCTGACACTATACCAGCCCCATGCCTTGCATGTGATCATCCGATACTGGACCGAAATACGCAATACTACGGTATACTACGCTTGATATAGATCCTTATTCCTGTAAGGATATTTCCAGAGAATTGGGTAGGCATGGTGCTTTGCTAGAAGCCAATCTTGTCTTGTAAATCGGTAAAACGTAGTACTTGGTACTCACGTGTTAGGATAGTCTGACGACCGATTTGACTGCCAACAAATCCGGGGAGCTCATGGGTCGCTTCCCAAAGATTCACCGATGACGTTTGACTCGCACTTTAATTGATCTGGGATTAATTAGATGAGAGAGAAAATTGATCTGGGATTAATTTCGGAGATATTTTATCTAGGTTAAAATATCATTTAAAGAGAGAGAAAGATTAATTTGGAATTAATCGAGGAATTAATATATTTGATATATTAAACGAAATTACATTTCGACTCGGAATTAAAATCGGATTTTAATTCGGGCGAACGAATTAATTTAGAATTAATTTATTAGCGACATGAATAGTGATTTCACTAGGCGTAATCGTTTAATTACGACGCAACAGAAAATTCATTAATTTGGAATTAGCGAACCCGAGCCCGAGATTATTTGCGAGCGCATTCGCATTTCGAATTCGAGTACGGCACGTCAAATCAAGCATCAAGTCGTTAGTCGCATCTAGCGTCACATCAAGCATCAAATCATGTCACTTTGAGTGATGTGACAATTGATTGGTTTGATTGAGTGATGTGAGTGATGTGACAATTGATTGGATTGATTAAGTGATGTGAGTGATGTCACTTGATGTGATTAGGTGATGTGTGTGGTTGGCAATTAAAGCCAAATGTGTGTGAAATGAATTGGATTTTAATTTCATGTGTATTAGATACATAAAAAAAACCCACCAAAACCGCATACACATATACATATATTTTTCCATCCTCTCTCCTCTTCTTTTTCCTCCTCTCTTCAATCACGCCATTCTTCTTCTTCTTGAGGCAGTGAACTGTCGTGAGAAACAAAAGAAAATGGAGGGAAGCAAGTGTGTTTTGTGGCAAAACAAGAGTGCTAGCACACTCCGAGATCAATGCGAAGGTCGTAGGGAAGACCACCAATGAGTCGGGAGCTTCAAATCTTGTTGATGATGGCCGAAATTCACTATACACAGCAGCCCACTGCCACCCAAACCAGTGAACTTTTCAGTTTTGTTGCCCAAATCATCGCTCAACCGCTCGATGTAAGTATTCCACAACTTCCGTCGTTGTATTCACTTATGTTTCATGCTTGAGTTTTGATCTTGGGACCTTTAGAAACTCCAACAATGGCATCAAGAGCTTAGGTTAAAAGCATAAAAAAGTTCGGGCTAAAATTTGGGCAAACTTGATTTTGAGCATGATAAATTAAATTGGATGGATTTGTATGCTTAATTGATGTTGAATTGAAGATTGATTGGATCAATTTCAAGAAAATCTGATTGGATCATATTTTCCCCAAATTGAAGTGTAGGCCGAAAATTGTAATTGATTTAATGTCTTGGGATTTTTGATTTTTGACAATTGGATGTGTTGGAAATCATTCGAGAATATGATTTGATGTCGATTTTAGAATCAATTGGATTGAATTCGAATCGGACGTAAAATCCCCAAATTGCCAAGAATGTTATTTAGCATGAAATTGGGTAAAATGAATTGAGCATGTAATTATGAAATTGGATGATTAAGTATGTTTGAATATGCTTTAATTGATAATTGATTGGATCAATTTGAAGAAATTATGTTTGGAACAAATTTTCCCAAAATGCTTCTATTGGCCGAATGGTGACATAGCCCTAATGTCTTGGAATTTTGATTTTTTAATTCATTGGATGAGTTAGAATCAAGTAGGATGTTGATTTAATGTCGATTGTGGGTTAATTGGATTGAAACCAAATCGGATATAAAATCCCCTCCTTGGCCGAGACTTAAAGAGCATGTAATGGGTTTGATTTTAATCAAAATGTGTTGGACATGTGATGATGATAATGAGCATGATTAATTGTTTGAATTGATGTTTTAGAAATGTTAATTTGGGTGATTAATCATTATGTACACTTTAGGTAATTAAATTGCGAAATTGGATTTGTGTAATTTAATAAATTGGGCTAATTTTGGAAATTGAGCTTGAATTGTTGTTATTGGGCTTATTGGGCTTCGTTGTACAAAATTTGGTTTAGGCAAAATTGGTTGGATCCAATTGGGCCTATAACCGCATCCATAAAGCCTAAATGCTACTAATGAACCTTTAAAGTTTAATTGGGCCTAATGGGCCAAGATTGACTTCTAGGCTTATGGGGTAACTCCCGGATTGGATTTTGGTTATTCGGTTTGACTCGAGTTGACCAAAAGTCCACGCCTTGAGAAATTAATTAAAAACCCATTAGACTTTAATTAAATTAATATTGGATATTAATCGGCCTTTGAGACCCGAAACGATTAAATTTGGAATTTAAGTCGTAAGGTTCGTAAATAAAGTGTAAGATTTAATTTGGAATTAAATAGTGAATTAGAATTGAATACATATTAAATTGGATTTAATTATGTAGTTTAATTTAATTCGAGAATTCGTACTTTATGTACTTATTCGTAAAAACGAGTTTGACTCGAACAAAATCAAATTGTTGTTTGAACATTGGATGATCACTAATTATCAGATTAATTAATTGGATTAGATTGATTGATAACATGCTTGAGTGAATACATGGTTGTGATGCATGAATAATGTATATCGGATGGATATTAGCTGGGTGGGGCAATTTTGGAAATTGTAATAAATTTGATTTATTAAAATGGACCTGCGAGTCCAGCCTTATCACCTCCATATTCTTTGTGTTCTCTTCTCACCTATTCTCCTCAATGTAAATGAGGTTTCTTTAGAAGTGTAGTGTAACAGGTAGAAGGAATATTTGTGCTAGTGAGAGATTTGATCTAGGATCAATGTGTAAAGTATCCATCCGCATATCATTATTATTTTTCATATGCGCTTTATTATGTATTTAGAATGCATGTTTAAGGGTATATAATGATGAGACCTTAACAAAGATAATAAATTGGTTGCCAATTTGCACTTGAAAAACCCTCAAATAATATTAAGCGTCTTTCCTTCCATTGAGTGATTCTAACTTAAGATCTAAGACGGCATTGGTTTGTTGGCCAAAGTCAAGGCCTTTGTCTGTCAAAGATGTGTTTGAATCACGAAGGCTTTGTTCCATATCAGTGTCTTGTCCAAGTTGTGGTTTGTTGGCCAAAGTCAAGACCACTTCTTGTCCATCGACATTGATTACGAAGCTTTCCATGGTCAATGGGTCGCGCTTGACTGGGATCACTAAGTTTGTTGTGCCAAAGCCAAGACTTAGATGATTCAGAGGAAAAAAGGTTAGGTAATACATTGGATGTATTGGCATATATAATATATATGTTTCGGACTTGGACGTCCTCCTACCGGATCTAGGAATTGGATTGGATCCAATTGATCTTAGAGATCTACCTAGTTAATTATCATACAATTTGTTGGCCAAAGTCAAGATTGTGTGATATTTAGCGGGATCCTAGCCCACTAGGAAACACACTTTCCCGAGTACTCGACATAGGGTTAGAGGCTCGCTGAAAAATAGTGGGAGGCAAGAATTGAATTTGCAATACTCGTTCAATCACTCGCCATACGCACTCATTCAAATTATTTCGTCGATATATTAAATGTTAGTTGGACTAATATTTAAATTGTTGTTTTGATTAACATTTGGACTGTATTATAGTTGATTATATATAATTGGATTATATTAATCAATATATTTGAATTAATTAATTTCAATTTACAGTTGATTTTATAATTGGATTATAGTAATCAATGTAATTGAGGTTAATTAATTTAAATTATATTTGATTATATAGTTGGACTATTATAATCATTATAATCAATAGTACCACAAATCGTTGATTAAATAGTTGGACTATTAGAATCAAGAAAGAAATGAAAGATTAGTGTTTAAAACATAATCCTGGGTGAAAATGTATTTAAACGACTTTAATTTTCAAATTGGGAATAATTTCAAGATGGTCTTGGAAATTAATAAGTTATTTTATTTGATAAAATAATGAATTATGCCTAAAGCCCGGAGTTAAGCAAATAAGTGGAATATGATATTTGGAATATTCGTGTAATGATAACTTTAGCGCTTAATCCATTAAGCTTGTCGAAGTAGACTCCTTAATTTCTGAATCAGAATTAAGGATTAGATCCTTAAAGTATGATAATGGAATTGAAGGATTTTCATGGATCTATTTTAGATCTTTAAAATACTAAATTGCAATAAATAATTCTTGGAGAATTAATGACTATTCTCAAGGAGACAAAATCAAAGTTTGCAATTAGGCAAGTATTGCAAGGCACACCTTACTTCGATATTCTAGAAACCCAAGGCTTGGCCAAAGGCTACTGGAATGTTGAAATTAGAAAAGTCAAAATCATTATAATCTTTTGGGAAGATAAAAGGACATATCCCAAAATGTCTTCACAAATGTGGCGAACAGGATCACAAAAGCATGACTGTCATTTCGACAAAGCAGACATGAAGGAATTGAAGACGAGCAAGGCTCGACTTCAAACAAGTTTATCAGATTATGTTCATCACTAGTATTAAAATTAGATTTTAAATACTTAGCATGGTACATAAATATATATTGATGTTCAGAATCTGTTTTGAACAGGATACTGACTTCAATTGAGATTAATATGCGATTTGAAAACGGGACGAAAGTCGCTATTTTAACTGTAGATACCTAACTTTAGGAATTACCCTCGGGTGTGTACTTAAATTAGGGAACTGAAAAATGTAACTAGTTTGACTAGAAATATTATCTTTATATCAGTGTTTGACCCGCTGCGGGTGAACCTTTATATTCTAGAACACTAAAGTGTTTTATTATATAAAGATGATATTGAGATAAACACATTAGATGTGAATAACAGAATTTATATTTTGAATATAAATAATATCTCAAAAATATATCATGACAAATAAATAGCTCTAACTGCTTTGATCAGTTAAGAAACTAATTGTGGCATTGTTGTCTGGAACACAATCAAACAAGACTCGTATATCCACTCTTTTGAAGAGTGGGTACTAGGACTGATTTGATTCCATTCAAATAAAGTCTACCAATCTAGTTTATTGGGCAAAGTGCCTATAGCACTATTTACTTGGTAAAAGTGTAAATGCCACTGATCTGTTAGACCTAGTTCATAGTGAAGCAAGTGGACCCATGTCTAGCTAGGCTAGAGGTGGATATGAATATTTCGTAACCTGTACGGATGTGGCATCGCGTTATGGTTATGTGTTTCTTTTAAAACACAAATCGGAAACTTTTACAGTTTCGACACGAAATAGACAAACAGATCAGCTAAAGTATTAAACCGTCACGGTAAAACCGTAATGAAAATACTTAGGCAGTAAGTTTCTCGTATACTTGAAAGAGTATAGTATTCTTTCAATGAGGACTCTTCCTGGAACACGTCAGTTTGACGGTGTGTCTGAACAGGATTAACGAAATTTTGTTAGACATAATAAGGTTAATCACGAGTCGCTCTGAGCTACCATTTCCTTCAACGGATAAGCTTTAAACAGTGCAAGAACTTATTTTGAATAAGGTTCCATAATAATCTGTTTGACAGATATCATATTAGATATGAACGGGAAAGAAACCGGGTTTCTCATTCCTGACCATTTGGGTATGCTTGGCATATGTTTGGATGATACCAAACTAAAACCCAAATAGGATAAGTTCCAATTGTAGGATATCCTAGGGATACCATAAGTATTGTACTTACACACCTCACAAGAGAACAATTAGATTGTTGCTCACCATGTGGTTTTCCTGAAAAGGAATACCGATATGCAGTGGTAAGTGTGAGGATAGTATAACTCGATAAAAATCGGAGTAATACTGTTCAAGGCACCGAATCTTAATGGAACATAAATAGTTGATCAAGAATGAAACCATACCATTAATCTTCGAATACACAAGAACCGCGTAAGTCGGAGAGAGTCAGAAAACAACCTGGGGTATGGGTTTCTGATCTCACCTCATAAAGATGTCTATCTTATTGAGGAATACCAACTGACTACGAATGAGGAAGTGATACAAGGTATCGACTCCATATTATGGAAAAGTGCCATATAATCCGAAATGGATTTCGTGTATATCAACCAGTTTGGATACTAGTTGAAGTACCACAAGGCATTGTGCCTATTGATACTATAAGTCTTCAAGGAAGTCGTATATGGATGGCAACAAACCAACATATAAAGCTAGGCTTTTAACGGAAAGGTATCGTTATCAACATTGTGTTGATTACGATTCAACCTTTTACCTATTGCCATGGTAAATCCATTTGGATAATGCTTGCTGATGCGAGCATGGGTTCTTGGAATTATCGTTTTGATGTAATCATAATGGTGTATGATTTAATTCAAAACGAAAATGATTCTTGTGTAAATTAGAGGGTTAGTGGGAGCGCACTGACAGTGGTTGTCCTATAAAATACTGATAATATGTCATTTCTTGGAAATGATATTCCCATAAAATAAATATCGGCGAAAGCTTGGCTTTCGAAATACTCCACATGGAACCGTACATTGAAAAATGTACTAGACCTGGTGTATCATACGCTTTGAGCCTATGGATTCACAAACAGGTTAATCCGAGTGATAGTCACTGGATTGATGTTAGGAACATCCGTTAGTATCTTAGAGAACTAAGGATGTTGTCTTAGTCTATGGAGAAGGAGAACTTGAAGTGACTGGGATCACTGTAGCAAGTTTCCTATAACCGATAAAGACGACTAAAAGTCGCAAACGGTACTATACAGTTTGAATAATAGTGCAGTAAGCTGGAAATCTTCCAAGCAAGATACTGTTACCGAATAAACAACAAATGCGGGTTAATTGCAGCAGTTGAGGCAGCAATAGAAGATATTTGGGTCGATACATATCTAATTAGATTAGATATAGTTATGTTAGCAGCTGAGCTAGGCATCAGAATAGGCTAAAGAATTAATGATCTCATCAACGATCCAGATACAAACTTACATATTCATCTGATTCATTCGGATCATACATCGTGGCGATGAGATGATCGAATAAATCGCATCAAGATGATATTCATGCAAATCCGCTGACGAAAGCTTTTCTCAACAGTTTGAGCCAACCGTACATAGTTCGGGTGTTAGACACTCGAGTGACTGGCTATAGGCCAAGTGGGAGATTGTTGGACAATTATGACCCATAGCGTCACTATTTGTACAGATCACGGTGTTGTTGTACAAATTAACTACGTGACATGGGAGATTGCACTCTTATCATTTGTGATTAGATCACCTAGATATATAAATGATAAGAGGTCCCTATGATTTGTTCCTGGACGGAGAATGATATGAGACAGTATCATTCCATGAAGGATAAATCATTAAACATCCCTAGTCAGAGCATTATCGAGATTGAACATCGATGAATGCGTAAAAGACTAGTATTATACTTGTGCGCGTTGTGAGGGCACAACAGCATAGTTCTCATATATTTGGGTATTGGATACTCATGCAAGTGTAATAGGAGGTTGTGTTTCACCAATGGTGCGGGAAACAGCTTCGCTCTGGATTAGACCCCCTCGGAATTCCATTGGTAGTATGACTACGTGTCTATGGAAGTCCGAAATCAAGGTAGGTGTATTTGGTCTTAACCTGAGACTTGCACCGCTAATACTTGCGACAATCAATATACTTTGGTTGCGGTCGTCCAGGGCTTTAACCGGTTCTGAGTACGCCAATACTGTGTATATTGAGAATCGCAGTGTGTTGGGTGTAATGTCAAGACGGAAGTGTCTCTCCAGTCATATGGAGTTGATGATCACGCAGAGATACAGAACTCGTTCTCTATATAAGGTTGCAACCGTCGGGATAATATGACTTGGTCATGATTATCCGATTTTAAAAAGACTAGTTGCTTGTCATCCGATATATGCTTCGTACGGGGTAGACACTATACCAGCCCCAGGCCTTGCATGTGATCATCCGATACTGGACAGAAATACGCAATACTACGGTATACTACGCTTGATATAGATCCTTATTCCTGTGAGGATATTTCCGGAAAATTGGGTAGGCATGGTGCTTTCCTAGAAGCCAACCTTTTCTTATAAATCGGTAAAACATAGTACTTGGTACTCACGTGTTCGGATAGTCCGACGACCGATTTGACTGCCAACAAATCCGGGGATCTCATGGGTCGCTTCCAAAGATTCACCGATGACGTATGACTCGTACTTTAATTGATCTGGGATTAATTAGATGAGAGAGAAAATTGATCTGGGATTAATTAGATGAGAGAGAAAATTGATCTTGGATTAATTAGATGAGAGAGAAAATTAATCTGGGATTAATTCGGAGATATTTTATCTAGGATAAAATATCGTTTAAAGAGAGAGAAAGATTAATTTGGAATTAATCGAGGAATTAATATATTTGATATATTAAACGAAATTGGATTTCGAAGCGGAATTAAAATCGGATTTAAATTCTGGCGAACGAATTAATTTAGAATTAATTCGTTAGCGATGTGAATAGTGATTTCACTAGGCGTAATCGTTTAATTATGACGAAACGGGAAATTTGTTAATTTGGAATTAGTGAACCCGAGCCCGAGATTATTTGCGAGCGCATTCGCATTTCGAATTCGAGTGCGGCACGTCAAATCAAGCGTCAAGTCGCTAGTCACATATAGCGTCACATCAAGCATCAAATCATGTCACTTTGAGTGATGTGACAATTGATTGGATTGATTGAGTGATGTGAGTGATGTGACAATTGATTGGATTGATTAAGTGATGTGAGTGATGTCACTTGATGTGATTAGGTGATGTGTGTGGTTGGCAATTAAAGCCAAATGTGTGTGAAATGAATTGGATTTTAATTTCATATGTATTAGATACATAAAAAACCCACCAAAACCGCATGCACATTTACATCTATTTTTCCCTCCTCTCTCCTCTTCTTCTTCCTCCTCTCTTCACTCACGCCATTCTTCTTCTTCTTGAGGCAGTGAACTGCCGTGAGAAACAAAATAAAATGGAGGGAAGCAAGTGTGTTTATGGCAAAACAAGAGTGCTAGCACACTCCGAGATCAATGCGAAGGTGGTAGGGAAGACCACCCATGAGCCGGGAGTCAAATGATGAAGCTTGGAGCTTCAAATCTTGTTGATGATGGCTGAAATTCACTGTTCACAGCAGCCCACTGCCGCCCAAACCAGTGAACTTTTCAGTTTTGTTGCCCAAATCGTCGCTCAACCGCTCGATGTAAGTATTCCGCAACTTCCGTCGTTGTATTCACTTGTGTTTCATGCTTGAGTTTTGATCTTGGGACCTTTAGAAACTCCAACAATTTAGGCATGTTGTTTCTTTACTCGTTATGCATGATGTTTAGTTAGTTTATGTTCATGTTTAAGTAATTATTTGATTATGTTAGTTTGATGGCTCAATATGTTCGATGTGTGATATTGCGTGTTTGTTGTTTAAAGACTTACTTTCAAGCATGCAATCTTATATTAGGATTTATTTAGCGGAAGCACATTAGATTTAAGTGACCTTTGAACATGATTATTGAGTAGATGCGGTTGATCTATTGCACATATTATATCGTCACAATGACATAAGTAAAGGACCATTCCGAACCCAACGGTTTGAGGTCTTCCCTTGCGAGGGGTGAGTGCGGCCTTAAATCTTTGTCCCGGTTCACACTGGGTGGCGACTCCATTATTCTCCGGTTTAGTTCCCCACGAACTACTTCGTACTCTCAATTAGGCCCTGAGTCTAGAACAGCATGCGTCGCCCAAGTTCTGTGTCCTACACATGATTAGCACATAAACCGACCATATAGGCGGAAACTAAGTTCAAAAAAAAAAATAAAACCAGTCATATAGGCGGTAAATAAGGTTGTCACCTAAACCGGCCATATAGGTGGAAACTAATTAATCCAAATTTTAATTAAAATAAGGGAGATTAATCTAATTTATCATATTAAAAGTCTTACCTCTTCACCCCAGCAGAATAAGATTACCTCCACATGCTATAAAAGAAAACACATAAAATTTTATTAAACAAATTAAAAGAAAATACAAGAAAACTTAAAGTAATACACAAGACACTTTCCTTTAGGTTTACAAGGAGAAATTCCTCCAAAGAAAGCATGAAAATTTTACTAAGTTAAGCTTGGTATTTATAGGAAAATTTAAAGCCTTCCACCAATTTCTCCACCAATTGCTCCAACAAACATGGCACCAAACATGCAAGCATGTTTGGTGGAAGTTTGAAAATTTTTACTTTTTATTTTTATTAATTTTATTTTATATTTTGAAAATGACTATAGTAATTACACAAAATACACTAGACTATTCATCAATTGCGGCCTTACAAACTTCCGAATTAGAAAATACTTAAATCTTGAAGGTTGTAGATCTCCGTGTCTTCTTTAATCTGGCACTTGAATCAGCTTAATCGAATATCAGATGAAAAAGTTATGGTCAAAATTCGAAACTTGTGCAAAATTGGAATTTCGGACTGCACTTCGTGACGCGTATAGTAAATTTCCATTTTCGCCATATTTTTATTCCGAATTTCATCGTTTTAGCCCAAAGTTGATTTCATTAAATCCCAATACTTTATTTATCTATAAAACACATCAAAACGTTCATCAAACTCGAGAAACTAAACAAAATATTAAGTAAAAGGGGCGGTAAATATTGATATATTTTCCGCTCATCAACCTCCAAGTCCGAAACATATATACAATATATATGCCAATATATCAAATATGTTTGCCTAACATTTTCCTCTGAATCAACTAAGCCTTGGCTTTGGCACAACAAGCTTAATGATTCCAGTCAAGCGGGACCCATTGACTTTGGAAAGCTTCGTAATCCATGTCGATGAACAAGAAGTGATCTTGACTGTGGCCAACAAATCACCACTTGCCTAAGGCATGCGAGATGGAACAAAGCCTTAATGATTCAAACACATCATCGATGGATAAAGGTCTTGACTTTGTCCAACAAACCAATGTCAATCTTTGATCTTGAGAATGAATCATTCAATGGAAGGAAAATGCTTAATATTTGTTGAGGGTTTTTCACGTAATTGGCAACCAATTAATTATCTTTGATTAGGTCTCATCATACACCCTTAAGCATGCATTATAAAAGCATAATAAGGCGCGATAAATAAATTAATAATGATATACTGATGGATATCTCACAAATTATTCCTAGAACAAATCACTCACTTTCCTCTCCCCGGCTAGCACTATTCTAACTTCTACCCAATTACATAATACATCAAAGAAACCTCATTAACATTGAGGGGAATTGGTGAGAAGAGAATTACAAAAAAGCAAGGAGATAATAGGCTGGACACACAGGTCCAATTAATAAATTCTAAAATTATAACAATTTCCCTTACCCTTCTAATATCCATCCGATATACATTATTCATACAACTCATTCAAGTATTCACACATAACATGTTATTCAATCAATCTAATCTAATTAATTAATCTTTGAATTAATGACCATCCAATATTCAAACAACGATTTGATTTGCGCGAGTCCAACTCAATTAAGAATAAATACTTTAAGTACATATTCATGAATTATATCGAACTACAACTTTAAATCCAATTTATTTGTATTCAATACTAATTCAAATTTAATTCCAAATTAAACACTCACACTTATTTATTTGCCTTAAAGACTTGGATTCCAAATCCAATCTTGATGGGTCTCAAATGCCTAATAACATCCAATGCCATTTTAATTAAAGTTCAATGGGCTTTTAATTAATTCTTAAGGCATGGGCTTTGGCCATAATGGATCAAACCCAAAATGCCAAGGCCCAATAGGAATCACCATATTGCCAACAAATCAATTTTGGCCCATTAGGCCCAATTAAATTCTTTAAAGGGCCAAGTGATGTATTTGGACTTTATGGAATTGGTTTTGGGCCCAATTGGATCCAATCCAAAATTCCAAAACCAAACTTGGTCAAACCAAGCCCATTAAGCCCAAATACACACTTTTAGCCCAATTAAACTTTAAAGGCCAATTAATATAATTTTAATATTCCAAATATTTTAATTATTATAATTAAAGTGTATTAGCCATGATTAATCAATTAACCTTAATATTTCCAAAACATCAATTAACTAATTAATAATGCTAAAGTTAATCAATTTATGCTCAACACAAATTGAAGCAAAACATATCATTTTCATGCTCAACATGCTCTTTGAATTTAACATAATCATTATTGACTTTGATTCTAATCTAATCAAACCAACAATTAACATATATATCTTTCATTAACACATCCAATGTTGTAAAAAAATTAAAATTCAAAGTGCAGTGGACTACATGGTGTTTGGCCAAGGTAAGATTTTTGTAACTTTTGATCCAATCAATTTAGTTCAAATCTAATCATGCACAACTCTAAGTTAACA
This sequence comes from Zanthoxylum bungeanum, assembly GCA_019454045.1. Classification (NCBI taxonomy): domain Eukaryota; kingdom Viridiplantae; phylum Streptophyta; class Magnoliopsida; order Sapindales; family Rutaceae; genus Zanthoxylum; species Zanthoxylum bungeanum. The sequence continues at coordinate 206,925 of SKCR01006517.1, forward strand.
TAATCTAAGCATGCTCAAACCATCAATTTGAATAAATCATGCTCAAAAGACAAAAGCTCCAAATTAAAGTCTCAAGAACCCTAAAACATTCAAGCTTAAAATTGGCTTATGATACCATTGTTAGTGTTCCTAGAACATGCCAAGGATCTAATAAGCAAGAATATGTGTGAATAATTCATTCTAAGTTGCGGAATGATTTACAATGAACGGTTTTTTTTTCAAAATTTGAATGAAGATCTCCAAGATCCAAGCTTTGTATTTTGATTCAAGCTTTGAGTTGGTTTCCCAATCACCTTAGAAGACTTTTGGCAGTGCTAGCTTCTTTAATCTTGCAACAAAATCAAAAGATGGAGAGGAGAGGTTCACGCCCATGGAGGAGTTCTAGGGTTTGTTTTGTGACTTGTGTGTGTTGAAAGTGAGTGAGAGATGGCTTTTGGTAAAACCAATTTACCCTTTTCACCTAAACAAGGTGGTTGGGTAAATGGTTTCACCAAAACCATTTCTAAGTGGTCGGAAAGTTGGTGGTATTGGCATAAATGCCAACCACTCTTCCAACCACCACATTTGAAGTGGGCCCCACATTTGAATTCAAAATTCAAATGGATTCTACGAATGTTTGCCGCGGCTCAGATCCGTTTAATCCAATTAAACAAATTTTCGTCGCTAAATAATCAAATCTAATTTAATTAAATAACGATGCCTCATAAATTTATTACGAATGCCCTTTACGAATTAATTCTAAATCAATCTGTCCGCATGTATTAAAGTCCGACTTTAATTTCTTATTGAAATGTAATTCTAATTAATATATCTAATATATTAATTTTAGCCCATATCAATAAATTAAATAGAAAAATCAAAATTTTTTATTAAATTTATTTTACCGATTAATTCCAAATTAATCGCGCTCTCTCTCTTCTGAACATATTTAATCCCAGATTAAATAATGCCTCAATTAATCCTAGATTAATTTTCTCTCTCTTAATTAATTCTAGATTAATTCTAATTTAAGTCAACTGTCATCGGTGAATCTTTGGGAAGCAACCCAAGAGACCTCTGGATATGTTGGCATTAAATCTGGTTATCAGACTATCCGATTAAGTGGGTACCTCGTACTACATGCTAACCAATTTGCAAGACATGGTTGGCTTCTACCAAATTACCGTGCCTGCCAAATTCTCCAGAAATATTCTTACTGGAATATACAATCTTTGTCAGACATAGAATACGTAGTATTACGTAGAGCGATCCAGTATCAGATGTTAAATGCAAGGTCTGGGACTGGAGTAGTGTCTGCCCCGTAAAAAGCATATATCGGATCATAAGCAACTAGTTTCTTTAATCGGATAATCATGGTGTTGTCACATTATCTCAATGGTTGCAATACATTAGAGTACCAGTTCTGTATCCCTGCATGATCATCATCTTCATATGATTGAAGTGATACTTCCATCTTGACATCACATCCAATACTCTACGATTCTCAATAAGCCCAGAAGAGGCGTACACAGAACCTTTTAAAGTCCTGGACGACCAAAACTAAAGCGTAATGATTGTCGCAAGTATTAGCGATGCAAGTCTCAGGTTAAGACCAAATACACCTACCCTGAATCGGATTCTCATAGACATATTGTCATACAACCAATGGGATTCCGTAGGGTCTATCCGGAGCGAAGCTGTTTCCGTACGATCGGTAAACACAACCTCCTATCATACTTGCATAAGCATCCAATACTTAAATATATAAGAACTAAGCTGTTATGCTCCCACAATGTACACAAGTGCAATACTAGTCTATTCCGTATTATCGATGTCCAATCTCGATAATACTACGACTATGGATATTTAAGGATTAAACCTTAGTGGATTAATACGGTCTCATATCTTATTATCCGGAACTAATCATAAGGACTTTTATCACTTTATATTTAAGTAATCCAATTACAAAATGATAAAATAGCAATTTTCATAGTCACATAGTTAATTTGTACAAAAACCATAATGTCTTTTGCAAATAGTGATGCTATGGGTCATAATTGTCTAACAACTTTGACATATGCCAGGAATGGTTTGATACCAAATCTCACTATTGAATCATATCCAACTTTTGAATCATGTATTCAAGGTATTTAATGTATGTAGCAGTGGTTATTCGTACTTCGTTACCTTTGTCGATGATCTGTCACGGTACAGTTATGTCTATTTGATGCGACATAAATCGGAAACCTTTGAAAAGTTCAAAGAATTCTGAAATGAAGTAGAAAAACAAATTGGTCAATATATTAAATGCCTTCGATATAATCGAGACGATGAATATATGAGCAATGAGTTCATGGATTATATGAAGGAGAATGAGATTCTCGCTCAATATAATCCTTCAGGTACTCCACAGCACAATGAAGTGTCTGAGAGAAGAAATCGGACTTTATTGGATATGGTCCGATCAATGTTGAGTTTTACAGATTTACCCTATTACTTATGGGGCTACTCTCTTTTAACAGCTGCACATCTTTTGAATAAGATTCCTTCAAAGCTGTTCCTACGACTCTATATGAGATATGGATCGATAGGAGACCAAATCTTAGTTATATTAAGGTTTGGGGTTGTCCTGCCTATGTCAGGGTGATTCAGCAAGATAATCTTTCGCCTCGAGGGCAAAAGTTTAGGTTTGTTGGATATCATTTGGAAATGAGGGGATATCTATTCTATGCTACCGAGCATCGAAATGTATTTGTAGCTCGCTTCGTAAGATTTCTAAAAGTAGAATTCTTGTCAAATGGTGGTAATCATAGACAAGTTGAACTTGATGAAGTCCAACCTGAAAACAACGAACCAACAGAGGAACCTGAAGTTCAAATAGATGAAGGACTTTCAATACACACACTTCATAGGTCACAAAGGGTATCTAAACCTCCTGAACGCTTGTATTTAATACAAGAAAAGAGTCTAGATGTTCTCTTAGTTGAAGAGACTGATCCTTTTACCATTAGAGAATCGATGTTGGATATCGACTCCGTGAAATGGCAAAGTGCCATGAACTACGAGTTAGACTCAATGCATGAGAATCAAGTTTGGGAATTGGTTCCGCTTCTCGAAAGAATTGTTCCTATCAGTTGTAATTGGGTTTACAAGAGGAAGCAAGGGCGTGATGATAAGGTTGAAATTTATAAGGCCCGACTAGTAGCAAAAGGTTACACGCAGCAACCTGGCATCGACTACGATGAAACTTTTTCACCAGTTGCACTGCTTAAGTCTATTAGGATTTTGCTTTCTATAGCTGCGTATCATGACTACGAGATTTTACAAATGGATGTTAAAACGGCTTTTCTAAATGGATTTCTTGGTGAAGAAATCTATATGAAATAGCCGGAAGGTTTTACGTCCAGTGAAAACTCGAGTATGGTATGTAAGCTTAAGAAGTCCATTTATGGACTTATACAAGCTTCACGATGTTGGAATCTTTGATTCGACGAGATTATTAGATCGTCTGGTTTTCTCAAGATTTCGGAATAGTCATGTGTGTATCAAAAGGCCAATGGGAGCATGGTAGTATTTTTAGTCCTCTATGTCGATGACGTCCTAATCATTGGGAATGATATAGGAATGTTACAAAGCGTCAAAGAATATCTCAGTAAGAATTTCTCCGTGAAGGACCTGAGAGAAACTTCTTATGTTTTAGGGATAAGACTCTATAGAAATAGATAAAAGAAGCTGATTGGGTTATCCCAATCAACGTACATAGATAAGATATTGGAACGGTATAATTTTGGTAACTATAAGGCAACAAACATACAATTCAGACATGAGATTCATCTTTATAAGAAGATGAGTCCACAAACAGAACATGAGAATGTTAGAATGTCTAACCAACCCTATGCTTCGTGTTCGGGTAGTATAATGTATGCCATGTTATGTACTAGGCCTGATATCAGTTTTGTTGTTAGCGTAACTAGCAGATATAAGTCCAATCCAAGAAATGACCATTTGATGGCCATTAAACATATCCTGAAGTATCTTAAATGTATTAAGGATAAGTTGATAATTTATGAAAGAAGTGAACTGTAAGTTAATGGGTATACGGACTCCAACTTCCAATTGGATCCCGATGATCGAAATTCTACATCTGGATTCGTCTTTACCCTTAATGGAGGTACAGTTAGCTAGAAGAGTTGCAAACAGGGATCAACAGCAGATTCCAACACAGAGGCGGAATACATTGCATCTTCTAAAGCTCCAAAAAAAGCTGTTTAGATTAAGAACTTTATCACATAATTGGGAGTTATCCCAAGTATCGAGAATGCGATTCTGTTATACTATGATAATACTGGAGCCATTGCGTAAGCAATAGAACCGAGGGCGCATCATAAGTCGAAGTATGTGGAACACAAGAACCATATTATTCGAGAGATTGTGTCACGAGGGGATATTATCGTGTGCAAGGCACCGAGTGAAGATAATGTAGCAGACCCGCTGGTGAAGGCCATACCTTTAAATTTGTTTGATAAATATTTGGAGTCGATGGGTAGTAGATACAATTGTTATGGGAACTAGAGCAAGTGGGAGTCTTTGTTGGGGTTGGTCCTAAGAGCGCCAATTCCTGGTTGTATTTCTTTATGAATACTACTGTAAAAATGTTTTATTATGAATAATATATGCAATTTCTATAATATAATACATCTTTTTAATATGGTAAAGACTTAATAGACCTTAGGATGATTAGTCATGATACTCTTGCAAAAGCGTTGCAAATAAAATTGAGTTGTATCATGACGTTGTCATTCTTAGACAGTTCTTGGTCAAGGTTTACACTACTTGGTCAGTAAAGTAGACTCGTTGAGACCGGTACATGTCATATACTGGAATTTATGATTCCAATGGTTTCTCAATGAACCATGAGTCTTGGAGACTCGTATAGACGTGTAGGTATTTATAGATGATAAACACTGAACGACTCACCGAAGATTCTTAATGGATGGTACATCAATGTTAACAAGAATCTTCTCGGGTTGAGTAGCATTTGTGATTTTTTGACTTGAGATGCCACTGTGGGCACATAAGACATCTTCAACACTTAGATGACAGTCACATCACCGATCTATTAAGATCAGACCTCCGCCTATTCATTGGGTGTCGATAGATCCTTAGAGTGTCCTGTGTGTGTCGAGATAGGATCCGTTTGTTCTGTATGCAGAGCTTAGGTGGTCCATATATGATTAGCAATCAGATAAGAAACCATGGGCTCATGGTACATTTTAGAAGTCAGTTCTAAATGTTCTTTTTGAGACTGCTAATAGAGATGTCGATGGAATAGTCCCTATAGAGATTTGACGTTTACATCTATATCTCTGGGATAAATCCGGATATATATGATTGAGGAATTATACATATGCCATGACCTCGACCTGTATGATTCAGCGGGATTATCTATGGTCGTTATAATTTACGGGTGGGTAAATTATGGACACGAAATTGGATTTCCTGACGGATATGCCTGAATTTAGAGAGTCTCACTAATGAAATATACTCATAGAGCACTAGGGCAACATTTATAAAAAATATTGATTATTTATAAGTCATTTAAAGGTTAAACACAAAATACATGTGAAGAGACCCAATAGTCATTTCCTAATTTTTGTGTATTTGTATTTAATGTTAGATTTTATCAAATACACATTAATTAATTGTCAAAGTGGTGAGGTTTTTTTGGTGAAGAATTGAATAAATTAAGGTGTTGGATTTTAAAGATTTGGTTAAATTGGAAATTTGATGAAATTGAAAAATTACGGGTCATAACCCACTCCAAATTTGGGCTTTTCATATATGTGATGTATTATAATATGAATATGATTCATGTAAAATTTTAGGTTGATTGGATTTGATCTTGGCATGTTTTGAACTAAAAGGACCAAATTATAATTAATTGAAAATTTGTGGTAGTCACCGCAATTAGCTCAAAAATTAGGAACTTGTGTGAAATCTGATTTCGATGCATTAGTTTTGTTGAAAAATATTTTAGAAATGATTTAGAATCTTCCAAAATTATATTTGACAACTTTTGGACTAAAATGATCAATTTACAAAATTTTGTGGCAATTCGGTAATTATTAAGAAATTTGATCTCTTGTGTAATTTTTCAGAATTTGATAATTGGATAATTAAATAATTAAGTTTATTTAGTTAATCAGAGGAAAAAATTTGAAATTGAAAAATTTTCGTTTTCTACTATTCTGCTACTTTACTGGATTTCCGCCATAAAACCCCTTCATGTGTCATTTGGGGAAATCTAGTCCGTCAAGGATTTTTTTGGGTACGGATTTTGAGCCTTTGGCTTACCGGAGTTCTTGTCCTAAGAATATTCGGTCTTTGTCTGGAATTGATAGGAATGGATTGGTTTATGGTGGCAGTTCCCACGTTTCTTGTAGTACCTCTATTGTTTCTATTTTGAATGCTAGTTCTACAGTTTTTGGTTTGAACGATGCTTTGAGTAGTAGTCCTGCGGTTTCTATTGAAGGGGGATTTGAGTATCTATCTTAGTGTTTTTATGTTGAATTGAGATTTGAGTAATTGTCAAGCTGCTACTATGTTGAATGGGGATTTGAGTAATGCCATGCTTCTTTTGTGTTGAACGGGGATTTGTGTAATTGTCATGCTGCTTTTGTGTTGAACGGGGGTAGTTTGGAGGTGGATCCGGTAATTGCAATTGAGAAATGCAACAATAGTGCTACCAGTGGTGTTGCTGAGGAGGAGTTAAAGAAGTTAGAGACTGATTTTGTTAGTAAGGGTGGTAGGGCAGTGACAGTGAGTTTGGACTCTAACTTACCGAGGCCTCGAGGTTTTGGTGTGGAAAGGGCTCCTTATTATGCCAATATGGTGAATGGTTTTAATGAGGCTAATAGGCAGTTACCCAATTCTAGCTCAACTGCTTTTTAATTTATTCAACCTAGCAAAATTGATGGTCGGGTTAAGGTTAGTTTGCCTTTAAAGGTTGCTGAAGAGGGTAGTGTCATTTAGCATAGTATAGTTGGTTATTTTGTGGGAAAGAAGCTTTTGTTTCAAGTTGTTGACTCTATTGCACATAAGATTTGGGGTAAGTTTGGTTCTAAATTCCGACAATTGTTTCATCTTGTTTAAATTTGCTACCTTCCAAGAAGCTTGTGTAGTTTTGGAAAGAGTCCTATGGCATATGGCTAACAGGCCTTAGTTCTTAAGCGCTGGCAACCGAGCTTACTCTTACCAAAGAGGATATTAATAGAGTTCTTTTTTGGGAGTTCTAGCTTGGGTTCGCCTCTACAATCTTTTGTTTGAGTGTTGGACGTCTAAGGGTCTCAGTTTTATGGCTAGTGTAGTTGGCTGCCCTCTTCATGTTAATCATATTACCCTCTCTACGAAATGGCTTAGTTAAGCTTGGGTTTGTGTTGAGATTGATCTTAGGGAGGCTGGTTGAGGAATTTATTTTCAATGTTCTAATGGTATGTGGATAACGGTTAGGGCCGGATATGAGTGGGTTCCTGTGAAGTAGTTTACTTGTGAGGTTTTGGTCATTTATTGAATTCTTGCCCTAAGGGTATTCCCAAGAACGAAGGGAGTAAGCTTGTACCTAAGACTTCTATTCTTTCTAGGGTTGCAACTGTTTTGGCTATAGCAGATTAGTCTAAAGAGAATATTTAGGTTATGGTCACTAATAAGTAGAAATGTAAGGAAGCGGATTTGCTTACTTTAGGCATTTCATTTTTGCATGTGAAACTCGATGATGAGTCTCAGTTGGAGGCACTACCTTTTAAGTTGCGAAAGCCGCGGGAAACGGACATCGGAAGGGAAGAGTCAAGAATCGACTCATTGACGGATTAAGTTCACTAGTTTAGCTTCGAGTAACTCGTTTGATCTGTTTTAAAAATTATCCCCGGCCCAAGACACTCACAAATCACCTAACTCGGCCCAAAACCCCCGCAAGCCCACACATCTAGCCCACACAAAACACACACACCAAGCCAAGCCCACCCACACACACCAAGGCCCACACGCCCAAGGCCTTCAATACACACCCCAAATTAAATAAATATTAATTAAAAGATTAAATAAAATAATAATTAAATTAATTAAATAATTAAATAAAAATATTACCAAACATAAAATAAGTATATGCCTAATATAAACTAATCAAATATAATCATTCCTAACTAAATAAAATATATACCAATCTAAAATATTGACTTCCTAATCTAACAAACTAAATGCCTAATCAACACCAATCAAATATTGTAACTTCCTAATTTGAATTAACCTTGTCCCCCCTCAATCTTGTGTATACCTTTCTTGGAAATCCTAAATTGAATGCAAGATCCTTTCCTTATGAGACAAGGACAAACCCTAGCTCTTTTCTATATAAACAAAGCTTCACCAAGCCTCCCCTCCTCTCTTAATTCACGAAAATTCACAAAAAAAATAAAAAGAAAAAGTTTCAAGGTTCACGGCAAGAAGGTAGAAAGAGGCAAGGAAATTTCTCTTCATCTAATCCCTCCATAACCGAAAAACACCACCATCTTCCACCCATCCATTGCCGCATCTTTAACCAATTTTCACAGCCCCAAATCATGCCCAAACCAACCTTAAAAACAGCAGCAAACACGCCCCTAAACAGCAGCAAACAGTCCCTCCATTACCAAAAATCACAGCCCCCTTAAACCCCCCACACATCACAAAAATGCACTTTTTTTAACCACTAAAACTGCACTATTTAACCCTAAAACAGCAGCAAAAAAACCTTAAAAACAGCAGCAAACCGCCCCTAAATCACCCAAACTAGTGAGTAAAAACTGCACATCTAACCATTAAAAAGTCACAAAAAAAATCTGCACTTAAAGCCTTTAAAAACATCAAAAACAGTAGCCTAAAACACCAAAACAGTGAGCTGAAACAGTGAGTAGAAATACAGCAAAAATAGCAGCAAATCGGAGACCAAACAGCGAGCAAAATAGCAAAACAGTGAGTTAAGACGCTAGACCAGTGAACCAGAAAAGTTGAGGAGCTTTACCCTTCCGATCTCCGCGAAACGCAAGCCCGAAAGTCGGCAAAAAAGGTTAGACCTGAGGGTATTTTTCACACTTGTTTTCAGTTTCGTTTTTACTATTCATTGAGCTTTATTCGCATGATTATGATGTTTAAATGTATGTTGCGGCCCTTGAGTAGATAAATATGTATGTGTTATGAATATGATGTGTGTTGTGGGCATTGGATAAAATGAAAGGCGTGTCGCCTCTTGAGGTATATCGGATGGAAACCCGGACGTAAATTTCATAGCCGATTCCGAATGGACGGTAGTATGATCTGTACTCGGGCCACAACTCCACGTACCACTTGAGTAAACGGCATGTTCTTTTGTTTTTAATTTGAGTTGTTTAATTATTCCGCCATTTAATTTTCTGCACGTTATTTATTTATGTAATGATGAGAAAAGCGCATGGGCTTAGTAAGTGCGATGAAAGGTCCTCTAATTGAAGAGGTTAAAATCCTTTACCACGATGCTTCGCCGCGCCGAGTATTTTTGTGTTTGCTTTTGTTTATTTATGCATATTATGTGTTTATTGCGCATGGGCTTAGAAAGTCGGATTAAAGGCCCTCTGTTTCACGGGGATAAGATCCTTACCACGATGCTTCATCGCACCGGATGACGTACATTCGATTGGACGTGAGATGTGTTCAATCGGATATACAAAGTCCGATATCTTGTTTTTGTTATTATGCCTTTATTTTATGCATATTATGTGTTCATTGCGCATGGGCTTAGTAAGTCGGATTAAGGCCCTCTGTTTCACGGGGATAAGATCCTTTACCACGATGCTTCGCCGCGCCGAGTATTTTTGTGTTTACTTTTGTCTTTATTTGGCATATTATATGTTTATTGCGCATGGGCTTAGTAAGTCGGATTAAAGGCCCTCCGTTTCACGGGGATAAGATCCTTACCACGATGCTTCACCGCGCCGGATGACGTACATTCGATTGGACGTAAGATGTGTTCAATCGGATATACAAAGTCCGATATCTTGTCTTTATATTATGCCTTTATTTTATGCATATTATATGCTCATTGCGCATGGGCTTAGTAAGTCGGATTAAAGGCCCTCCGTTTCACGGGGATAAGATCCTTTACCACGATGCTTCACCGCGCTTCTTGTCATGTCACTGATTCTTTTGTACATCATTGCCTTATTCATGCATGTATTATGGAATTCCATATAGTTTCATCATCTACCTTAGTCTTGGCTTAATGTATTACAATTTATGCATCCATGTTGTGAAGGCGTGTGGACATTATTTCTTGTGGTATATCGGATGGAAACCCAGACGTAAATTCCGTAGCCGATTCCGAATGGACGGTAGTGCGGTCTGTACTTGGGATACAATTCCACGTACCACTTGGAAAAGTATTCACATGCATGTTTGTGCCCATATTAGTTATCATCTTTATCACATATAACATGCTTAATCAGAAATTTGTAGTGTCCACATGTGCGCACTTGCATCTCTCTCATTCTTTGCTTTTTCTTCTTCCAATCATGATTAATCACACTCTTTGGCATTATATCATGGCACGTTATCTTTAATGTACGAGTGCATCTTTAGTGGTTTATCTTTGCGTGTTTAAATTCGCATCTTTCTTAATCTCTTCAAGTTATGCGTTATGTTGATTTTGTTTATTATGCGGTTATTTTGATCTTGTTTCATATGCCTTTATAATGCGCTTATAACATGAGATGTTCGCTTTATTTTGATTTCCTTTATATTGCATGACAATATTGCCATGGTTGTTTGTGTTTATGTTGGCATGAATGATTGAACTCTTATGATTTTATATGCTTGTTGTTGCATGCAAACTTAGCAATAGGACTTGATTTCATATGTTTAGATGTAAGCTTTATATTCATGTATGTGAACTTAGGATTGTGGTGGACTTTGAAATATATGTCATAGGCTTGGTTGGATTATTGCATAAATCTTTACATTACAAGTGGCATTAAGTAAGGGACCATTCCAACCCAATGGTTTGAGGTCTTCCCTTGCGAGGGGTGAGTGCGGCCTTAAATCTTTGTCCCGGTTCACACGGGTGGCGACTCCCTTATTCTCCGGTTTAGCCCTTCGCTGGCTACTCCGTACTCCCAATTAGGCCCCGCGCCTAGAACAGCATGCGTCGCCCAGGTTTCCTGTGTCACCACAGTCTGGCGACTCCACTGGGGATAGAGAATCGGCCCGAAGCAATGCCTTGTAATGTATAGATTTATGCTTTAATTACCGTGTCTACAAATGGGTAAAATGAGGGTTGTTGATTAAAGACATTTTAAGGCTAGTTAGTGGTTTGGTGTCTTCCCTCACTCACTACCTTTCGAGGAAAAGCTGTGAAGGCACCTAAATGATCATTACCATTAGCCTGTTGGGACATACTAATTTGGAGGATTTGTTGCTTATTCCTGTCACCAAGCGATAAGAGCCTAAGAGGTTGGGTACTTAAGTGAGCCTCGCTCCACCTTCCCTCTGGGGAATCTGCAACAAGGAATCTATTTGACAGTTAGTCACACACCATGACTTGTTGGCACGTACCGTAAGGTATAAAAAAGGTTCGCTTGCTTGGTCGCTCGAACCCTTGAGTGGGGAGACCTAGTTGTGGGCAATCCTTCACCGACAAGAGTCTTTGTCCATACTCCCACGAACCCACGCGTAGACCGGGTTGTGTAGCCTATAACAAATATTTCCTTGTGCTTTAGGACCACTCTTATTTTGATGCGGTTGGACTCTTTGTCAAAAATGTGAACTTGCTGGGCCATTTAAACTGGGGCGAGTTCGTATCTTATGACAATTAGGCCCAAAGCTTCTGAAATGATGGTGGGCCACACTGTAGAAATTATTATTTTATGCTTATATTATCTCCCTTGTATGCTTGTGTTTGGGAACATTGCTATCTGGATCCATTTGGATCTTTTGTCATGAGATATGGGCTTGTTGGGCCATTTAAACTGGGACAAGAACATATCTTATGATTATTGGGCCAAAGGCTTCTAAATGACGATGGGCCATTTTGTGATTGTGTTCGGAATGTTATCATTTGGATTTAGTTGGGCTCCTTGCCATAAGATATGAACTCGTTGGGCCATTTAAACTGGGACGGGTTCACTCTTATGACAGTCAGCCCGAAAGCTTCTAAAATGATAATAAGTCGATTTGTTTGAAAATTTTATTGACTTAGTATGATTTATATATTATATGCTTCTCATGCACATCATGCATACATATATTATGTTAACACCCCTCTGTCTTTAAAAAAGACATCATAGATACCGTTTGGGTTAGAGAAGGGACAAGACTCACCAAAAATCGAGAACAGACATGAGTGAATCAGATATTGAGGTATCCCGTATGGATCAGTTGGAAAACAGTCTCACAAAGATTACTGAACAGTTGCAAGCCTTGACTACTGCTGTGGCTGGTATGGCTGTGCCCCGTGCTGGGGGAAATTCTGAAAATGTGAGGCGTGAGGAGCCTCCGATTGGGTTGGGGGATGATGTCCCCGCTTTTGATGACGACATGGCAGAATATGCAACAGGCAAAATGATTGGGTCTCCGGCAGAATTTCAGAAACTTCGGGATCAGGTTGAAACAGTTACCCGCAAGATGAGGGGTAAGTATGAAGAGTTGTTAGATTATGAGGCAATGACCTTCGAAGAACAGTTGCCGGCTCAGTTCAAGATGCCGGACATGGCTAAGTTTAACGGGAATGGGGATCCGAGGGTCCATCTCCGTCAGTATGTTTCAGTCATGAGTTCAGTGGGTTTGTCCAAGCGCCAGGCGCTGAAAATGTTTGGAATGTCACTTGAAGGGGCACCGGTAGTTTGGTATCACAGCCTTGAGAAGAAGGTTAGGGAAGATTGGAGGGAGTTGGCTGATGCTTTTCTAAAGCAGTACGTCACGGACTTGGAGATTGATTTGTCACTCCGTGATTTGGAGAACACCAAACAGAAGCCGGAGGAAAGCTTCAAGGAGTATGTGGACCGATGGAGAAGTCAGTTGTTGAAAATGCAGACTAGGCCCTCTGAGAAGGACCAAATTAAGATGATTATCAAGGGCACCAAGCCCTCCATCTATGGGAAACTGAGGAGGATGACCTCCATGATTACAGACTTTCGGTAGTTGAGGGAAACTGTCATGGACATTGAAGAGGAAGAGACAGAAAACAGGAAGTTTTATGGCCTAAGTAGGAGGCCTATTGGGGGGACATCGGGTACCAAACCTGTCTCTGCGGAGATTGCTGCCATCCGGAGACCCTTGTCTAAAGTGTTGGAGAAATTAAAAAGACAAGGACTTCTAAAACCCTTGGAGGCCAAACCATTACCTAATCCCCCACCATCACATTACAACCTAAACCTTTACTGTCACTTCCACCAACAGAAAGGCCATGACACTGATAATTGCACCCGACTCCGCCATGAAATCCAAGACCTGATAGATTCCAAGAAAATACCCGACCCAGAAACAGAACAGCCTGACACACACAGAAATCCATTACCCAACTACCGTGCCGTACCACCACCAACCTATATGATCAATTCAGGCCTCCCAGAAGACCTTGTCCTAAAATCCTTTCACCCTCAAGCCTTTTGCCTGGGAATCTGGGATAGTAATAGTGAAGATGAGACTGAGCAAGGGAAGAACTTTTGGCTTGATTTCTCTAGTGGTGATGAGGAAGAAGTGAGGGGAATGACCCGCAGCGGCCGCTTTTACAATGATGTGGCGGAAAGGGGTAAGGAAGCCTTGACCGATGGTAGAGAAGTGGTGGAAAGTGCAGAGAATGCTGATGGGGATACAGTGTTGAAGCAGTTGAAAAAGACCCGGGCTCAGGTTAGCATCTGGGAATTACTGTGCACATCTCAAGAGCATAGGCAGGCCATGGTTGAGGCCTTGAATAAAATTGTGGTGCCTGAGGATGCCAACCCCGCAATGCTTGTCGGGTCGGTACGAGGAGAAACTTTGCAAAGGATCACTTTTTCAGAAGAAGAACTCCCCGGCTGAGGGTAGAAATCATAACAGGCCTTTGTTTATCAGAGCTGAAGTGAAGGATAAGAAGACTTCATGTGTAATGGTGGATGATGGTTCGACCATCAATGTGTGCCCGTTGAAGATTTTGGCCAGGCTGGGCATAAAGGCAACAGACTTGGACCCCTCCAACATGACCATTAAAGCTTATGATGACAGTAAGCGCGGAGTGGAAGGTACTTTTATGGCTATGGTTAAAGTGGGCCCAGTTGAGGACGAAGTTGAGTTTACAGTGCTGGATATCCCAGCCACTTTTGTCTTATTATTGGGAAGGCCCTGGTTTCATAAGCTTGGGGGTGTGCCCTCTACTCTGCACCAAATGATTAAGTTCCCGTATGGGGGAGAAATTGTTACTATCCGAGCTGAGGTAGATAATGCTGTGGCCGCTTTGGAAGTACCGCCTTTCACAAGGTTCCAAGTGTCGGCAACTTTTGAGGAATGGGTGGATCCTAAGGTAGCTAGGATCATGGGAAAAATGAAGTATGAGCCGGGTGAGGGTTCAAAACTGCCAGATTTCAGAGGACAGACTACTCGGAAGGGTTTGGGGTACAAGTCTGATGAAGAAAAGCCGAAGGTCAGGAAGAAGGGCCTGAAACTGATGGATTGCTTTGTGAAGGCTTCAGGGTATCAAGGTGAGCCTGAGCCTGTGGAAGTTAATGGAATTGTGGTACCAGGGTTTGAGATCTTCCAGGATATATTGGGAAAAAAGCCAATAATGGAAAAAGCTGCAAAGAATGAAGAAGAGAAGTGGGAAGAAGAACTAATGAAGTTAGAAAGTCTGACTCTTGAGGGAGATAAGAAGCTCGGAAAGAACCCGGTTGTAGAGGAAGAAGTGTCTATGAGTGATGAAGACATTTACCTTCCTGATTTTTTGAATGTACTTCCGCATTATCCAATAATAAAGACATCTCTTTTGCTTACTTGCCTGAGTCATTTTCTTTTACTCTGCACGAATCAAGTATATTTGATATCAGCTCGGCCAAAACAAATGCATTTAACCTTGGTACACCTGAGAATCCCAAGGAAATTCTGATTGCAAGTGAAGTTACCGCTGAAGAGCGGGAGAAACTAGAAGAAGTATTGATCAGATATGCCAAAGTGTTTGCTTGGTCCTATGAGGACATGTCTGGGGTAGACAGAAGCATTGCCCAACACACAATTCCAACTTATCCGAATATGAGGCCAGTGAAACAGAAGCTTTGACGGATGAGACCAGAATGGGCTGAGAAAGTTAGAGAAGAAGTTAAGAGTGTCGGGTTCCTAGAAGTAGTGATGTATCCCGAGTGGTTAGCCAACATTGTGCCAGTGCCGAAGAAAGACGGAAAAGTCAGAATGTGTGTGGATTACAGGGATCTCAACAAGGCCTGCCCGAAAGATGATTTTCCACTACCGCACATAGATGTTCTGGTTGATAGTGCGGCTTTATCTGCTATGTACTCATTTGCATATGGGTTTTCAGGGTATAATCAGGTTCTTATGGCTGAAGAAGGCAAGCACAAAACTGCCTTCGTCATAGAGTGGGGCACTTATTGTTACAAGATAATGCCGTTTGGGCTTAAGAATGCAGGAGCTACTTATCAGCGGATGGCCACTATATTATTTCATGATTTGATGCACAAGGATATTGAAGTGTATGTGGATGACATAATGGTGAAATCAGAGACAAGAATCAGACATATAGAGGCACTTGAAAAGTTCCTTCAAAGAGTTGATAAATACAACTTGCGGTTAAATCCTAAGACGTGTGTGTTTGGAGTGACGTCAGGGAAATTACTGGGTCACATAGTGGGAATGGGTGGAATAGAGGTGGATTCTGAGAAAATCAAGGCAATTACTGAGATGCCGGCACCGAAGACAAAGAAAGAAGTTAGAGCATTCTTGGGAAAGATTCAGTACATCAGTCGATTCATTGCCAAGTTGACATCAGTGTGTGAGCCTATCTTCAAACTGTTGAGAAAAGATCAGCCTGTGAGATGGAATAAACAGTGTCAGACAGCCTTTGACAAAATCAGAGAGTACTTGGTAAAGCCTCCTGTATTGAAACCTCCGAGACCGGGCAAACCTTTGATATTGTATCTGGCTATAGAATCAGAAGCACTGGGGGCGATGATGGTACAGGCAGATGAGACAGGGGTGGAACATGCAGTCTATTATCTGAGTAAGAAGATGCTTCCGTATGAGGCTCGATATCAAGAAGTAGAGAAGATCTGTCTTGCAGTGGTATGGGCTTCCAGAAAGTTGCGGCATTATTTCCAGTCTTACAAGATCCAGGTAGTGGCAAAGGAGAATCCTCTAAAATATCTTCATTCGGTGCCTTCACTGGTGGGAAAACTGGGTAGATGGTTAGTATTGCTGACAGAGTTCGACATTGAGTATCTCACCTCCAAAGTGATCAAAGGGCGAGCAGTAGTAGCAGAGTTTCTGGCATTGCAACCTGTTGAGGGGGATCAGTATAAGTTTGAGTTCCAGATGAAGAGATGAAGAGATCCAAGCAAAACAATTCAGAGGTGGAAGATGTATTTTGACTTGAGGAGAGTAGTAAATTACAAGGGAGCCGGAATTGGGATCGTGATAGTGACCCCCGAGGGAGAGACTTTGCCTTTGGCCAAGAGGTTGACGTTCAGAGTGACTAACAACATGGCCGAATATGAGGCATGCGCTTTTGGTTTGACAGCATTGATAGCCTTGAAAGCTGAGAGTGTGGAAGTCTACAGAGATTCTATGTTGGTAGTCCAGCAGATGCGATGAGGATGGGAATTGAAAGAAGAACGGTTGAAACCTTACCTCCTTCACCTCAGAAAGTTGGCACAGGTTATCCCCGATTATAAGTTTCAGCACTTGCTGAGAGAAGAAAATCAGATGGCAGACGCATTGGCTACACTTGCAGCAACTTGGGAAAATCCAGAGAAGTTGGTAATGAGACCATTGGTACTGATAACAACAAGCAGACCCGTCTATGACACAGAAAAAGTTTTGGAAGTAGAGGTTGACGATGGTAAACCTTGGTATCATGACATTCAGAGGTATCTGGAACATGGGGAACTCCCGGAAGGGGCAAGCAGAAAAGACAGAATAGCCATTCAGAAGTTAGCTTCTCAGTATGTGATCTTGAAAGGAGAACTGTACAAGAGGCAAGCAAACGGTATTCAGTTGAAGTGTTTGAGAAAAGAAGAAGCTCAGCATGTAATGGAAGAAGTGCACGCCGGGGTATGTGGTCCGCACATGAACGGGTTGAATCTGTCCCGCAAGATTGTGAGACAGGGGTTTTACTGGTCAACCATGGAAGCAGACTACGCAAAGATGGTAAAGCACTGTCATGATTGTCAAGCACATGGTAATTTGAATCACTTGCCGCACACATAGTTGCACGGGTTGTCAGAGCCTTGGCCTTTCTCAGAATGTGGAATTGATATGATTGGAGAAATTCGACCGAATGCATCGAATGGGCATCGCTTTATAGTAGTAGCAGTAGATTACTTCTCAAAGTGGGTGGAAGCTGAGTCGTTCCGTAATGTTACAGCAAAGCAGATGGCAAAGTTTATAGCTCGGAATCTCATTTATTAGTACGGTATGCCGCATCATGTAGTGACAGACAACGAAGTTCAGTTTCAAGGAGAGACGAAGGCAATGTTACAGAGATACGAGATAGGCCACCATAAGTCGTCACCGTACAGGCCGCAGGCAAATGGGGCAGTTGAGGCAGCCAATAAGACTATAAAGACAATTTTAGCCAAGATGACAGAGAACTGCAGAGATTGGGCTGAGAAACTACCATATGCTTTGTGGGGGTACAGAACATCAATAAGAACAGCAACAGGGGCCACACCTTACTCTTTGGTCTATGGAATGGAAGCAGTATTGCCAGTAGAAATGGAAATACAGTCTATGAGGGTACTAGCAGAGGCAGAATTACCGGAAGAAGAATGGGCCGCACAGAGGTTTGATCAGTTAGTATTGCTGGATGAGAAGAGAACGAAGTCTTTGTATCACATGCAGTTGTATCAGAAGAGACTAGCCCGAGCATTCAACAAGAAAGTACGCCCCACCAAGATCAGAAAGGGTGATTTGGTACTTAAGCAATCAATGCCGTCGATGACAGATCCCAAAGGAAAGTTCAGACCTAACTGGGAAGGACCTTACATAGTGCAGAAAGTAATGGGAAATGGAGCAGTGAGACTATCAGACTTGGAAGGGAATGAGTTCACCGAGCCGATCAACGTAGACAGATTGAAGCAGTATTTTGCCTGAGGGAGAGAAATCGAGCAGTTACCAAGGGAATTGGCAGAAGACCTAACCCAACGGAATAAGAAAATCATTCATGCATACACGAAACATTGTATTCTCTTCGTGTTTGTTTTTGTTTTGTGTTCGCAGGTTCGAAGAAAGGAGAAAGCAGCAGTTCGAGGGCGAGGCCCATATCTGCTTGGGGGCGAGGCCCCACATCATCATCAGTCTAAGGGCGAGGCCCATGTCAGCCTGGGGGCGAGGCCCATATCAGTTCGAGGGCGAAGCCCCAGTCAGCTTGGGGGCGAGGCCCATATCAGCTTGAGGGCGAGGCTCACATCGTCAGCAGTTTTGGGATGTGTCCCAGGGTCGAGGTACCTCTGCTGTCAGTTGTAGTTCCGGGATGCGTCCCAGGGTCGAGGGCCCACTACATCATCTGTTAGAGGGTGATGCCCTCATTTCCAACGGTATCGGGATGCGTCCCAGGGTCGAGGTGCCCCCGTTATCGGTTGCAGTTATTGGGATGCGTCCTAGGATCGAGGTCCACTGCATCATCAGCTCGGTGGAACAGCAGGCAAATCAGGTGGCAGCTGGTGAGCCAGGTAAGTGAAAATGCATTGCATAATTTTGATAGGATTGTTCAAAGTCACACACTGCACAAATCCCATCAAAGTGGGGGCGACTGTAGGCATTGCATTTTTACATGTGAAACCCGATGATGAGTCTCAGTTGGAGGCACTACCTTTTAAGTTGAGAAGCCGCGGGAAACGGACATCGGAAGGGAAGAGTCAAGAATCGACTCATTGACGGATTAAGTTCACTAGTTTAGCTTCGAGTAACTCGTTTGATTTCTGTTTTAAAAATTATTTCCGGCCCAAGACACTCACAAATCACCTAACCTCGGCCCAAAACCCCCGCAAGCCCACACACCTAGCCCTCACAAACAAACACACACCAAACCAAGCCCACCACACACACCAAGCCCACACGCCCAAGCCTTCAATACACACCCCAAATTAAATAAATATTAATTAAAACATTAATAAAATAATAATTAAATTAATTAAATAATTAAATAAAATATTTACCAAACATAAAATAAGTATATGCCTAATACAAACTAATCAAATATAATCATTCCTAACTAAATAAAATATATACCAATCTAAAATATTGACTTCCTAATCTAACAAACTAAATGCCTAATCAACCCAATCAAATATTGTAACTTCCTAATTTGAATTAACCTTGTCCCCTCTCAATCTTGTGTATACCTTTCTTGGAAATCCTAAATTGAATGCAAGATCCCTTCCTTGTGAGACAAAGATAAACCCTAGCTCTTTTCTATATAAACAAAGCTTCACCAAGCCTCCCCTCCTCTCTTAATTCACGAAAATTCACAAAAAAAATACAAAGAAAAAGCTTCAAGGTTCACGCAAGAAGGTATAAAAGAGGCAAGGAAATTTCTCTTCATCTAATCCCTCCATAACCGAAAAAAACACCACCATCCTCCACCCCTCCATTGCCGCATCTTTAACCAATTTTCACAGCCCCAATCACTCCCAAACCGACCTTAAAAATAGCAGCAAACACGCCCCTAAACAGCAGCAAACAGTCCCTCCATTACCGAAAATCACAGCCCCCTTAAACCCCCCACACATCACAAAAAAAACTGCCACTTTTTAACCACTAAAACAGCACTATTTAACCTCTAAAACAGCAGCAAAAACACCTTAAAAACAGCAGCAAACCGCCCCTAAATCACCCAAACTAGTGAGTAAAAACTGCACATCTAACCATTAAAAAGTCACAAAAAAATCTGCACTTAAAGCCTTTAAAAACATCAAAAACAGTAGCCAAAAACACCGAAACAGTTATCTGAAACAGTGAGCAGAAATACAGCGAGCAAAACAGTAAAACAGTGAGTTAAGACGCTATAGACCAGTGAACCAGAAAAGTTGAGGAGCTTTACCCTTCCGATCTCCGCGAACGCAAGCCCGAAAGTCGTCAAAAAAGGTTAGACCTGAGGGTATTTTTCACACTTGTTTTCAGTTTCGTTTTTACTATTCATTGAGCTTTATTCGCATGATTATGATGTTTAAATGTATGTTGCGGCCCTTGAGTAGATAAATATGTATGTGTTATGATATATGTGTGTTGTGGGCATTGGATAAAATGAAAGGCGTGTCGCCTCTTGAGGTATATCGGATGGAAACCCGGACATAAATTTCATAGCCGATTCCGAATGGACGGTAGTATGATATGTACTCGGGCCACAACTCCACGTACCACTTTAAGTAAACGGCATGTTCTTTTGTTTAATTTTGAGTTGTTTAATTATTCCGCCATTTAATTTTCTGTACGTTATTTATTTATGTAATGATGAGAAAAGCGCATGGGCTTAGTCAGTGCGATGAAAGGTCCTCTAATTGAAGAGGTTAAAATCCTTTACCACGATGCTTCACCGCGTCGAGTATTTTTGTGTTTGCTTTTGTCTTTATTTATGCATATTATGTGTTTATTGCGCATGGGCTTAGTAAGTCAGATTAAAGGCCCTCCATTTCACGGGGATAAGATCCTTACCACAATGCTTCGCCGCGCCGGATGACGTACATTCGATTGGATGTGAGATGTGTTCAATCGGATATACAAAGTCCGATATCTTGTCTTTGTTATTATGCCTTTATTTTATGCATATTATGTGTTCATTGCGCATGGGCTTAGAAAGTCGGATTAAAGGCCCTATGTTTCACGGGGATAAGATCCTTTACCACGATGCTTCACCGCGCCGAGTATTTTTGTGTTTACTTTTGTCTTTATTTGTACATATTATATGTTTATTGCGTATGGGCTTAGTAAGTCAGATTAAAGGCCCTCTGTTTCACGGGGATAAGATCCTTTACCACGATGCTTCACCGCGCCGGATGACGTACATTCGATTGGACGTAAGATGTGTTCAATCGGATATACAAAGTCCGATATCATGTCTTTATTATTATGCCTTTATTTTATGCATATTATATGCTCATTGCGCATGGGCTTCGTAAGTCGGATTAAAGGCCCTCCGTTTCACGGGGATAAGATCCTTTACCACGATGCTTCACCGCGCTTCTTGTCATGTCACTGATTCTTTTGTACATCATTGCCTTATTCATGCATGTATTATGGAATTCCATATAGTTGCATCATCTACCTTAGTCTTGGCTTAATGTATTACAATTCATGCATCCATGTTTGAAGGGGTGTGGACATTATTTCTTGTGGTATATCGGATAGAAACCCAGACGTAAATTCCGTAGCCGATTCCGAATGGACGGTAGTGCGGTCTGTACTTGGGATACAATTCCACGTACCACTTGGAAAAGTATTCACATGCATGTTTGTGCCCATATTATTTATCATCTTTCGTATCACATATAACATGCATAATCAGAATTTGTAGTGTCCAATATGCGCACTTGCATCTCTCTCATTCTTTGCGTTTTCTTCTTCTAATCATGATTAATCACACTTTAGGCATTATATCATGGCACGTTTATCTTTAATGTACGAGTGCATCTTTAGTGGTTTATCTTTTGCATGTTTAAATTCTCATCTTTCTTAATCTCTTCAAGTTATGCGCTTATGTTGATTTTGTTTATTATGCGGTTATTTTGATCTTGTTTCATATGCCTTTATAATGCGCTTATAACATGAGATGTTCGCTGTTATTACCATGGTTGTTTGTGTTTATGTTGGCATGAATGATTGAACTCTTATGATTTTATATGCTTGTTGTTGCATGAAAACTTAGCAATAGGACTTGATTTCTTGTATGTTTAGATAAAAGCTTTATATTCATGTATGTGAACTTAGGATTGTGGTGGACTTTGAAATATATGTCATAGGCTTGGTTGGATTATTGCATAAATCTTTACATTACAAGTGGCATCAAGTAAGGGACCATTCCGAACCCAATGGTTTGAGGTCTTCCCTTGCGAGGGGTGAGTGCGGCCTTAAATCTTTGTCCTGGTTCACCCCGGGTGGTGACTCCCTTATTCTCCGGTTTAGCCCTCGCTGGCTACTCCGTACTCCAACTAGGCCCCGCGCCTAGAACAGCATGCGTCGCCCAGGTTTCTTGTGTCACCACAGTAGTTACTCCTATTATTTGTGGCTTCCATAGTTGTGGCTGATAGGGTACTTGACTCGGGTGAGTGTTTTTCTAAGGACTTGGAAATAGTTTCATATATTACTGTAATGAAGGGATGTGCTTCTAAGGAAGTAGGTGTGGTCCTTGTGAATAAGAAAGGGGGAGGGTGAAGGTTATCATATTGCTTCTTTCCCCAATAAGGATTTTACTGAGGATGAAGTGGCTATGCTTCCACTAGGAGCCATTTATGATTCTAACTTTTCTACTGATAAACTACTAGCTAAAAAGGCTAAAGACTCGCTGGAGAAACATAAGATGGTTTATGGTGGTAAGAATAAGAAGGGTTTAGAAGGTAAAAATGGGTTAACTGTTGGACAATTATGACCCAGAGTATCACTATTTGTAAAAGACATGGTGTTTTTGTACAAATTAACTATGTGACAAAGGAAATTACTATTTTATCATTTTGTAATTAGATTACTTGGATATATAAATGATAATGTCCATTGGTTAAATCGAATTAATAAGATATGAGACGGTATTAATCCACGGACTGTTTAATAATTAAATATCCATAGTCGTAGTATTATCGAGACTGGACATCGATAATGTGAAATAGACTAGTATTACACTTGTGCATATTATGGAAGCTTAACAGCATAGTTCTCATGTATTTAAGTATTGGATATGCAAGTGTGATAAGAGGTTCTGTTAGCTTTTGGACCTAGAATAGCTTCGCTATAGTAGACCACTCGAAGTCCCATTGGTATTATGAATATGTGTCTATGGGAATCCGAATCAGGGTAGGTGTATGTGATCTTTAACCTGAGACTTGCATCGCTAATACTTGAGAAAATCTGTATACTTTGGTTTTGGTTTTTCGGAGCTTTAACAGGTTTTGTGTACGCCTCTACTGGGTTTACTGAGAATCGTAGTGTATCAGGTGTGATGTCAAGATGGGAGTATCACATCAGTCATTTGGAGATGATGATCACGCAGGATACGATACTAGTACTCTTAAATGCTGCAGTTATAGGATAGTATGACTAGGTCATGATTATCCGATTACAGAGACTAGTTATTCGGGATCTAATATATATGTTTCGTACGGGGCAGACACAATGCCAGCCCTAGGCCTAGCATGTGACATCCGATACTAGATCGTATTACTTAATACATTGTATACTACGCCTGATACAGATTATATATTCCTCGTTGAATATTTCTGGAGAATTGGGTCGGCACAGTGCTTTGCGAGAAACCAACCATGTCTTATAAATCGATGAGAACGTGGTACGGGGTACGCACGTGTTCGGATAGTCCGATGATCGTATTTACTGCCAACATAACCAGGAATCCCTTAGGTCGCTTCCTAAAGATTCACTAATGACATTTGACTCGAACAGACTTAATCTAGGATTAATTATGAGAGAGAGCAAGAATTTATCTGGGATTAACTTTGTCTAAAAGAGAGAACGCGATTAATTTGGAATTAATCTATAAAATAAATTTAATAGTTAAATTAGATTTTAGAATTTAATTTATTTATTTGGGCTAAAAATAATATATTGGATATATTAATTGAAATTGGATTTCAATACGGAATTAAAAATGGATTTTAATTCGAGCGAACGAATTAATTTGGAATCAATTCGTAAGCGACTATCGTAATAATTTTGTGAGGTATTATTATTTAATGAAATTGGATTTAATTATTTAGCGATGGAAAATTCATTTAATCAGATTCAACGAACCAGGGCCCAAAGTCTAGTTGTGTGAACCAACTTAAATTTGGAATTTAAATTGGGTGGGACCCACAACTTATATCAATTTTCAAAATGTGATGTAAGTAGTTGGCAATAGTGATTGGATTATTTAAACCTACAACAATCTAATGTCAATGTGACTATTCATCCAACTTTTTTCTTTCTTTTTGGCCGATCCTCTCTTCTCATTGGAGGGCAAATTTTTTCTTCAAAAATTTATGAAACCTAGCACTTTGGGAATTAATTTAAGGTGATAGGGAAAATCACCCAAGGGTTTGGAACTCATTTCACAGCTTGGAGCTTCTACATCTATTAGAAATTTTTGACACTTCTCTGCCGATCAATGAAGTCTTTTCCACAATTTATCTTGATTATTCACACTAGAATCATGTTTTAGAGATCTTTGGCATGTCTTAGAGACACTAACATCAGCATCGTCAATCCCCTATAGGGGCAGGCAGAGATAATTTGCTTGTGTAGTTTTCCCATCTTGTATTTTCTTATAATGTTTGGTTGCTGGAATATCCGAGGTCTCAATTACCCTATGAAACAAGTTGAAGTTAGGAAGTGCTTTCATGATGAGAAACTTTCTTTATGTGGTTTAGTTGAAAGTAAGGTGAAGGATATTAATTTTATGAGTGTTTCCCAAGCTATAAATCTTTCGCGGAAGGTTTTTGCCATCGTGATGTTATTCTGTTTGGTCGAATTTGGATTTGTTGGAATCCTAGTGATGTTGATGTTATTATTATTCGCTTTTCTCCTCAAGCTATACACTGTTGTGTTTCATATGTTTCTTCTCTTTGGAGTTGTGTGGTTTTTGTGGTCTATGGTGAGTGTGATTATGAGAGGCGTTAGAAGCTTTAGACTGATTTTCTTACTAGTGGTAGTGATTTTGATGTTTTTCATGGTTAGTTATTGGTGATATCAATGCTATTTATTCTACTATTGAGCATATTGGCGGTTCTTTGTCATGGCCTTCTTGGAAAGAAGACTTAGGTTGTTTATTGGGCCAGGCTGGTTGGGATGATCTTAAGTGGTTTACGTGGTTTAATAAGCAGGTCCGTTCTCCTATTTGGTAGAAGCTAGATTGTGCTGTTGCCAATTCCTATTGGGAGTGTCTCTTTCCAGGTTCGGTTGTGAGGTATCTTCCTCCTCAAATTTCAGACCATTCTCATATTGTTGTCAAGCTTGCTGAGCTCCCTAAGAAGAAAATTCCTTTCAAATTCTTTGATTTTTGGGCTGATCTTCCAGATTTCCTTACTGTTGTGGCTAAGGATTGGGTTATTGATGTTTATGGTACCCCGATGTTCTACTTGTGTCGTAAGTTGAAAAGTGGGAGGGTAGCTCTCAAGAAGTTTCATGTTTAATAATTTTTTAATTTTTCGGGTAGGGCTTTGAAGATTAGGAGGGAGTCTGAGAGGGTGCAGGGTGTCTTACAGGATAACCTTAGAGACTGCTATGATTTGTTCCTGGATTGAGAATGATATGAGACAGTATCAGTCCACGAAAGATAAATCATTAAATATCCCTAGTTATAGTATTATCGAGATTGGACATCGATAAATACGTAAAAGACTAGTATTTCACTTGTGCGCGTTGTGAGGGCATAACATTTAGTTCTTATATATTTGGGTATATGATACTCATGCGAGTGTAATATGAGGTTGTGTTTCACCGATGGTACGGGAAACAGCTTCGCTCTGGATAGACCCCCTCGGAATTCCATTGGTAGTATGACTATGTGTCCATGGAAGTCCGACATCAAGGTAGGTGTATTTAGTCTTAACCTGAGACTTGCACCGCTAATACTTACGACAATCAATACACTTTGGTTGCGGTCGTCCAGGGCTTTAACAGGTTCTGTGTACGCCAATGCTAGGTATATTCAGAATCGTAGTGTGTTGGGTGTGATGTCAAGACGGAAGCATCACTCCAGTCATAGTGGAGATGATGGTCACGTAGGATACGGGACTGGTTCTCTTAAATGCTGCAGCTATTGGGATAAAATGACAAGGTCAGGTTTATCCGATTATAGAGACTAGTCACCAGACATCCGACATGTGCTTCGTACGGGGCAGACACAATTCCAGCCCCAGGCCTAGCACGTGATCATCCGATACTGGACAGAAATACGCAATACTACGTATACTACGACTGATAGAGATCCTTTATTCCTGTAAGGATATTTCCGGAGAATTGGGTAGGCATGGCACTTTGCTAGAGGCCAACATTGTCTTGTAAATCGGTAAAACATAGTACGAGGTACTTACGTGTTCGGATAGTCCGACGATCGAATTTACTGTCAACATATCCGGGGATCTCATAGGTCGCTTCCCAAAGATTCACCGATGATGTATGACTCGCACTTTAATTAATCTGGGATTAATTAGAAGAGAGAGAAAAATAATCTGGGATTAATTTCGGAGATATTTTATCTAGAAAAAATATCAATTAAAGAGAGATAACGATTAATTTGGAATTAATCGGTAAATTAATGTATTTGATATATTAAACGAAATTGGATTTCGACGCGAAATTAAAATTAGATTTTAATTCGGACAAGCAAATTAATTTGGAATTAATTCGTTAGCGACGTGAATAGTAATTTTACTTGGCATGATTATTTAATTAAATTAGATTTAATTACGTCGCAACGGAAAATTCGTTAATTTAGAATTAGCAAACCCGAGCCCGAGATTATTTGTGAGCGCATTCACATTTCGAATTTGAGTGCGGCACCCAAGTCAAATCAAGCGTCAAATCATTAGTCGCATCAAGCGTCAAATCGCTAGTCGTTTAAAGGGTCAAATCACTTGTCACTTTGAGTGATGTGACTTGACAACTTGATTGACTGAGTGACTTGACCACTTGATGGATGTGACTTGATGTGAATAGTGATGGATGGTTGTTGGCTTTGATGGTTTGACTTTTGTAAAGCCAAATTCATTCCAAATTCATTTGAAATTCAAATGTGTGTATAAGATACACAAAATTTGGAAACACTTCACACATCTCTCTCTTTCCTCCCATCTCCCCTCTCTTTTCTCTCTACCATTCACGTCTAAGGGGCTAAAAACACTGCCTAAAACTGTGAGTAGTAAGAGGATGAAGAAGATGATTTTGTTGCAAAATCGGAGGTGCTAGCACACTAAGAAGATATACGAATGTGATATGGAAGTTTACCCATGAGCCGAGAATCGTTTGACGAAGCTTGGAGCTCAAAACTTGGACTCAAAAACTGAAAACATGGATTAGTAGACTGCTGCAGTGGTGTGAGCTTCATGGAGCATAAATTTGATTTTGTTCGTCATAGTGTCGCTCAACCGATCGATGTGAGTATTCTGCAACTTCGTTGATATGTATTCGCACTTATTTCATGCTTATTATTGATCTTGGGACCTTAATAGAAACCAACAATGGTATCTAGAGTAAGGTTTGAGCATGAAAAGGTTAGGGCTTAAAATTTGGGTAAAATAAATTTGAGTATGATTTTATGAAATTGGATGATTGAGTATGCTTAAATGTTGTTGAATTGAAGATTGATTGGATCAATTTCAAGAAAATATGTTTGGAATAATTTTCCCCTAAATACTTACCTTGGTCGTGAGTTTAATGCCCTTATAAGTCTTGGAAATTTTGATTTTTGATTCATTGGATGAGTTAGAATCATTCGGAAATGTGATTTAATGTCGATTATGGAATTAATTAGATTGAATTCGAATCGACCATAAAATCCCCTCATTGGCCGAGACTTTAAAGCATGTAATTGGGTTTGATTTGTGATTAAATTGTGTTGGACATGATTTAATGTTAACGAGCATGATTAGTTGTGATAATTGATGTTTTAGAAATGTTAATTGGATAATTAATTGTGTTATACACTTTAGTGTAATTAAATTGGAAATTGGATTTTGGAATTTAATTATTGGGCCTTAAAATTGGATTTGGGCTTTTAAAGTTGTTATTGGGCTTATTGGGCTTTGTTGTACAAAGTTGGGTTAGGCAAAATTGGTTGGATCCAATTAGGCCCAAAACCACTTCCGTTAAGCCCAAATGCGACTTAATGAACCTTTAAAGTTTAATTGGGCCTAATGGGCCTAAATTGATTTCTGGGCTTATGGGGTAATTCCCGGATTGGATTTTGGTTATTCGGTTTGACCCGAGTTGACCAAAAGTCCAAGCCTTAAGAAATTAATTAAAAGCCCATTGGACTTTAATTGAATTGACGTTGGACATTAACCGGGCTTTGAGACCCATAACGATTAAATTGGAATTTAAGTCATAAAGGTTTGTTATATAAAGTGTAATATTTAATTTGGAATTAAATAGTTGATAATAATTAAATACACATTAAATTGGATTTAACGTTGTAGTTTAATTTAATTCGAGAATTCGTACTTTGAGTACTTATTCTCAAAACGAGTTTGACTCGAGCAAAATCAAATCGTTATTTGAACAATGGATGATCACTAATTATCAGATTAATTAATTTGATTAGATTGATTGATAACATGCTTGTGTGAATACGTGGTTGCGATGCATGAATAATGTATATCGGATGGTTATTAGAAGGGTGGGACAATTTTAGAAATTATTGTAATAAATTCGATTTTTTAATTGGACCTGTGTGTCCAGCCTTATCACCTCCATACTCTTTGTTTTCTCTTCTCACATATTCCCCTCAATGTAAATGAGGTTTCTTTAGAAGTGTAGTGTAACAGGTAGAAGTAAATACTTGTGCTAGCGGGAGAGAGAAAGTAAGAGATTTGATCTAGGATCAATGTTTAAAGTATCCATCCGCATATCATTATTATTTTATCATATGCGCTTTATTATGTGTTTAGAATGCATGTTTAAGGGTGTATGATGATGAGACCTTAACAAAGATAATAAATTGGTTTCCAATTTGCACGCGAAAAATCCTCGTAAAATATTAAGCATCTTTCCTTCCATTGAGTGATTCTCACTCAAGATCCGAGACTAGCATTGGCTTGTTGGCCAAAGTCAAGGTCTTGTCCGTCAAGGATGTGTTTGAATCACGAAGGCTTTGTTCCATATTGGTGTCTTGTCTAAGTTGTGATTTGTTGGCCAAAGTCAATACCACTTCTTGTTCATCGACATTGATTACGAAGCTTTCCATGGTCAATGGGTCGCGCTTAACTGAGATCACTAGGTTTGTTGTGCCAAAGCCAAGGCTTAGTTGATTCAGAGGAAAAAGGTTAGGTAATACATTAGATGTATTGGCATATATAATATATATGTTTCGGACTTGGATATCCCCCTGCCGGATCTAGGAATTGGATTGGATCCAATTGATCTTAGAGATCTACCTAGTTAATTACCATACAATTTGTTGGCCAAAGTCAAGATTGTGTGATATTTAACGGGATCCTAGCCCACTAGGAAACACGGTTTCCCGAGTACTCGACAGATGGTTAGAGGCTCGGCGAAAAAAAGTGGGAGGCAATAATTGAATTTACAATATTCGTTTAATTACTTGTCATACGCGCTCAAACAAAAATCATTCGTCGTTATAAATTAAATGTTAGTTGGACTAATATTTAAAAATTGTTTTAATAAATAGTTGGACTTATTCAAACTATTCATTTATAGTTGATTTTATAATTGGATTATAGTAATCAATATAATTGATTTTAATGTATTAAATTATAGTTGATTAAATAGATGGACTATTGTAATCATTATAATAAATAGTACCAAAATTGTTGATTAAATAGTTGGACTATTAGAATCAAGATATAAAATTGAAAGATTGATGTTTAATACATAATCCTAGGGAAAATATATTTAAATGGTATAATTTTCGAATTGGGAATAAATTTCAGGATGGTCCTGGAAAAATAATAAGTTACTTTATTTGATAAAATAACATAGTATGCCTAAAGCTCGGAGTTAAGCAAATAGTCGAGCATAATCTTTGGAAGATTTATGTAATGATAACTTAAGTGCTTAATCCATTAAGCTTGTCGCAGTAGACTCCTTAATTTCTTTGTCAGAACAAAGGATTAGATCCTTAAAGTATGATAATGAAATTGAAGGATCTTCATAAATCTATGTTTAGATTTTAGAAGTACTAAATTGCAATAAATAACTCTTGGAGAGTTAATGACTATTCTCAATGAGGTAAAGTCAAAGTTTGCAATTAGGCAAGTTGCGCAAGGCACATCTTACTTCGATATTCTACATGGACATGGCTTGGCCAAAGGCTATTGGAATGTTGAAAAGGGCAAAAGCAATATCATTATAATCTTCTGGGAAGATAAAGGACATATCCCAAAATGTCTACTTAAATAATTGTGGCAAACGGGATCGCGGAAACGTGACTGTCGTTTGTACAAACCATACATGAAGGAATTGAATACGAGCAAGGCTCCGACTTCAAATATATTTGTCAACATTGTGTTCACTACTAGTGTTAAAATTAGATTTTAAATACATAGTGTGGTACATAAAATATATGTACTGATGTGCAGAATCTGCTATGAGCAGGATACTAACTTCAGTTGAGATTAATCTGCGGATTGGAAACGGGATGAAAGTCACTATTTTAACCGTAGATACCTAAGTTTAAGAACTACCCTTAGGGTATGTACTTAAATTAGGAAACTGTTATAATGTAACTAGTTTGACTAGAAACATTATCTCTATATTGAGTATAACTCGTTGCGAGTGTACCTTTATATTCTAGAACACTAAATTGTTTTATTATATAAGATGATATTGAGATAAACACATTAGATGTGAATAACAGCGTTTATATTTTGAATATAACTAATATCTAAAACATATAACATGACAATCACATAGCTCAAACTGATTTGATCAGAAGAAACATATTGTGGCATTGTTTTCTGGGACATAATGGAACAAGACTCGTATATCCACACTTTCGAATAGTGGGTACTATGACTGATTTGATTCTATTCAAATAAAGTCTACGAATCTAGTTTATTAGGTAAAGTACCTAAAACACTGTTTACTTAGTAAAAGTGCTAATGTCACCGATCTGTTAACCCTAGTTCATAGTGAAGCAAGTGGGCCCATGTCTAGCTAGGCTAGAGATGGATATGAATATTTTGTGACCTTTTCGGATGTGGCATCTCGTTATGGTTATGTGTTTCTTTTGAAGAACACAAATCAGAAACTGAAGTATTAAACGTCACGATAAGACCGTAATGGAAAATACTTAAGTAATAAGTTTCTATTATACTTGAAAGAGTATAGTATTCTTTCAATGATGACTCCTTTCGGAACACGTCATTTTTGACAATGTGTCCGAACTGACTAACCGAATTTTATTAGACATGATAAGGTTAATCATGAGTCGCTCTGAGCTACCTTTTCCTTCAACGGATAAGCATTAACAGTGCAAAACTTATTTAGAATAAGGTTTCATTAAAATCTGTTTGACATATTTCATATCAGATATGAACGGGAAAGAAACTAGATTTCACATTCCTGTATATTTGGGTATGCTAGGCATATGTTTGGATGATACCAAACTAAAACCCAAATTGGATAAGTGCCAATTGTAGGTTATCCTAGAGATACCATAAGTATTGTACTTATACATCTCACCAGAGAACAATCAGATTGTTGCTCACCATGCAGTTTTCCTAAGAGGAATACTGATATGCAGTGATAAGTGGGAGGATAGTAAAACTCGATGAAAATCGGAGTAATACTATTCAAGGCACCGCATCTTAATGGAACATAAATAGTTTATCAATGATGAAACTATTACCATTAATCTTCGTATACACGAGAACTACGTATGTCGGAGAGAGTCAGAAAACAACCTGGGGTATGGATTTCTGATCTCACCTCATAAAGATGTCTATCTTATTGAGGAATACCAACTGACTACGTATGAGGAAGTGATACAAGGTATCGACTCCCTATTATGGCAAAGTGCCATATGAATCCGAAATGGATTCCATGTATATCAACTGTGTTTAAAATACTAGTTGATGTACCGCAAGGCATTGTGCCTATTGGTACTTATAAGTCTTCAAGGAAGACATACATGGAAGGCAACATACCAACGTATAAAGCTAGGCTTTTAACAGAAAGGTATCGTTATCAACATTGTGTTGATTACGATTCAACCTTTTAACTGTTGCCACGGTAAATCCATTTGGATAATGCTTGCTAAAGATGCACGTTTCATTTATGAAATATGACAGCTTAACGGAAAATCGTTTTCCCGAAAAGGAAACCTTTTGAAGGATGTTTATAACATTCTATCGGTTTTGTTGTACCAAAACTAGCAAACAAGGTTTGCAGGTTATTCGGTCCATGTTTGGATTGCAGCAAGCATTGAGTTCTTGGAATTATCCTTTTGATGTAATCATAATGGTGTATGATTTGATTCAAAATGAATATGATTCTTGTGTACATAAGGAGGTTAGTGGGAGCGCACTGACAGTGGTTGTCCTATAAATAATGATAATATGTCATTTCTTGGAAATGATATTCCCATAATACATTCGGTGAAAGCTTGCCTTTCGAGAAAACTCTCCGAGAAACTCGTACATTGAAAAATGTACATGACCTGGTGTTTCATACGCTTTGATCATATGGATTCACAATCGGGCCAATCCAAGTGATAGTCACTGGATTGATGTTAAGAACATCCGTTAGTATCTTAGAGAACTAAGGATGCTGTCTTAATCTGTGGAGAAAGAGAACTTGAAGTGACTGGGATCACTACAGCAAGTTTCCTAAATCGATAAAATGACTATAAGTCGCAAACGGTACTATACAGTTTGAATAACGGTACAGTGAGCTGGAAATCTTCCAAGCAAGATACTATTACCGAATAAATAATAAATGCGGGTTATTGCTGCAGCCGAGGTGGCAATAGAAGCCATCTGGGTCAATTATAAATCTAATTAGATTAGATATAGTTCTGTTATTAGCTGAGCAAGGCGTCAGCATAGTCTAAAGAATTAATGGTCTAATCAACGATCCAGATACATACTTCAATATTCATCTGATTCATTCGGATCATACATCGTGGCGATGTGATGATCGAATAAATCGCATCAGATGATAATCATACAAATCCACTGACGAAAGCCTTTCCTCAGCAGTTTGAGCTAACCGTACATAGTTCGGGTGTTAGATACTCGAGTGACTGGCTATAGGCCAAGTGGGAGATTGTTGGACAATTATGACCCATAGCGTCACTATTTGTACAGATCATGGTGTTGTTGTACAAATTAACTATGTGACAAAGGAGATTACACTCTTATCATTTGTGATTAGATCACCAAGATATATAAATGATGAGAGGTCCTTATGATTTGTTCCTGGATTGAGAATCATATGAGATAGTATCAGTCCACGAAGGATAAATCATTAAATATCCCTAGTCAGAGTATTATCGAGATTGGACATCGATAAATACATAAAAGACTAGTATTACACTTGTGCGCGTTGTAAGAGCATAACGACATAGTTCTCATATATTTTGGTATAGGATACAAATGCAAATGTAATAGGAAGTTGTGTTTCACCGATGGTACGGGAAACCACTTCGCTCAGGATAGACCCCCTCAGAATTCCATTGGTAGTATGACTATGTGTCTATGGAAGTTCGACATCAGGGTAGGTGTATTTAGCCTTAACCTGCACTTGCACCGCTAATACTTGTGACAATCAAAACATTTTGTTTGCGGTCATCCAGGGCTTTAACAGGTTCTTTGTACGCCAATGCTGGGTATATTGAGAATCGTAGTGTGTTGGGTGTGATGTCAAGACGGAAGTATCACTCCAGTCATAGTGGAGATGATGGTCACGTAGGATAAGGGACTGGTTCTCTTAAATGCTGCAGCTATCGGGATAAAATGACAAGGTCAGGTTTATCCGATTATAGAGACTAGTCACCAGACATCTGACATGTGCTTCGTACGGGGCAGACACAATTCCAGCCCTAGGCCTAGCACGTGATCATCTGATACTGGACAGAAATACAAAATACTACGTTACTACACCTGATACAGATCCTTTATTCCTGTAAGGATATTTCCGGAGAATTGGGTAGGCATGGCGCTTTGCTAGAGGCCAACCTTGTCTTGTAAATCGGTAAAACATCGTACGAGGTACTTACATGTTCGGATAGTCCGACGACCGAATTTACTGCCAACATTTCTGAGGATCTCATGGGTCGCTTCCCAAAGATTCACCGATGACATATGACTCGCACGTTAATTAATCTGGGATTAATTAGAAGAGAGAGAAAATTAACCTGGGATTAATTTCAGAGATATTTTATCTAGGACAAAATATCAATTAAAGAGAGATAACGATTAATTTGGAATTAATCGGTAAATTAATGTATTTGATATATTAAACAAAATTGGATTTCAAAGCGGAATTAAAATTAGATTTTAATTCGGGCGAGCGAATTAATTTAGAATTAATTCGTTAGTGACGTGAATAGTAATTATGCTTGGCATGATTATTTAATTAAATTAGATTTAATTACGTCGCAATGGAAAATTCGTTAATTTGGAATTAGCGAACCCGAGCCCGAAATTATTTGCGACCGCATTCGCATTTCTAATTCGAGTGCGGCACGCAAGTCAAATCAAGCGTCAAATCATTAGTCGCATCAAGCGTCAAATCACTAGTCGTTTCAAGCGTCAAATCACTTGTCACTTTGAGTGATGTGACTTGACAACTTGATTGATTGAGTGACTTGACCACTTGATGGATGTGACTTGATGTGAATAGTGATGGATGGTTGTTGGCTTTGATGGTTTGACTTTTGTAAAGCCAAATTCATTCCAAATTCATTTGAAATTCAAATGTGTGTATAAGATACACAAAATTTGGAAACACTTCACACATCTTTCTCTTTCCTCCCATCTCTCCTTCTCTATTTTTCTCTCTACCATTCACGTCCAAGGGGCTAAAAACACTGCCCAAAACCGTGAGCAGTAAGGGGATGAAGAAGATGATTTTGTTGCAAAATCGGAGGTTCTAGCACACTAAGAAGATATACGAAGGTGATAGGGAAGTTTATCCATGAGCCGGGAATCATTTGACGAAGCTTGGAGCTCAAAACTTGGACTCAAAAACTGAAAACATGGAGCAGTGGACTGCTGCAGTGGCGTGAGCTTCATGGAGTAGAAATTTGATTTTGTTCATCATAGCGTCGCTCAACCGATCGATGTGAGTATTCCGCAACTTCGTTGATATGTATTCGCACTTATTTCATGCTTATTATTGATCTTGGGACCTTAATAGAAACCAACAACTATAGCCCCACCACCTAAAGTAAACACTAAGTCTAGGTGGCAGATCATTCTAACAAACTTGCATCTGATACTCAGATGTCGAAGGTGCTATATCTTTGTCAATTGTAATTGATGATGGTGCGCCGGTTGAACCAGTAAGTAACTCCTCGAGTAACACCTTACTATGAGGTTTGAACTCTCTCATATAGTCCTCCTTTAGAAACGTGGTGTTTGTTGATACAAATACTTTGGTATCTTCAGGGCTATAAAAGAATCCACCTGTAGTTTCCTAATGATAGCCAACAAATAGGCACACCTGTGAACGTGGCTCCAACTATGTAGTCTTATTCTTCAGCACATGTACTAGACACCCTCATATACGGAAATATTGTAAACTAATTTTACAACCATTCCACAACTCTAAGGTAGTCTTAGGAATAGACTTAGATGGAAATACAATAAGGATATACATTACTGTTTGTAATGCATACCCCCAAGAATGAACTAGATAGTGAAATATAATTAAACATAGATCTTATCATGTCTAGTAAGGTCTGATTTCTCCTCTCTATAAAACCATTTTGTTGTGGCGTTCCAGGTGTTGTGAACTGGGATACTATCCCATGCTCAACTAAGAATTCCTCGAAATATCTGTCAATGTATTCTCCTCCACTATCCGATCGTAGAGCTTTGATTGTCTTACCTAACTGGTTCTCATCCTAAGTACGATACTCTTTGAACTTTTCAAAAGTATCTGACTTGTGATACACTTGGTAAACATAACCATATCTTGAATAATGTCAATAAATATGATAAAGTATTCATAACCACCTCGGGCTTTTACATTCATCGGTCCGCAAATGTCTGAATATATTATCTAAAGTGGTTGAATTTTTCTTATACATTTTCCAGTAAAAGGTCTCTTGGTCATTTTTCCTTTTAAACAAGATTCAAAGACTAGTAAAGTTTTGAGCTTTAACTGGTTTAAGACTTCGTTCTTTATCAACCTATCTATCAAAGTCAAGGCTGATATGACCAAGTCTAAGATGCCACAGATATATATATCATCATGAAAATCTTTTGCCATTTTATTTTAGGTTTCTCAACCCTAAACATTTCTGTATTGACCACTGATATATATATTAACCGTCTTAACACATACAAGTTATTTTCTGAGTTTCCTGTCCATATGGTCAATCCATTTCTATAAATAACAACCAAATTACTATTAAAAGAAATTAAAAAACCATCATCCAAAATTTTGGAAACATAAATCAAATTCCTGCAAAAACCAGGAATGAATAACATATTGTTCAAATTCAATTAACTATTATTTGAAAAAATTCAATTGGAAACTCCTACTGCTTTTACTGAAACGACATCCTATATACCGAACCTCATGGTGTAGTCACCTTAGCAAGGTCCCTCTGTGAGTCAAGTAGCTACAAAGAAGAACAAACATGGTTAGTGGCTCTAGAATCAATAATCTAAGCGGATTTATCATCCTGCACTAATAAAGATTCGATAACAAATAAATCGTATTTACTTGTATCTTTCTTGTCCTTTAACTAAGCAAGGTATTTAGGACAATTCCTTTTCCAATGCCTGTCCATGTTGCAGTGGAAACACTTTCCCTTGGACTCAGCATCCTTGGAGCCTTTCTTATTCTTCTTCTTTAGGGCTTAGCCTTGGCCTTCCCAGTGATATTTTTCTTCTTTTTTTTTGCAAATTTAGAAGACTCAACAACATTTTCCTCAACATTGGCCTTATGAGGATCCAAAAGCATGGACTCGTAGTGGGTGAGCTCATTAAGCAGTTGGGTCAAAGTAAAAGTCAACATGTTCATAACATCGCTGCTTTTAAACTGTAGGATACTCTTCGAAAGAGTTTCCATAATCTTGGTCACCTGGCTCCGCTCGTTAATACGAGCACCATGGGTTTTGGCAGTGTTGAGATAAGTCATCATCCTCAAGACGTTCTCTCGGATTGATGTTCCATCCTTCATCCCAGCAGTCATCGCTGAGACCATAGCCTCATGATGTTGAGCTCCTCAAGTTGCATGAACATGCCCTACATCTTTGCAGCAATAACCTCAGACATCCCTGCTAGCAAGTATCATGACACATTTCTAGTAGCCATCACACATAGTTTGGCCAGTATTTCTAGCTAGCTTGAGAGGACACTCCACCGTCAGGACAAACTTTAGCTCTTCACAAACCAGGATAGCGTTCATGTTAGTTTTCCAATTAATATAATTTTTTCTCGTTAATTTGTCATTTGAGATTATAGAAATAATTGGAGAAACCATGGCTGAAATATAAAATTAAACAAGCATTTAATA
The DNA here is from genome assembly GCA_019454045.1 of Zanthoxylum bungeanum. Lineage (NCBI taxonomy): Eukaryota > Viridiplantae > Streptophyta > Magnoliopsida > Sapindales > Rutaceae > Zanthoxylum > Zanthoxylum bungeanum. The sequence continues at coordinate 244,731 of SKCR01006517.1, forward strand.
TTCATTCATCGCATATTAAAACTGTCAAATAATTTTAGCATAAATTTAAATGATGCAAGAGCCATGAATAACGAATTAGAAACCTAAGATAATTACAATGCCATAGAAATCTATCATCCTATAAATTAGTGCTGCCGTAAGGTAAGTCATGTATTTGTATGATAGATCAAGACAATCTAAATCGATTAATATATGCAGGAATAACTCATATTCCTATATTAATCAACCACCGTTTGATTTGATCAATGAATTTTGATTAATATTTAATCGTTTCTTTGTGAGTGTGACCCGTTATTTCGAAACCCTTGGACTTAACTAATGAAGTGTTGTCGTGGGGTAGGTTAGTTCACGAGATACATCTAGAGTACCTATCCTCTCAGAATCCAAACTTGAAATCGACCCAAAATAGACACCATCTGTAGGGACAAAAGCAAGGATGTCTCGAGGAGCCTTTAGAATCTCATGTTTTTGGACTAACAATGGAGATCGTGGGATATAATATCGTATGTCCCTCTCTCACTCACTATTTTAAAATTAAGGTTTCTAGTTTAAAATATCCAATATTTTATATTTACTAGCTTGAATAAATTTATAGCGGCTAAATCATAATATTTACTAACAATAGTATATTATTAGTGACCGAACCAATTTTAACTCTTAAAATTTATTTCACTAATATCATTAGTCTCTACTAACTAATATGCTCAATGAAACTATTTTAATTGGTGTAGTATTAGTGACCTATAATATTTTAACTCTTAAAATACTTGAACACTAATAAGTTTAAAATTTTGGAATCCTAAAATGGTCAAGATTTTAACTAAACTACTTAATTGATCTAACTGTGTTATAAAATTCAAATGTACATGGAATTGTATCCCGAGTGTAGAGCACATTACCGTCCTTTTGGAATCGATTATGGAATTTATATCCGGGTTTTCATCCTATATACCAATGGAATTTTTCATGCACTTATTAACCCCATTATATTAAAATTTCTAATTTTAAGCTATAAAACCAATTAATCCAATTAATAATTTTCCATGCATACTATACTCCAATTTAACATTTTAAATCACATAAAATCGCATTTCATTACTAGAATATATTGTTAGGGTTTATACTCGGAGTGCTAATTCGAATCGTATTTATGTCCGATTCATAAATACGAGCGATTCAATTTTCCATAATATTATTAATTTAATAGTAGCACCCTTGTCTTTTATACATTTATTCTATCTAATTACGATTAGATATCTGATTACGATTAGATCAAAATTGAATCCGATTTAGTGATACGTGTATATTTGACAAAGTCCCTAGGACTTACAGTATAGTGCGCAGTTATAATAAAATTTGTAATTGACCATGGGAAGCACATTATTAGTTGTATATCCTTAAATAAAGTTCTTGGTCAAGATTTGCTAACGGGTTGGTTAGTAAAATCCGTTGAAATCAGTACATGTCGTATATCGAGACTTGACTCGTATAGACATGTAGGTATTTATTTGATAAGACACTGAACGACTCACTGAAGGTTTCCTAATAGATGGTACACCAACGTCAATAGGAACCTTCTCGAGTAGAGCGAGCATTGTGGCCCTTCAACTTGAGATACCACAGTGGATATTATCCTTCATACTTTGATGGTAGTCACGTCAATGATCTAGTCATGATCTGACCTCTGCCTATTCGTTGGGTGTGGACTGATGCTCATGGTATCCTGTGCGTATCAAGATAAGATCCGTTAGTTCTGTGTACAAGGTATAGGTACCCTCACGTGTTTACGATCTTGTAAATTCATGGTCGTGGTATAACTTCAGAAATTAGTTCCAGTGTTATTTAGAGATCGTAAATTGAAATTCAATTGTATTATACCGAATGGATTTGATGTTATGTTCTATATCCCAAGTATAATACGGATAGCCTGTGACGGATGGATTATATGTATGCTATGACCTCGGCTTGCATACTTTAGAAAGATTATCGGTGGTCATCATAATTCATGAGTGGGTGAATTATGGATATGAAATTAGATTTTGTGATGGATAAACCTGAACTTAGAGAGTCTCACAATATGAAGTGTACTCATAGAGCGCTAGAGAAATTAATTACGAATAATTTGATTATTTTTAATATTACACATGCTGAGGTTTTCTTAGTATTTAGTGTGTATGTGTATATGATACATAATTTGATTAGATACACATTAGTATTAATTGGAGAATAACTATTGTTCATGCAGATTAATTAATTAAATAATTATTATTTGATTAATTGGTTATGCATATGACTTATTAAGTTTTTATATGTATTGGACACATATATAATAGTAATTAGTTATTTTTGTCCCATGAGATAATGATTATTAATTGTTTAAATGTTAATTATTTGTAATTGTTATTATTATTTTGATGCTTTATGGATAAGTATTAATTATGGCAAATTAAGACCATGTGTTTAGAACATATGTGAATGATTTCTAATCAAGTGTTACAAACCAAGAAAAAAATATCTAAATTACCCTCTATTTATTAGTGTATTTTTTCGGCAAAAAATTAATAAAAAAATAGAGATTCTGCTATGCTTTTAAAAGTAAGGCGATGGCCACTGTGTGACCCAGAAGCACTTAGGCCATTTGGCCACTTTGCTTCTTTGCATTTAAATGTGTGGCGATGGCCACAGAGTGATCCAGAAGCACCTAGGCCATTGGCCACTTTTGTAAAGTAATTTCAGGCCAAACGGCCAGTTGCTTGAGAATCAATTTTTTACTTATTTGGTCATTTGAAGTGGCTCTCGTTTTGGATTGCCGTTTGTTCCCTTGAAATGATTTCAAGAAAATTAATATGGGGCTTTTCTTTTGGATGCGCAAAACAACAAATTGGAGCATAAACAACTTCAAATGGAGCTTAAACTACGAATAGTGGAGGAGTTAAGGTAATTCCTTAACTTGTTGGGTTGAAAATTATTTCAATTTGTTCTAATTGATTTACATATGATGTAGTTAGGGTTTATGGTTGTTTGTTGAGTTTTGCTTGTGAGAAAAATCTAATTGATTATATTATGGTAGCATGTGTAAATAAATTGGGTAATTAATGTAATTGACCCAATTAGGATGTTGGATACTCTTATTTCCATTTTAGAGTTATATTAGCCACTAATAAGTGACCTATAATTATTTTAGAGTAATTTTTTTGGTGGACTCATTGAATTGATCAAATTGGATTTGGTTATGAATATGAATTAAATAAATTGAAGAATTAATTTGATTAATTTGTAATTAATTCAATTTAGCTTAATTTGTGAAATTGAGTTGCTATGGATGTAATTGGATGTATAATAAAGCGTAGGATAATTTCTAGAATTTTTGGAATTATTTCGGAAGTGTTTTTGGAATTTTTCGTCAAATCGCATTAAGGGAAAATTGTAATTTGGTGAAATTATGATACTTATGAATATCATAAAAGATTTGGGTAAAATACGGATTTATAATTGGTATATGATATCAATTATTCATCGGGACTGTTAAAATTTTTAAAAGTCGATTTTGCCCATTAGCTGTGCTTCCTCCCGATTAACCCTAACAAAATTGGTATCAGGGCAGGTCTGATGCTTCATCCATTACGTTATTCATGTTTGATATTTGATATTTAATCCAATTTAATATTCACACATGCATTTAATATATATATGTTTCTTGACTTTTTGATTCTACGCTAATAGATATGTAACGGAAATTTAATTGTTAAATTGAGTTATATTCTATAGGTAGAATTGAATTGTTTAGAAAATGATTTAGATTAAAATTCTACATTTGATGTAGATTATAGCTTCTATAGGAAAATCCCCATTTTTAAATATGTTGTAAAGTAATGTGTATTGGATACATATTTCTTTCCGTCTTGCCAATACGGTTTATGGGTAACTTTCTATGGCTACATCCGAGATTGTGCCAAAGCAGTGAGGGTGTAGTTGATAGAATTTTATCCACACCGATTGTATATTTATATTAGACAAATTCAAGTGAAAGTGGAAATCATGAACATTCCAAAGCTGTCAGGACTACATCAGTAGCTTGAATTTATCATGGACAAGTGTAGCCTTGATATGTCTCCTTGTGAACATGCCAAACTGTCACAACGAGAAACGGTCAAGACCAAAACGAGGAGTCACTGGTAAGTGATTGACAAAGATTTATCTACCTAATGAATTTACGTAGGTGAAATCGTGCCAAAGCTGTGAGTCGAAATATATTCATGGGATCCTACTCTCGCTATGGAATTCAATTTAGTTATTGAATTCTCATGGATTACGGTATTATGTAAAGTACTGGGAGACACTACTGGGTTAAAAATCCATAACTAAAGCAGTGTGTAATTTTATGTAATTTACTACTTTCGTTTTCCTTTATTCTATATTACTTATAGATTTATGCTTCTAATCCACTGCATGTCTATTATTATAATAGATTTTATGAGTTTACTTATGGTTGCGTAGTTCTAGAATAGGTTCTAGAAATGACAGTAGACTTAGATATTGTTGGATTATTTTAAACCATCGGGAACTGTTGTTTCGATTTTCTTTAAAAATCAAGATGGTTTGTGACATAGTTACTAAGTCATGATTAGGTAATCTAAATATATATATGTGTTAAGGATATTATTCTAGTTAGAATTGTTTCTTATGCAGTAAGAATTGACTTGAATAGTTCATGTCTCGGGATTGTGGTTTGGCAGTATTTATTTGTCTTATAATGTCGAATCTTAGCTTTTAGTGACTTTTAGAAGTCAGGTATCTGACATAGTTTGCTAATTAATTATTTTACAATTGTTGCGAATAATTGAATGTAAATTATAAAGCTTAAGAAAGGAGATACGTATAGTTGTGTATAGAGAATATCGATTCTCGCAATACGACAACTGTAGGTATTGGATACCGGATCTCCCATCTAGTTATTTAAAATAATATTCAACAACTGTTTTGATATTTGATATCAGAACCTGACTATTGAATAGTTACTTGCTCTGTATAAACAGTTGTTAAATATTTTAAAGCGACTAGTAATGTCATTAATGAAAGATAAACATTAAGAAAATATTCGGTTAAATAATTAACTTAGAACTGTGCTTTATGAGATTTTATCATAAAAGCATTAGATGCTTGTTCTTTATGGTAAAGGATGGTCTGATATGAGATCACACCACGTATCCTTATCTATTTAATGAATATTATTTTCAGGTTGTGATTAAATCTCATTTAACCAATGATCGTCATTGGACCAAAGATTTATTAAACTAATACATCGGATGTATGTGGTTTAATGAATTAATAATTACCTTAGATAGTTTTCCTTACTCCGTAACTTTGTTAATGAATTGTCATAACTTAGTTGCAAGTTTCTAATAGAGAACATATTGAACGTCTTGAATTGTTCAAGAATTGTCAATGTGTTTCTAATGAAACTCGGATAGAATATTTTGAATAGTTCAAAGATATTTTATCTATAGTGTTGAAAAATATACTTTGAAATTCATTGAATTGTTCGAAGATGTTAGATATGATCAAACACATGAATTTAAGGCAATAAGTTTTAAAGTTATTTAATGAATTTAATTCTTACTCAAAATTAAACTGCCACGATTCCATTGTGATGGAATTGGTTAGTGAGAGTAATAGAATCTTATATGATTTGATTCGTTGATATTGAGTGTTACCGAATTGTTTTTCAATAATCTTGGGGTTATGCTCTAGAAACGCTATTTCGTCTCTTTAATTTAGGTTTCATTCATTCCTACAGTTACATATATGATATGTACAGAAGAAAATTTCGAATCTTGAAAAGTTTGAAATTTGACTATTTCTTTGTATAATAGTTATATAATTGAAAGTACTTGTGCCTTGGAGGTACAAGTAAGGTTTATCATTTATTCTATTTAATGGAATATTGCATTCTATTTGATATAATATATTTTCTACAATCCCGAGTAATAAAACTATTTTATTACTTGGTGGTTAACATTGGATGTTGATGATTACAGAAAATATTTGACTAAGTGAAGTCAAATGTGAGAAAGATAAACTGTAGTGGAACTACATCATTAGTAAGATGAAAAGACCATTAGACAACTTCCGTATAAGTCTAATAGGATGTCAGAATCATTTACAAAGTATTTGATACTTAATGATTTTGTTGTTTTCTTATTGAAGAAAATTATCTTATAACTTAGAGTGGGAGCGATATTTGATATCAATTCTGGATCTTAACATTAAACCATAGATATAGGATTGTTCATGGCTTACTACGATCAAGTTTTGAACTTGATTAGGCTTTCGTTATGAATAGTTCATAAAATATACAAATAGTTTGCGCAGTAAAAGCGAAGTGAGGTCGATAAAGGTTTGACCTTTATAGTATGACAATAAAAAGGTTATACTCAGTAGTTTATTGTGGATTCTAAGGAAGCTTGTTTCTTATCGCACTGATTTAATAATTAAAGATTTGTTGGTTGATGTTGATATTAAATTATATATTTTGGCTAAAGAATGCAAAGTGGCGTTCTTGAGTAATTTCTTCGAATGAGAGATCCGTCGTAATTTCTTAGTTTGAAGAGTTCATTCTCAAATGACCATAGAGTTTGTATTATGCTAAAATCACAGTTTGATATACTAGCTTATATAGCTTATTATAGACTCAGATAAGCTTTCCAGAAAATCGTGTTCTCTGATTTTGATATTAGTCAGATTATCTGGTTTTATCAAAGTATATAGAATACGTATTTATCAGTAGGGTCAATGGGAGCGTAAAAATTTCTTTCTAGTGTTATATATCTTAAGTTTTCTTTTCTCTGTAGTAGCATTGGTAATAGTCTCTGATATATTTGATATAAAATTTTATATAAGATATAAAACAGAGAGACTTATGAGATACTCCCATTAGTAGCATGTTAGATACAATCTAATAAAGGACATAGTGAGACTATCTGTATGACATTTAGTATAATTGTTTAACAGTTAACCTGTCTTTTATGTATATAGTATTCATCTTTCATAAATGATGATTCCTTTGTCGAAAGAAAGATTGATTGGAATGTCTAGTCAATCTTATTCATAATATGATGATGACATAATGAATATTATATTATTTTTGATTTAAGATGTCAATTTAATGGCAATTGTTATGAGTTATTTGATATGCAGTAGACCATAAGATGTGTCTTGAAATATGTTCTTGTAATCTTTGAGATATTAAGAACGAGTTTCTCCTACATTGAGAATTAAGTCAGCAACCATAAGGTCAGATTAGTTTTGATCCTGATTATGACATTAGATGGTCTATGTCATATAAAGTCGGAAAAGATACAGCAGAAATGTCACCATTGATTCTACTAAACTAGTGGAATCAGTTACAACTTATAAAGTATCGACTTATGAAGTTGCATAGTGACCTCATAGATTAGAAGTTTTTTATATTAGTGTAGTGCTTGCGATTGTCTCAAAGTATTTGTATTTGATTTCTAAATACATAGACAACTAAGTAGCTATAGCATAATACTGATATAACGTCTGAGTCATATTAATGTGGAATTTGGATTTTGTAAAATATGAATGATACTAGCTTAGGAATATGGTTGGGTTTGTTGAACAAACTCGATTGTTAAAGCATGCTTACTTGTTGTTGCCTATCTCTGAGTGCTGGTGAGCTCTTGTGGGCCATGAGTATGTGATACACATTTACGATGTGTATAGGATAACATGGATTGGCACTAGAGCAAGTGGGAGAAACTGTTAGGGTTGGTACTCGAAATGCCAATCCGGATCTTATTTATGCCCAATTCATAAATACGAGCGATTCAATTTTCCATAATATCACTAATTTAATGGTAGCACCCATGTATTTTATACATTTATTCGATCTAATTACGACTAGATATCTAATTACGATTAGGTTGAAATTGAATCTGATTCAGTGATATATGTATATTTGACAAAGACCCTAGGATTTACAGTATAGTGCGCAGTTACAACAAAGTTTGTAATTGATAATGAGAAGCGCACTATTAATTGTATATCCTTAAATAAAGTTCCTGGTTAAGATTTGCTAACACGGGTCGGTTAGTAAAATCCATTGAAACCAGTACATGTCATATATCGTGACTTGGTCCGATGGTTTATCCCAGTGAAACATGAGTCTCGGTAGACTCGTATAGATATGTAGGTATTTATTTGATAAGACACTGAACGACTCACTGAAGGTTTCCTAATATATGGTACACCAACGTCAATAGGAACCTTCTCGAGTTGAGCGAGCATTATGGTCCTTCAACTTGAGATACCACTGTGGATATATGAGCTTTCCTCCACACTTTGATGGAATCTAGTCATGATCAGACATCTGCATGTTCGTTGGGTATGGACTGATGCTCATGATATCCTGTGCGTATCAAGACAGGATTCGTCAGTCATGTATACAGGGGATAGGCATCCTCACATGTTTACTATTTGGAAATTAGTTCCGAGTGTTATTTAGAGATCGTAAATTGAAAGTCGAATGTATTATACCGAACAGATTTGACGTTCTATTCTATATCCAGGTATATACGGATAGCCTGTGACGGAGGGATTATACGTATGCTATGACCTTGGCTTGCATAGTTTAGCGAGATTATCCGTGGTCGTCATAATTCATGAGTGGGTGAATTGTGGACACGAAAGTGGATATTTTGACGGATAACCTAAACTTAGAGAGTCTCACAATATGAAGTGTACTCGTAGAGCACTATGGCAATTAATTGTGAATAATTTGATTATTTGTAATATAAACATGCTGAGGTTTTTTAGTATTTAATGTGTATGTGTATATGATACATAATTTGATCAGATAAACATTAGAATTAATTGGAGAATAGCACTTGTTCATGTAGATTAATTAATTAATTAATTAATTAATTGTTATTTGATTAATTAATTATGCATATGACTAATTAATTTTTTATGTGTTGGACACATATCTAATATTAATTAGTTATTTTTGTCCCATGAGATAATGATTATTAATTGATTAAATGTTAATTATTTTAATTGTTATTATTATTTTGATGCTTTATGGATAATTATTAATTGTGGCCAAGTAAGACCATGTGTTTAGAACATATGGGGATGATTTCTAACCAAGTGTTACAAACTAAGAAAAAATATCTAAATTACCCTCTATTTATTAGTGTCTTTTTGCGGTAAAATTTTTTTTTTAAAAAAAATGGAGATGCTGCTTTGCTTTTAAAAGTGTGGCGATGGCCACTGTGTGACCCAGAAGCACGTAGGCCATTTGGCCACTTTGCTGCTTTGCTTTTAAAAGTGTGGCGATGGCCACTGAGTGATCCAGAAGCACGTAGGCCATTTGGTCACTTTTGTAAAGTAATTTTAGGCCAAACGGCCAGGTGCTTGAGAAGCAATTTTTTACTTATTTGGTCATTTGAAGTGGCTCTCGTTTTGGATTGCCGTTTGTTCCCTTGAAATGATTTCAAGAAAATTAATTTGGGGCTTTTCTTTTGGATGAGCAAAATAACAAATTGGAGCATAAATAACTTCAAATGGAGCTTAAACTAGGAATAGTGGAGGAGTTAAAGTAATTCCTTAACTCGTTGTGTTGAAAATTATTTCAATTTGTTCCAATTGATTTACATATCATATAGTTAGGGGTTACGGTTGTTTGTTGATTTTTGCTTCTGAGAAAATCTAATTGATTATATTATGGTAGCTTGTGTAAATAAATTGGGTAATTAATGTAATTGACCCAATTAGGGTATTGGATACTCTTAATGTCATTCTAGAGTTATAGTAGCCACTCATAAGTGACCTAAAATTGTTATAGAGTAACTTTATGGTGGGACTCATTGAATTGATCAAATTAGTTTTGGTTATGAATATGAATATGAATTGAATTAATTGAAGAATTAATATGATTAATTTGTAATTAATTCAATTTAGCTTAATTTGTGAAATTGAATTGCCATGGATGTAATTGGATGTAAAATAATGCAAAGGATAATTTCTAGAATTTTCGTAATTATTTCGGAAGTGTTTTTTGAATTTTCAGTAAAATCGCATTAAGGGAAAATTGTAATTTGGTGAAATTATAATACTTATGAATATCATAAGAGATTTGGGCAAAATAGGGATTTATAATTGGTATATGATATCAATTATTCATCGGGACTGTTAAAAGTTATAAAAGTCGATTTTGCTCGATAGTCGTGCTTCCTCTTGATTAACCCCAACATATATATGCATCCAAAAATAAGTTATTCAAACATTTCGAATTAAATATAAATAGAAAATAAAAAATATATTTTACATTGAGTGAGCTCTTATTTTTTACCAATACTAATCTAATTAGTACAAAAAGTTCCAAGGTCTTCAAATCTCGCTCCAAAGTGGTGTTGGCTCCTTTTGCGACTTCGGTGCTCTAAATTACAACAATTGAAACTTTTCATTAGAAAAATAAATTACAATATTTGTAAACAATGGCCTTATGTCCTTACATCTCAAAACCAAAACCATGGCCTTGCATCTCAAAACCAAAACCAACACAAAAATAAGAGCCGGAAAAATTTATGACCAATGCAAAATCCATTCATCACATGAAAAACAATAACCATTTATCTTATAATATTATTTTGTGTCTGCTCATTTAAACATGCATATCAATATTTATGACTCATATAAATATATAAAAACAGTAACTTTAAATTAAATGAGAAGGATTAAGAACACTTTTCAACATTTGCTCTCTGATGCCAATTGTAGGAACCACTTTCCTAGCGTAGCGGAAACACGTTAGGCACCCAGATCAAACTTGAAAAAAAATTTGCCCTTATCTTTGAATGGCTGAATGTTACCAACACCTAGAGTGAATTTTTGCTTCTATTTTTGATAAAATTTCAGACTCGGAACAGCCTCCGAATGGTGACACAAAAACTGGACTGTTTTGCACCTGAAATAAACCAGATTTGCTACCAAGTTCAACCCTTGTATGAATCATTATCTGCTATATTTCAGGTCTGATTTTTCAGCCAAAACCAGTCCTCGACACAACCCCAATATACCCTTTAAAGTTCCCTAAAATTTTTGGATCAACCGCAAAATAAACCGAATCCCGTTTCACCAATACAACATGAGGCAGTGAGCAAAAATAATGCTCACTGCCAAAGGTCAAGGAAGAAGGAAGATGATGGATTTTTGTTTGAAACCAAAAAGACTTTCGAGTTATATCTCATTACCAACAGAACGTAGGTTGGGCTACATTCACAATACGAATCCCTAAACTTTTTAGAGATTCTAAGTCACACAAGTTTTTTCTTTTATTTTCTTCTCATTTTTGTTTTATTTCTCTCAACACTTGAGAGAGTTTTGGAAGAAGAAAATGTGGCTAGGGTTAGAATGAGAGGCTTAGGCTAAAAAGAAAATTAAAAAGTTTTTTATAGCTAGAGTTATTTGTTTCCAAAACAAACAAACCCTTTCCCCTTCTACCTATACAAGTTTCGGCCACCTCCCTATTTTGAATAAGAAATTTTACAACAATAAATCTTTGATTAAACTCCTTCATGATGACAAAATATGTTACAAAATTAAATATTCAATTAGCCTTTTGAAAATATAACTTTCAAAAGTAAACAAGTTCCAAAACTCAAAACTTGAAATTCCAATAATGACCTCATTAAATTATATCATATATAATTTACTATTAAGCAATTAATAAGTATAATATAATTATTAAAACCATATATTAAATTTTAATATATAGTTTCAAGCATGACAAAATAATATTATTAATCATATTAATAATATTTTCATATGTGAGTATATAATTGAACTAAATAATTATATTTAATCTGCTTTAGTATATTGAGCTAGCATGTGGACCAAATAGACCTACGGTTCCAAGCTCCAATAATCTCGAAATATTAATTAAGCTTTTAATTATATATTCCAAATTATTAACTCTGGGTTATTCCACTAAAAACCAAAAGCTGTACTCCCGTTGCCGCAGACAGATATTAAGTCGAACCACGTCCATGTCAATCGATATAGTCATTATATACGGACTAACCCTTCATGAGTATCTCATAATTAGAGCCGGGTCATAATGTCTGTTATACCCTTCTAATTATTTTTACCTTAAGTACCATTGATTCTTTAATAAACGATTTATTCATTGCCATTATGAATTTTAATCTTTCTATTCATAATAGAAAGACTCGAGTGCTCTAATCGTTCATGTTTGAATCAACCCTTAAGGAATATACTCCTCTACTTCTCGCTAGAAGGAACAAACTCCATGTCTATGTAAAACATGTTAGGGTTCCTAGAACATGCCAAGGATCTAATAAGCATGAAAACATGTTCATAAATTCAAAATAAGTTACGGAATATACTTACAATGAACGGATTTGAGCTTTAAAATTTTGGGAGGAAGATCTCCAAGATCCTTCCTTTGTTGATGATTCATACTCTTGAAGTGGTTTCCCTATCACCTTAGTTGATTTCTCAAAGTGCTAGCTTTGTTGATTTTGCCACAAAATCAAAGAGAGGGGAGGCCATAGTTCACGCCCAAGTTAAGAGGATTTTAGGGTTTTTCATTTTCAAAATGTGTTAAAAGTGTGTCAAGTGTGCAGAGAATTAGATTTGGTAAAAGGTTTTACCCTTTTCACCCAAACTAGGTAGTTGGGTCTTGATTTTCCAAAAACCAAAACCATGTAGATAAAAAGCAAGTGGTATTGGCTTAAATGCCAACTACCCTCCCAACTACCACATTAAAGTGGGCCCCATATTTGAATTCAAAATTCAAATGTCTCTACGAATATTTGTCGCGGCTCAGTTCCGTTTAATCCAATTAAACGAACTTTCGTTGCTAAATAATTAAATCTAATTTAATTAAATATCGATGCCTTACAAATATATTACGAATGTCGTTTACGAATTAATTCTAAATTAATTCGTTCGTTCGTATTAAAGTCCGACTTTAATTTCGTAATGAAATCCAATTCATTGTAATATATCTGATATATTAATTTTATCCCATACGAATAAATTAAATAGAAAAATCAAATTTAACAATTAAATTTATTCTACCGATTAATTCCAAATTAATCGCGTTCTCTCTCTTCCGAACACATTTAATCCCAGATTAAATAATACCTCAATTAATCCCAGATTAATTTTCTCCCTCTTAATTAATCCTAGATTTATTCTAATTTAAATCAACTGTCATCGGTGAATCTTTGGGAAGCGACCCAAGAGATCCATGGATATATTGGCAGTAAATACGGTCATCGGATTATCCGAATACGTGCGTACCTCGTACCACGTGCTTATCGATTTACAAGACATGGTTGGCTTCTAGCAAAGCCCCGTGCCTACCCAATTCTCCAGAAATATTCTTACTGGAATATATAATCTATGTCAGGCGTAGTATATGTAGTATTGCGTATTGCGATCCAGTATCAGGTGTCACATGCTAGGCCTAGGGCTGGAATTGTTTCTGCCCCGTACGAAGCACATGTCGGATGTCTGGTAACTAGTCTCTATAATCGGATGAACATGACCTAGTCATATCATCCCGATGACTGCAGTACTTAAGAGTACTAGTTCCGTATCCTACGTGACATCATCTCCACTATGACTGGAGTGATGCTTCCGTCTTGACATCACACCCAATACACTACGATTCTCAATATACCCAGCAGAGGCGTACACAGAACCGGTTAAAACCCTGGACGACCAAAACCAAAGCATATTGATTGTCGCAAGTATTAGCGGTGCCAGTCTCACGTTAAGACCAAATACGCCTACCCTGATTTCGGACTTCCATAGACACGTAGTCATACTACCGATGAAATTCCGAGGGGTCTATCCAGAGCGAAGCTGTTTCCGTACCATCGGTAAACACAACCTCCTATTACACTTGCATGAGTATCCAATACCCACATATATGATAACTATGCTATTGCGCCCTCACAACTCGCACAAGTGTAATACTAGTCTATTTTACATTATCGATGTCCAATCTCGATAATACTACGACTAGGGATATTTAATGATTAATCCTTCGAGGACTGATACTGTCTCATATCATCTCAATCCAGGAACTAATCATAAGGACCTTATATCATTTATATATCTAGGTGATCTAATCACAAATGATAAGAGTGCAATCTCATTGTCACATAGTTAATTTGTACAACAACACAATTATTTGTATAAACAGTGACGCTATGGGTCATAATTTTCTAACAATCTCCCACTTGGCCTATAGCCAGTCACTCGAGTGTCACACACCCAAACTATGTACGGTTCGCTTAAACTGCTGAGGAATGGCTTTCGTCAGCGGATTTGCATGATATCGTCTGATGCGATTTATTCGATCATCACATCGCCATGATGTATGATCCGAACGAATCAGATGAATAGTTGAAGTACATATCTGGATCGTTGATGAGACCATTAATTTTTTAGCCTGTGCTGACGCCTAGCTCAGCTTCTAACAGAACTGTATCTAATCTAATTAGATATATTATCGACCCAAATGGCTTCTATTGTTGCCTTAGCCGCAGCAATAACCAGTATTTGTTGTTTATTCGGTAACAGTATCTTGCTTGGAAGATTTCTAGCTCACTGTTCCGTTATTCAAACTGTATAGTACCATTATTTTTATCGGTTAGGAAACTTACAACAGTGATTCCAGTCACTTCAAGTCCTCATTCTCCATAGTTTAAGGCATCATCCTTAGTTCTCTAAGATACTAACGGATGTTCTTAATATCAATCCAGTGACTATCACTTGGATTGACCTGTTTGTGACTCCATATGCTCAAAGCGTATGAGACACCAGGTAACGTATATTCTTCAATGTATGATTTCTCTGAGAGTGTTAACAACTTTAAATCTATCCCAGTAGATCTTTATTCCTAGAATAAATGTTGTTTCTCCCAAGAATTCTACGGAGAATTTTCATGAAAGCCAAGCTTTCACTGATTGTAATATGGGAATATCATTTCCAAGAAATGACATATCATCATTATTTAGGACATTCATTGTTAGTGCGCTCCCACTAACCTCCTTATATACACAAGAATCATATGCGTTTTGAATCAAATCATACACCATTATGATTACATCAAAATGATAGTTCCAAGAACCTAATGCTTGCTTCAATCCAAACATGGATCGAATAACCTGTAAACCTTGTTTGCTAGTTTTGGTACGATAAAACCGTCAGGATGTTATAAACATCCTCCAAAGAGGTTTCCGTTTAAGGAAAGCGATTTTGACGTTCAGCTGCCATTTTTCATAAATGAAACATGTATGTCTTCCTTGAAGACTTATATAGTACGTCAAGATTTCGTTGTAATCAACACAATATTGATAACGATACCTTTCCGCTACAAGCCTAGCTTAGTACGTTGTTATGTTGCCATCCATGTATGTCTTCCTTGAAGACTTATATAGTACCAATAGGCACAATGTCTTGCGGTACAACAACTAATGTCCAAAAATAGTTGATATACATGGAATCCATTTCAGACTCATGGCACTTTGCCGTAATAGGGAGTCGATACCTTGTATCACTTCCTCATACGTAGTCAGTTCGTATTCCTCAATAAGATTGACATCTTTATGAGGTGAGATCAGAAACCCATACCTAGGTTATTTTATGATATTCTCCGATCTACACAGTTCTTGTGTATTAGAAGATTACTGGTACAGTTTCATCCTTGATGAACTGTTTGTGTTTCATTAAGGACTTGGTGCCTTGAACAGTATAACTCTGATTTTCATCAAGTTTTACTATCCTCCCACTTACCACTGCATATCGGTATTCCTCTTAGGAAAATCGCATGGTGAGCAACAATTACATTGTTCTCAAGTGAGTTGTATAAGTACTATACTTTGGTTTCCCTTGGATAACCTACAATTGGCACTTATCCAGTTTGGGTTCTAGTTTGGTATCATCCAAACGTATGCCCAGCATTCCCAAATCATCAGGAATGAGAAAACCCTGTTTCTTTTCTGTTCATATCTAATATGAAATCTGTCAAATAGACTTTCATGGAACCTTTTTCAAAATAAGTATTTCACTGTTAATGCTTATCCCTTTGAAGGAAAATGGTAGCTCAGAGCGACTCATGATTAACCTTATCATATCCAACAAAATTTGGTTTCTCCGTTCGGACACACCGTCAAATTGACGTGTTCTAGGAGGAGTCCTCATTGAAAGAATACTACACCCTTTCAAGTATTTGAGAAACTTATTGCTTAAGTATTTTCATCATGGTTTAACCGTGATGGTATAAGTACTTTAGCCGATCTGTTTATCTATTTCATGTCGAAACTCTAAAAGTTTCCGATTTGTGTTTCATAAGAAACACATAACCATAACGCGATGCCACATCCATAAAGGTCACAAAATATTCATATCCATCTCTAGCCTCGCTAGACATGGGCCCACTCACGTCACTATGAACAAGGACTAACAGATTGATGACACTTACACTTTTACCAAGTAAAAGGTATTTTAGGTACTTTACCTAATAAACTAGATTCGTAGACATCATTTGAGTGGAATCAAATCTGTCATAGTATCCACTCTTCAAAAGTGTGGATATATGAGTCTTGTTTAATATGTCTTAGACAATACTGCCATAATTAAGTTTCTTCTGATAAATCAGTTTAAGCTATTAGTTTGTCATGTTATATGTTTGAGATTTATTTATATTCAAAATATAAATACTGTCATTCAAATCTAATGTGTTTATCTCAATATCATCTTTATAAAATAAAACACTTTAGTGTTCTAGAATATAAAGGTATACTGGCAAAGAGTTATACTTGATATAGAGATAATGTTTCTAGTCAAACTAGTTACATTATAATAGTTTCCTAATTTAAGTACATACCCGAAGAGTAGTTCTTAAACTTAGGTATCTACGGTTGAAACAGTGACTATGGTCCCGTTTCCTATTCGCAGAGTAATCTCAATCTGAAGTCAGTATCCTGCTCAAAGCAGATTCTGCACATCAGTATATATATTTATGTACCACTTTTACTATCTAAAATCCAATTTTAATACTATTAGTGAACATGTTTATGACAAACATATTTGAAGTCGGAGCCTTGCCCTTCTTCAATTCCTTCATGTCTGCCTTGTCCATACGGCAGTCACTCTTCAGTGGCCCCGTTTGCCACAGCTTAGATAGACATCTTGGGATATTTCCTTTATCCTCCTAGAATATTATAATGATCTTGCCTTTGCCCTTTTCTACAACTCAGAAGCCTTTGGCCAAGCCTTGGCCTTCTAGAATATCGAAGTAGGGTGCGCCTTGCGCTACTTGCCTTATTGCAAACTTTGGGTTTGTCTCTTTGAGAATGGCCATTAACTCTCCAAGAGTCATTAATTGCAATTTAATACTTCTAAGATCTAAGAATAGATCTATGAAGATCCTTCAATTTCTTCATCATACTTTAAGGATCTAATCCTTAGTTCTGATTAGGAAATTAAGGAGTCATATGGACAAATATCATGGATTAAGCACTAAAGTTATCATCATATGAATCTTCCAAAGATCATGCTCTACTATTTGCTTAACTCTAGGCTTAGGCCTAATATGTTATTTTATCAAATAAAGTAACTTATTAGTTTCCAGGACCATCCTGAAATTTTATTCCCAATTTGAAAAATTAAAGACGTTTAAACACATTTTCCTTTAGATTATATTTTAAACACTAATCTTCCAAATTTAATCTTGATTCTAATAGTACAATTATTTAATCAACGATTTCAGGTACAATTTAATGCAATGATTACTATAGTCTAACTATATAAATAATTACAATTTTATTGGTTAAAATCAAATGTATATTGATTACTATAATCCAATTATATAATCAACTATAAATGATCGGTAATATTCAAATATACTGATTACTATAATCCAATTATATAATCAACTATAAATGAAGGGTAAAATGCAAATATATTGATTACTATAATCCAATTATATAATCAACTATAAATGAAGGGTAAAATTCAAATATATTGATTACTATAATCCAATTATATAATCAACTATAAATGAAGCAGTTTGAATACAATCCAACTATTTAATTAAAACAACGATTAAATATTGGTCCAACTAATACTTTAATTTATTTGACGAGATATTTGATATGAGCGCGTATGGCAAGTTATTAAACGAATATTGCAAATTTAATTCTTGCCTCCCACTATTTTTCGGCGAGCCTCTAACCCTCTGTCGAGTACTCGGGAAACCTTGTTTCCTAGTGGGCTAGGATCCCGTTAAATAACACACAATCTTGACTTTGGCCAACAAATTGTATGATACTTAACTAGGTAGATCTCTAAAATCAATTGGATCTAATCCAATTCCTAGATTCAGTAGGTGGACGTCCAAGTCCGAAACATATATCTTATATATGCCAATATATCAATTATATTTTCCTAATCTTTTTCCTATGAATCAACTAAACCTTGGCTTTGGCACAACAAGATTAATGATTCCAGTTAAGCGGGACCCATTGACATGGAAAGCTTCGTAATCAATGTCGATGGACAAGAAGTGATCTTGACTTTGGCCAAAAAATCACGACTTGGACCAGACACCGATATGGAATAAAACTCTCATGATTCAAACACATCCGCAATTGACAAAGGTCTTGACTTTGGCAAAAAAACCAATGCCAACTTTGGATCTTGAGTAAGAATCACTCAACGGAAGGAAAAACACTTAATATATTTTTGAGGGTTTTTCGCTTGCAAATTGACAACCAATTTATTATCTTTGATTAGGTCTCATCATACACCCTTAAGCATGCATTCTAAAAGCATAATAAGGGGTGATAAATAAATAAATTAATAATGATATGCGGATGGATATCTCACAAATTGTTCCTAGAACAAATCACTCATTTTCCTCTCCCCGGCTAGAACTATTCTAACTTCTACCCAATAACATAATACAATAAAGAAACCTCATTTACATTGAGGGGAAATGGTGAGAAGAGAATTACAAAGAGTAAAGAGATAAAAGGTTGGACGCGCGGGTCCAATTTAATAAATTCTAAATTTATTACTATTTCCCAAAATTGCCCTCGCCCTTCTAATATCCATCCGATATACATTATTCATACAACACATTCATGTATTCATACAAATCATGTTATTCAATCAATCTAATCCAATTAATTAATCTTTGAATTAATAACCATCCAATGTTCAAACAACGATTTGATTTGCATGAGTCAAACTCGTTTAAGAATAAATACTCAAAGTAAGTAAATACTAATTCCAAATTTAATTCCAAATTAAATATTTACACTTGTTTATAAGCCTTAAAGACTTGGATTCCAAATCCAATCTTAATGTGTCTCAAAGGCCCAATAACATCCAATGACATTTTAATTAAAGTCCAATGGGCTTTTAATTAATTCTTAAGGCATGGGCTTTGGCCATAATGGGTCAAACCCAAAATGCCAAGGCTCAATAGGAATCACCCTATTGCTTATAAATTAATTTAGGCCCAATTAAATTCTTTAAAGAGCCAAGTGATACATTTGGACTTTATGGAATTGGTTTTGGGCCCAATTGGATCCAATCCAAAAGTCGAAAATCAAACTTAGTCAAACCAAGCCCATTAAGCCCAAATACACACTTTTAGCCCAATTAATAATTAAAGGCTTATTAACATAATTGTAATATTCCAAATATCACAATTATTTTAATTAAAGTGTATTAGCCATGATTAATTAATTAAACTCAATATTTCCAAAATACCAATTAACTTAATTAATCATGCTTAATCCATCAATTCATGCACAACACAAATTGAAGCCAAAATACATCATTTCATGCTCAACACAAATTGAATCCAAAATTCATCATTTCATGCTCAACATGCTCTTTGATTTTAACATAAACATTATTGACTTTGATTCCAATCCAATCAAACCAACAATCAACATTTAAACATGCATTTAAACACATTATTTCATGTTACAAAAATTTAAAAAAAAAAACTGCAGTCCAATACAGTGTATATTCGGCCAAGGGAGCAAATTTTTAATTTTTGATTCATTTGATTTGTTTCAAATCTAATCATGCATAACTCTAAGTTATCATATTCTAAGCATGCTCAAAGCATCAATTTGAAAGAATCATGCTCAAAACATAAAAGCCCCAAATTTTAGTCTCATGAACCCTAAAATTTTCATGCTTAAAATTGGCTCTGATACCATTGTTAGTGTTCCTAGAACATGCCAATGATCTAATAAGCATGAAAACATGTTCATAAATTCAAAATAAGTTTCGGAATATACTTACAATGAATGGATTTGAGCTTTAAAATTTTGGGAGGAAGATCTCCAAGATCCTTCCTTTGTTGATGATTCCAACTCTTGAAGTGGTTTCCTATCACCTTAGTTGATTCCTCCAAGTGCTAGCTTTGTTGATTTTGCCAAAAAATCAAAGAGAGGGGAGGCCATAGTTCACGCCCAAGTTAAGAGGATTTTAGGGTTTTTCATTTTCAAAATGTGTTACAAGTGTGTCAAGTGTGTAGAGAATTAGGTTAGGTAAAAGGTTTTACCATTTTCACCCAAACTACGTAGTTGGGTCTTGGTTTTCCAAAAAAAAAAACTATGTAGATAAAAATCAAGTGGTATTGGCTTAAATGCCAACTACCCTCCCAACTACCACATTAAAGTGGGCCCCATATTTGAATTCAAAATTCAAATGTCTCTAAGAATATTTTCCGCGGCTCGGTTCCGTTTAATCCAATTAAACGAACTTTCGTCGCTAAATAATTAAATCTAATTTAATTAAATATCGATGCCTCGCAAATATATTACGAACGTCGTTTACGAATTAATTCTAAATTAATTCATTCTTTCGTATTAAAGTCCGACTTTAATTTCGTAATGAAATCCAATTCATTTTAATATATCCGATATATTAATTTTAGCCCATACGAATAAATTAAATAGAAAAATCAAATTTAACTATTAAATTTATTCTACCAATTAATTCCAAATTAATCGCGTTCTCTCTCTTCCGAACACATTTAACCCAGATTAAATAATACCTCAATTAATCCCAGATTAATTTTCTCTCTCTTAATTAATCCTAGAATAATTCTAATTTAAATCAACTATCATCGGTGAATCTTTGGGAAGCGACCCAAGAGATCCCTGGATATATTGACAGTAAATACGGTCATCGGATTATCCAAATACATGTGTTCCTCGTACCACGTGCTTACCGATCTACAAGACATGGTTGGCTTCTAGAAAAGCACCGTGCCTACCCAATTCTCCAGAAATATTCTTACAGGAATATATAATCTATGTCAGGCGTAGTATACGTATTATTGCGTATTGCGATCCAGTATCGGGTGTCACGTGCTAGGCCTGGGGCTGGAATTGTGTCTGCCTCATACGAAGCACATGTCGGATGTCTGGTAACTAGTCCCTATAATCGGATGAACATGACCAAGTCATATCATCCCGATGACTGCAGTACATAAGAGTACTAGTTCCGTATCCTACGTGACATCATCTCCACTATGACTGGAGTGATACTTCCATCTTGACATCATACCCAATACACTACGATTCTTAATATACCCAGCTGAGGCGTACACATAACCGGTTAAAGCCCTGGATGACCAAAACCAAAGCATATTGATTGTCGCAAGTATTAGCGGTGCAAGTCTCAGGTTAAGACCAAATACACCTACCCTGATTTCGGACTTCCATAGACACGTAGTCATACTACCAATGGAATTCCGAGGGGTCTATCCAGAGCGAAGCTATTTCTGTACCATCGGTAAACACAACCTCATATTACACTTGCATGAGTATCCAATACCCATATATATGAGAACTATGCTATTGTGCCCTCACAACTCGCACAAGTGTAAAACTAGTCTATTCCGTATTATCGATGTCCAATCTCGATAATACTACGACTAGCGATATTTAATGATTAATCCTTCGAGGACTGATACTGTCTCATATCATCTCAATCCAGGAACTAATCATAAGGACCTCCTATCATTTATATATCTAGGTGATCTAATCACAAATGATAAGAGTGCAATCTCCTTGTCACTTAGATAATTTGTACAATAATCTGTACAAATAGTGACGCTATGGGTCATAATTGTCCAACAAAACTTCCCCTGCTTCACACCAAACCATGTCGCCAAATTACGTAGCTATTAGTTAAGACTGCTACACCAACCTCACCTTTGTAAACCAAAAGACATAGTCTGTCATGCAAGAGTTCGTAATACACTCAGGATTAAGATAAATCCATATATGACCATCTATTAGATCGAAATGAATTTCTTTATAATGATATTATAAGAAAATAATTTTTATCTGGGTCCAGTCCTATATGATTACATCATACAAGGTGCCTCCATTCTCATATCTCCACATAGCGATCCTGAATCAAGTTCGCCAATTATAGAATGGACCGCAGCGATAGATAAACCACAAATAAAGTACCCGATTTGTTTGCTCTCTATAGACTATTTTATATTACTAACTTCAGACTTAATCCTCTTGTGTATGACACGCATACACTAAGTCTGAAGGCACATGAGTAATCTAAGGTAAACATGATAACATACAATATGCGATATTAAACAAACACTTTAATAAATGAATAATGCTTCATAAAACATAATACTGTTTACATTACATGATTCTCTAGCGCATATATCCTAACAATGGTTACCTTAGTTGGGTTGAAGAGGGTTTAGTTAGAGAGAAATCTCATATTTAGTGTACTCAACCTTGGGGATCAGAATACGAAGTTCTTTTTCCATGCTATGAAGCATCATCATCGCCATAGTAAGATTACTTTTATTTCTAAGGAGGATGTGACTCGTTTGGAGGATGATGTTTTGGTGAGAGAGGAGATTATGTGTCTTTATAAGATTCTTTTGGGGCCTCTGCCTAGTCTGCAGGATATTGATAAGGATAATTTTCATTCCGCTATTACTAAGTATTTATGTGATGAGTAGAGGGAGATTCTTGTTCAGGAGGTTTCTTATTACGAGATTAAGACTGTTTTCTTTTCTCTGAAGGATAAAAAAGCTCATAGTCCAGATGAGTTTAATTCGGGCTTCTTTAAAAAGGCTTTGAGTGTTGTGGATGATGATGTCCTTCATGTTATTCATTCTTTCTTTTATTCAGGGAGACTCTTGAAGCAGGTTAATGCTACGTCTGTTGCTCTGATCTTGAAGATTTCTAACTCCTTTCAAGTTAAG
The DNA here is from genome assembly GCA_019454045.1 of Zanthoxylum bungeanum. Lineage (NCBI taxonomy): Eukaryota > Viridiplantae > Streptophyta > Magnoliopsida > Sapindales > Rutaceae > Zanthoxylum > Zanthoxylum bungeanum. The sequence continues at coordinate 268,075 of SKCR01006517.1, forward strand.
GACTTTCGACCTATTTGTTGCTATAACAATATTTACAAGTGTATTGCTAAGCTTATTACTAATCGGATTAAGATTGTTCTTCCTTCAGTGGTCATCACTAATCAATCTACTTTTGTTGTGGGGTGACGTAATAGCAAAGATATTTTATTGTGCCAGAAACTGGTTAGGAATTATCATCGAAGTGGCGGGATCCTGATATGTGCTCTTAAGATTAATTTGATGAAGGTTTATGTTACTATTCGTTGGGATTTATAGTTGAGGTTTTGAGGACTATTGGGTTTCCAAAGAGGATGGTGGGTTGGATTCGAGAGTCCATGACTTCTACTATGTTCTCAGTGTCTATTAATGGATAGCTTAATGGGTTTTTCTCAGGGGGCCGTGGTTTACATCAAGGTGATCCTCTGTCTCCTTATCTTTTTGTTTTACCTATGGAAGCTCTCATGGGTTTTCTTCGAAATATGGTTCATTGGCGTTGTTCAAAGGATCATCTCACATATTTTTGTTTTGTAGATGACCTGATGATTTTTTCTAAGGCAGATGCTTCATCGATCTCTTTGATTAGGGATTGTCTTCGGTATTTTATGGGTTTATCGGGTTTGGTTCCAAATCCAACAAAGAGTCATCTTTTTTCCTCCTATATTTCCCATACTTTTAAGGATCGGTTGCTTCATATTTTGTGTTTCCAGTGCGATATTTGGGAGTTCCCTTGATTTCTACTAAGCTTCAGGCCTCAGACTGTACTTCCCTAGTTGAGTGTATTATCGGGCATGCCAAGAGTTAGAGTAGTAGGTTTCTTTTATATACGGGACTACTTCAACTCATCAAGTCGGTTTTATTCTCCATTCAAGTTTATTGGTTCTCCTTGTTCATTTTTCCTAAGCCTTTTATTATGAAGGTGGAGACGACTCTCAGATCTTTCCTATGGAAGATTAGTGAGCTTAATTCCTCAAAGGAGAAGGTGGCTTGGTGTAGAGTTTTTTTACCTTTGGAAGAATGGGGTTTGGAGATTAAGAGTTTGGAAACTTGTAATATAGCAGCCATTGTTAAGCATTTATGGATTCTTTGCTCTGGTCAGGTCTCCTATTGGTTGAATTAGGTTCAGTCTTACCTTCAATGTGGGTGAAGGATTTGGAATGTGTCGTATCCTAGAGATTATTCGTGGAGCTGGCGAAAGATTTTATAGCTTTGATCATGGGCTCATTAGAGGAGGAGATTTAGGGTTGGGAATGGAGAGAAGGCTTTGTTGTCGTTTGATACCTAGCATCTGTTGGGTCCGATTATGGATACTATGGGTGAGAGAGTCATTTATACTAGGTGCCATGTGAATGGGAAGGGATATTGTATGATCATAGGTGGAATGTTTCTGGCACAACTTTGATTGAGTGGTTGAGGTTAAGTTACTTGAAACACCCTAAGCCTTACCAGTTTGCAGTGGTTAAATGAATGTTGTGAAATGAATGTGACAAAGCAGTTATTATTAAGCTTTACCATTGGGCCATACACATATGATGTTCAATGTGATGTGATACCAATCCATGCAAGACATATTCATTTTTGGCAAATCGAGGCAGTTTGATAATAAGGTTTTTCATGATGGGTTCAATAACAAGTACTCCTTTAAGCATAAGGGAAAACCCATTACAATATACCCACTTACACTTTACAAGTCAATGAAGATAAGGTTAAGTTGCAACTTGAGCGTGATAAAGAGAGAGTGAAGGAAAACACCACCTTGGGTGAAACTAGTGAGAGTGGTGAGCTAAAGAAGGTAAAGACAGAACCTAATGAGAAAAACAAAGCCAAGGCTGTGAGGGTTCCCAATGTGAGTGTGATTGAACATGAAGGGGAAACAAAATAGAGAGTAAAAAAGAGTTTCTACATAGGTGAGGGCGAAGCGAGGAAAGTTTTTCAAGGCTAGAAAATTGATGCTATTATTAGTCTATAAGAAGCTTCATGTTTATTTTACTAACACTGACCCTCTACTTCTTGTGTCTGTTTCATCTCTTTTGGAGGATTATAGTGACGAACTGATAGAGGACATACGTAGTGGGCTTCCACCCATTAGAGGCATTGAGCACCAGATAGATTTTATGCCTGGCGCAGTTATCCCCAATATACCAGCGTACAGGAGCAATCCCAAGGAAACAAAAGAAATTTAGAGGCAAGTGTGGGAGTTGATTGATAAAGGGTATGTCACAGTGGCGCCAATTCTTCTAGTTCAAACTATGAGTCTCTGTGTGGTGCCAATTCTTCTAGTTCCTGTAACATCCCACCTAGGCCAGGATGCTACCGGTATGAGACAGGCTAATCTTAGAAGAAAATTCGGCATGACCTCTACTAAAAGTCACGCAACCTGGATCAAAGTCCAGCACTTCTATACAACCTATAGGGCCCAACACAATATAAAAACTAAAACAAACAACTCAAGACATAATATAATTGGGCTCTTTGCCTGAAAATACATATAAATAAAAACTTTTACAAACTTAACCTTGTACAATTGTACCATACAACTCAATTACTTAACAACCAGACTTATACAACTTCACCCTTGTACTCCCAATACCTGGTGACTGGCTGACTGCAACGCTGCTATCCAACTCCTCAAGCTCTGAAGACTGTGGTCGACCGATCGGGTCACCAACCTGCAAAACTCAAACACATGCAAAGGCTAAATTCCATTTTATATTAATCTGAACTTTAGTGATCAATCACATATATCAAAATCTAATCTATCTTTTCTGATTCCTTATCTATTTTCAAACTTATTACTAGCTACTAGTCTCTCTAACTAACCATACCTGAATTTTAAGTTCTGTTTCCCGTTATACTTAACATCCATAATGTACTTATTATGTTCCTATATCTCTAGTCATCAAATCAAATTCCATTACGCTTCTGCTGCGCTATCTTGATAACTTATTTCCTACCTCCTTACTTTTTACAAATAATGTTTGGTTATTTATCATTCTTAACTTTCTTTTATTTTATTGAAATATCATTAAATCAGATTTTAAAGTATTATTTCCATTCACATTATGTTATCAACTACATATACATGTATCTAAAATCATGTCAGCATGCATTAGTGTCTAATAATACATTTATTCCATGAAAGCATACCATGCTACCATGCATTAATAACAACTATATGCATCTCAGATGATCATTAGAATGTATGATTGATATGTCTAATTTATAACTATATTCTATTATAATATGTTATGATTTTTAGAAAGCACTTTTCTTGAAAAATAATTTTGAAAAACTCTTCTGAAAACGTCTTTATAAAACTTGTATTTCTGAAGACGCACTTTAAATTTCTGATTTTGAAAAACTCTTTCTAAAATCTATTTTCTGAAATCTTGTACTGAAAAGCTGAAATATGGAAACTGTAAACTATGTACAGGAAAAAAATCTGAAATCTGAAAACTGCTCTACGTCCAGGAAACCGACTCAACTGGACGTGTCCGGGAATAATCACCGGGTCTCTGAAACTGGTGACGCCAAGGAAAACTACTCAACTAGGCATCTCTGAAACTGGTGATGCCCTACGCCCAGGAAAATGACTCAACTGAACGTAGAGCTCTATGTCCAGGAAAACAACTCAACTGGACATAGCCACCGCTAGAGTCCAGGTAAACGAACCTAAGCCGTCATCCTGACTCTCTACATATGCACATGTCATCTGAATCTGTCAATTCCAACTGTATCTCAAGTTACATATTGGGGTGAGGTTTTATCTCATGCCCCGAAAAACATAAAATTATACTTTATATCTCAAAACTATAAAAACATTCTCTGAAAATACTTTTATTTCAAAAGAAAACATCTGGAACTTTTCTTTTTAAAATATTTTAAATTTCAAAACCCTTTTTAATTTTAATTTAATATATGTATGTCTCAAATTATCATATATACTCATGCATATGTTGATACATTCCTACCACTTAATGATATATATATATTCTATATCTTATATACTTTCATCATGCATGCTCAAGTAACATGCGTTAGCATTTCTACAATGACAATTGTAAACACATGTAAATTAATATGTCTTTTCACACACAATGTCATATATTCACATAAACTATTATACTTTTCTTCATAAGTTTCACCCTTGCTTTATTCATACATACTTAGCTAAACATAATCAAATTAATAGCATATAAAATTCTCTCAACTTAATAATAGATTATCGTTCTATAATCATATCGCATAATTCATGTTATCTTTAAAACTATCAAAAATCAATATCTCATATTTCATCATAACATGCTTTACTCAGAAATTCCTAATTAATCATATAAAGTTACTTAACCACTGCCCAAGTATAAACCTGTACATCACTACTTCAAATTACTTTTCCTATCTTATCCATATTCTTCTCGTCGCTATAATCTTATTAATAGTTTATCCGAGTAACGGTGTTATCAACCCTTGTTTACTCTTTGTTTATTTTTAATCTATCCACTCTAAATACCTTACCCCCTCATCAGTAAACCTAAACCGCCCAGCTTCCTCTCTAACCTAGCCTTGTCGGAATCATCATCAATCTCAAACCATTATTTTTATCACAAATAATATACCTAACACTCAAAAATTAACATTTATCTTTATACCAAACCTCACAGCCACACACGCCCAGAAGTGAGCACCCAACTCTCTTTAAACCAGTACCAAAATTAAGCACATCACATTGCTTATTTCACCCCATCAACTCATTACGACAAACATTCACCAATGTATACATTCTCAACCATAAATCACACGCACCCCATATTCATTATTTTATTAAGCATCTAGATTATATTAATAACCTTATCAAAGTACAAAACTTTCATCCATCAATCATTTAATTCGGCCAAATGGGTCATTTCCTTCTTCAATTTTTCAATTCCTTCTTCTCCTCTATTCTCTCCCTTTTCTCGCACTGCCACCTCTCTTCTTCTTCCTTCAATTTTCTTTTTCTCTCTCTCGGTTCATTGCCTCTCTTATGGTTTCGGTATGCTTCTGTTTTCTTCTTCTCTATTTTCAGTTTCTTTCTCTCTTGGTTATCCTCTGATTTCTCTCATCTCAGCTCTCTCTTCTATTTCGCCTCAGCTCTCTCTCTGTTCTATATTCTCGTTTCGTGACTGTGTGTGTTATGTATATTGTATATTATGTGCGTGAGTTGTGTTTTAATGATTGTATGTTAAGTATGTCTATAGGCCCCACGTGTGTATTCATTTAATATGTAAGTTATATATATATATTTTACATGTGTGTGTGTCTAGATATTTCTAAAATTTATTTATTTATTACTTATATATAAATGTGTGGTGTGAGTTTAATTTGTGTATTATATATTTGTGTGTAGAATGTTCTAATTAAATAGGTGAAAAACAAATCTAGATATTTATATATATTGATATATTCTATTTGATAAATCCCAGTTGTCCCCTTTAAAAATTAATCATTAATATCTTTTAACTCATCTCTTGCAATAATTCTCGTTATACCGTAAAATAAACTTCGAGCTCGGATGCGGCCTCACGAGCGAGAAAATAGAATTCACGCAGACATGCTAAAAAAATCCGGGTCATTACAATTCCTATGAAAGATATTGATTGTCGAGCGATCAACAATATTATGGTAAAGTATCGTCACCTTATTCCTTGGCTAGATGACATGCTCGATGAATTACATGGTTTCAAAGTTTTTAGTAAGATTGATTTAGAAAATGGATACCATAAAATTCATATGAGAGAGGGAGATGAGTGGAAAACTGCATTTAAGACCAAGTATAGCTTGTATAAATGGTTAGTTATGTCATTTGGTCTTTCAAACACACCTAGAACATTTATAAGATTGATGAATCATATTCTACGTGCATTTTTAAGTAAGTTTATTGTGGTTTATTTGATGACATCTTAGCTTACAGTAAATTATTATATGAGCATGTTACACATTTGAAGCATGTTCTTGATGTGTTAAGACATGAAAAACTATATGCTAACTTTGATAAATGCATTTTTTATATGGATAGAATTATTTTTCTTGGATTTGTTGTGAGTGCAGATGGCATCGAGGTGGATTTGGAAAACGTGAAGGCAATTCAGGATTGGCCTACACCAACAACAGTGACAGAAGTCAGAAGCTTCTACAAAAGATTTGTTAAAGACTTCAGTAGTATTTTAGTACCACTGATTAAAGTAGGGAAGACGACTGTTGGCTTCTAATGGGGTGAAGAGCAGAAGTTTGCATTCTAGGATCTTAAAATGAAGTTGTGTAGTGCACCAGTTTTGGCAATACCCAACTTTGAGAAGACATTTGAGATCGAGTGTGACGCATCCAGATTAGGCATTGGAGAAATTCTTTTGCAAGAAAAGTGACTAATAGCCTACTTTAGTGAGAAGCATAATGGAGCAGTTTTGAGATACTCCACATATAATAATGAGTTGTATGTGCTAGTAAGAGCCTTTGAGGCTTGGTAGAATTATCTATGGCCTCAATTGTTTGTGATCCATACAAATCATGGGTCATTGAAGCATTTGAAAGGTCAAGGTAAGCTGAACAAACGGCATGCACATTGGCTAGAGTTTGTTGAGATATTTCCAAATGTAATCCACTACAAACAAGGTAAGGAAAATATTTTCGCCGATGCACTATTGTGAAGGTGTGCTTTACTTACTTCATTGAGTACAAGAATGCTCGGGTTTGAATATATTAAAGAACTTTATGAAAATAATATTGACTTTATTACTATTCACGTTGCATGGACATACCAAGGTGGTTAATAAGACTTTGACTCAGTTATTATGTACTATTATCACTACGAGCTTAAAAACTTGGGAGGACTATATGCATTCTGTTGAATTTGCATATAATCGTAATATTCATTCCTTTACATCTTATTCACCATTTGAAATTGTTTATGGTTTTCATGTTAGTGTCCTACAAATGCCCAAGGATCCTAAACATTGATTCAAGTGTGAATATTACAAGATAAGTTGCGGAAATTACTTACATTGATCGGTTGAAGTTCAAAAAATTTTCCTTAGATGAGAAGCTCCAAGCTTTCTTTTTGAGTTCCAAACTCCAGGGTGAGTTTCCCTATCACCTTTCTTTGATTCCTTTAAGTGCTAGCTTGAACAAAGTTGAAGCAAAAATACTCCCTCCAAGAGGAACAAGTTTCGGCCAAGAGAGAGTTGAAGGAAATAGTGAATAGTTCAATTTTGTTTTCCAAAAACTTAATTCAAATGTTGACTTCCAAAGTTGGTTTAATGAAAAGAATTCATTAAATGCAAGCCAACCACTCACATCACATGTCAAACAATTTGATGTAAGTTGTGGTAGGTCCCACCACTTTAAATTCCAAATTTAAGTTGGCTTGTACAACACACTTTGGGCCCGGGTTCGTTTAATCCGATTAAATGAAATTTTCATCGCTAAATAATTAAATCCATTTTAATTAAATAATGATGCCTCGCAAAATTATTACGAAAGTCGCTTACGAATTAATTCCAAATTAATTCGTTTGCTTGAATGAAAAACCAATTTTAATTCCGTATTGAAATCCAATTTCAATTAATATATATGATATATTATTTTAGCCCAATTAAATATTAAGATCCAATTTAACTATAAAATTTACTTTGCCAATTGATTCTAAATTAATCACGCTCTATCTTCTAGAAGAATTTAATCCCATAAAAATTATTGCGGTAATTAATCCCAGATTAATTCTGTTCGAGTCAAATGTCATCGGTGAATCTTTAGGAAGTGACACAAGAGATCCCTAGATATGTTGGCATTAAATATAGTCATCGGACTATCCAAACACGAGCGTACCCCATACCACATTCTTACAGATTTACAAGACATGGTTGGCTTATAGCAAAGCATCGTGCCTACCCAATTCTCTAGAAATATTTAACGAGGAATATATAATCTTTATCAGGCGTAGTATACAATGTATTACGTAATACGATCTAATAACGGATGTCATATGCTAGGCCTAGGGCTGGAATTGTGTTTGCCCCGTGTGAAGCATATATCGAATTACTAGCAACTAGTCTTTGTAATCGGATAATCATGACCTAGCCATACTATCCCAATAGCTGTAGCATTTAAGAGTACTAGTTCCGTATCCTGCGTGATCATTATCTCCATATGACTGTAGTGATACTTCCATCTTGACATCACACCCAATACACTAGGATTCTCAGTAAACCCAAAAGAGGCGTGCATAGAACCTGTTAAAGCTCCGGATGACCAAAACCAAAGCGTACTAATGGTCGCAAGTTTTAGCGATGCAAGTCTCAGTTTAAGACCATATACACCTACCCTGATTCGAATTCCCATAGTCACATAATCAGAATCCCAATTTGAGTCCGAGGGGTCTATCCAGAGCGAAGCTGTTCCCAGTCTAATGGCTAATAAAACCTCTTATCACACTTACATAAGTATTCAATACTAAAATATATGAAAACTATGCCGTTAAGATTCCATAACGCGTACAAGTGTAATACTAGCCTATTCCATATTATCGATGTCCAGTCTCGATAATACTACAACTAGGGATATTTAATGATTAAACCTTTCATGGATTAATATTGTCTCATATCTTATTAATCAGGTACTAATCATATGGACTTTTATCATTTATATATATCCAAGTAATCTAATTAAAAAATGATAAAATAGTAATTTCCTTTGTCACATAGTTAATTTGTAAAAAAACACCATGTCTTTTACAAATAGTGATACTATGGGTCATAATTTTCCAACAATCTCCTACTTGGCCTATAGTAAATCCCTCAAGTGTCGAACATCTGAACATGTCAGTGGATATACAAGGTTATCATCTGAAATGATCTTTTCGATCTTCACATCGCCACAATGTGTGATCTCACGAATCAGATGAAGCCTTCGAAGTACATACTTGGATCATTGATGAGACCGTGGTTCCTTAGCCTGTGCTGTAACCCAGCTCAGCTGCTAACAGAACTACTCCTAATCCAATTAGGAATTTTATAGATCCAAAATACTTCTTTTGCTGTATCATCCGCAGTAATGTATTCTGCTTTTTTTTGTTGAATCGACAATAGTATCTTGCTTGGAAGATTTCTAGCTTACTGTTTCGTTGTTCTAACAAAATATGTACCCTTATTGCGACCTATAATCATCTTTATCGGTTTGGAAATTTGCATCGATAAACCCAGTCACCTCAAGTTCTCTATCTCTATAAATTAAAAAAACATACTTAATTCGTCTAAGATACTTTAGGATGTTCTTAACATCAATCCAGTGACTATTACCTGAATCGGACTGATAGTGACTGCAGATGCTCAAAGCATATGTGACACTAGGTAGCATACATGTTTTTCAATGCAAGAATTCTAGGAGAGTGCCAACAACTTTTAGATCTATTTCAGTAGATCTTTATTTCTAGAAAAAAAAAGGTTGTTTTTCCCAAGTATTTCATTGAGAATTTTAATGATAACCAAGCTTTCACCGATTGTAATATAGGAATGTCATTACTAAGAAGTAATACATCATCAACGTATAAGACAATCATTGTGAGTGCGCTCCCACTAACCTTCTTATATACACAAGAATCATCTTCATTTTGAATGAAACCATATGGTAATATAATCTCATTAAAATGTTGGTTCCAAGAACGCAATGCTTACTTCAATCCATAAATGGATCGATTTAACTTGTAAACTTTGTTTGCATGTTTTGGCACGATAAAACCATCAGGATGTTGTATATAAACATCCTCCAAAAGGTTTCCGTTAAGGAAAGCGGTTTTGACGTCCATCTGCCATATTTCATAATCGAAATATGCAACATTGGCAAGCATTATTCGAATGGATTTAATCATGGCAACGGGTAAAAGGTTTCGTCGTAATCGACACCATGTTGATGACGATAGCCTTTCGCTATAAGCCTAGCTTGGTACGTCTGTATATTGCCACCCATGTCTGTCTTTGCCTTAAAGACCCATTTACTACCATTAGGCACAATGTCTTTTGGTACATCAACCAGTGTCCAAACTTGGTTGGTATACATGGAATCCATTTCAGACTTCATGGTATCTTGCCACAAAACGGAGTCGATACTTTGTATCTTTTCCTCATACGCAGCCGGTTTTTATTCCTCAATAAGATTAATATCTACATGAGGTGAGATTAGAAACCCATACCTCTAAGATTGTTTTCTTACTCTCTCCAACCTACGCGGTTCTTGTGTATTAGAACAGTCTCATCCCTGATGAATTTTTCATGTTCCGTGAGGGGATCGGTGCCAAGAACAGTATTTCTCTGATTTTCATCGAGTTCTACTTTCTTCCCACTTACCACTGTATTTAGGAATTCCTCTAAGGAAAATCGCATGGAGAGCAACAAATATTTTATTCTCTTATGGGTTGTGGAAATAATATCCTTTGGTTTCCCTAGGATAATCAATTACAAATAGGCACTTATCCGATTTGGGTTCTAGTTTGATACCATCCAAATATTTAATATATGCCGATCATCTGCAAATCATCAGGAATGAGAAACCCGGTTTCTTTCCTGTCCATATTTCATATAGAGTCTGTCCAACAGACTTTGATGGAACTTTATTCAAAATAAGTATTGCACTATTCAATACGTATCCCTTGAAGGAAATTGGTAGCCCAGTGCGACTCTTTATTGACCTTACCATGTTCAATAAAGTTCAGTTTCTTCGTTCGACCACACCGTTCAATTGAGGTGTTCCGGGAGGAGTCCACTGTGAAAGAATACCGTATTCTTTTAAGTAATCTTGAAACTCATTGGTTAAGTATTCTTCAACACGGTCCGACCATAATGTTTTGATACATTTGACGGTCTATTTTCCACTTCGTGTCGAAACTCTTTGAATTGATCAAAAGTTTACGAATTGTGTTTCATAAGATACACATAACCATAACGCGATGCAATATCCATAAAGGTTACGAAGTATTCATATCCATATTTAGCCAAGATAGAGGTGGGCCCACATACGTCACTATGAACGAGGGCTAATAGCTTGGTGGAACGTACACTTTTACCACTAAAGGTGTTTTAGGCATTTTGCCTAATTACCTAGAATCACAAACATCATATGAATTAGGATCAAATCTGTCTAAGTATCCATTCTTCCAAAGAGTGGATATATGAGCCTTGTTAATGCGTCCCAGAATACAATGCCACAAATAAGTCTCATTAGAATTACTCAATTTGAGCCATTTATTTGTCATATTATTTTTGAGATTCATTTATATTCAAAATATAAAGACTATTATTAACATTTAATGTACATATCGAAATGTCATCTTTATATACAAAACACCAAGTGTTCCAAAATACAAAGGTATACCCGCATCGGGTTAAACTAGATAAAGAGATGGTGTTCCTAGTCAAACTAGGTACTAAATAATAGTCACCTAAGTAATTATATGCCCCAATAACTGTTGGACAATTATGACCCATAGCATCACTATTTGTACAGAACACGGTGTTGTTGTACAAATTAACTATGTGACAAAGGAAATTTCTCTTTTATCATTTGTAATTGGATTACCAAGATATATAAATGATAGAAGGTCCTTATGATTTTTTCCGGATTGAGATGATATGAGACAGTATCAATCTACGAAGGTTTAAATCATTAAATATCCCTAGTCGTGGTATTATCGAGATTAGACATCGATAATGCGGAATAGACTAGTATTACACTTTTGCGCGTTGTGGGAGCATAACGGCATAGTTCTCATATATTTGGGAATTGGATACTCATGCAAGTGTAATAGGAGGTTGTGTTTTACCGATGGTACGGAAAACAGCTTCGCTCTTGATAGACCCCTCGGAATTCCATTGGTAGTATAACTATGTGTCTATGGAAGTCCGAATCAGGGTAGGTGTATTTGGTCTTAACCTGAGACTTGCACCGCTAATACTTGCCACAATCAAATATACTTTGGTTTTGGTCGTCCAGGGCTTTAACAGGTTCTGTGTACGCCTCTTCTGGGTATATTGAGAATCGTAGTGTATTGGGTGTGATGTCAAGATTGAAGTATCACTTCAGTTATAGTGGAGATGATGATCACGTAGGATACAGAACTAGTACTCTTATGTACTGCAGTCATTGGGATAATATGACTAGGTCATATTTATCCGATTATAGAGACTAGTTACCAGACATCCGATATGTGCTTCGTACGGGGCAGAAACTATTCTAGCCCCAAGCCTTGCACGTGAACATCCGATACTTGATCGAAATACGCTATACTACGTATACTACGCCTGATATAGATTATAATATTCCGTTAAGAATATTTCTAGAGAATTGGGTAGGCATGGCGCTTTGCTAGAAGCCAATCTTGTCATGTAAATCGGTAAAAATGTAGTACTAGGTACGTACGTGTTCGGATAGTCCGATGACCGGATTTACTACCAACATATCCGGGGATCTCATGGGTCGCTTCCCGAAGATTCACCGATGATGTATGACTCGCACTTTATTAATCTGGGATTAATTATAAAAGAGAGAGAAAATTAATCTCAAATTAATTACGGAGATATTTTATCTAGGATAAAATATTATTTAAAGAGATATAACAATTAATTTGGAATTAATCGATAAAATAATATATTCGATATATTATACGAAATTGGATTTCGTCACGGAATTAAAATTAGATTTTAATTCGGGCGAACGAGTTAATTTAGAATTAATTCGTTAGCGATGTGAATAGTAATTTTAATAGGCACAATTATTTAATTAAATTTGATTTAATTACGTCGCAACGGGAAATTCGTTAATTCAGAATTAGCGAACCCGAGCCCGGGAGTGTTTGCCGACCCACTCGTATTTCGAATTCAATTGGGGCCCACAAGTCACATCTAGCGTCAAATCATTAGTCAATTTGATTGATGTGATGTCTAGTGATTTTGAGTGTTGTGATGTCTAGTCACTTTTAATGTGAATAGTGATGGTGGTGGTTGGAAGGCATTAATTGCCTTTTGGCTCCAAAAATTGGTTGACCTTTTTGAAAGGCAAATACCAAATTTTTGGTATATGTTTTAATTGATTTTAGAAATCAATTTAGTGTATTAGATACAAAACTCTCAACCAACACACTTCCTCCCCTCTCTATCTCTCCCACAATCGGCCATGGAGCCATTTTTCCTCTCAAGAAACCGTGAGCCTAGGGTTCAATTTTCTTCATGATTTTGTTGCAAAATCAAGAGTACTAGCACACTAAAGGGTCATCCAAGGTGATAGGGAAACTAACTTATGAGCATGGAATCACCACACAAAGCTTGGAGCTTGGAGATCCATCCATGGAGTTGACCGAAAATGATGGAGCAGAAAGGACCACCATTGCCGAGAGCTTCAAGGGATTTTTATTGTTCCTCACATCGCCAAATCCGATCAATGTAAGTATGATTCCGCCATACCTATTTGTTGTATTCACGCATGATTTCTTGCTTGAATGATCATTGGGACTAACCAAGAAACCCAACAATGGTATTTTAAGCCATTTTAAGCATGAAATTTGATTAGGGTAAAATTTGGGTAAATTGAATTTGAGCATGTTTGAGTGAAATTACTTGTTTGAGCATGCTTGTATATGAATGACTTGGAGTTATTTGTGATCAATTTTGTGAAAAATGGATTGGATCAATTTTTCCCCAACAAGTTGGCTTGGCCGAAACTAGTAGGTGCCCTAATGTCATGGAATTTTTTGATTTTGATCATTGGATGAGTTGAAATCATTTGGGTAATGTTGATTTAGGATTTAATTGGATTAAAACCGAATTGGACAATAAAACCCCTAAAATGTCGTGACTATGGAGCATGAAAATGATGTGATTTTTTATTCAAATATGTTGGACATGTTTTGATGATGATTAGCATAATTAATTGAGTGAATTAGTATTTTGGAAATGTTAATTTGGTTAATTAATTATGGCTATATACTTTAGGTTAATTAAATTATGAAATTTGGAATTTTGGTAATTTAATTAGATGGGCCAAATTTGGAATTGGGCTTGTAAAGTTGTAATTGGGCTTAATGGGCTTGGTTGGGCCAAGTTTGGTTTAGGCTAATTGGTTGGATCCAATTGGGCCGAAAACCATATCCATAAAGTCCAAATACAATTAAATGGACCTTTAATTTTAATTGGGCCTAATGAGCCTAAATTGGTTTCTTAGCAAATAAGGGTGATTCCTTAAATAGGCTTTGAGATTTGGGTTTGACCCATGTTGACCAAAAGTCCACGCCTTAGAAATTAATTGAAAGCCCATTGGATTTTAATTAAATTGACATTGGATGTTAATTAGGCTTTGAGACCCGTAACGATTAGATTTAGATTGTTGACCAAAAGTCCACGCCTTAGAAATTAATTGAAAGCCCATTGGATTTTAATTAAATTGACATTGGATGTTAATTAGGCTTTGAGACCCGTAACGATTAGATTTAGAATCAAAGTCGTAAAGGCACATTAAAAAGTGTAATTATTTAATTTCGAATTAAATATAGAATTAGTATTAAATACAAATTGAATTGGATTTAATTTTGTAGTTTAATATAATTCGTGAATTCGTACTTTGAGTACTTATTCGCAAAACGAGTTGGACTCGCGCAAAATCAAATCGTTGTTTGAACATTGGATAGTCATTAATTTTTAGATTAATTAATTGGATTAGATTGATTGATAACATGCTTTGTGTGAATACATGGATACGATGTATGAATAATGTATATCGGATGGATAGTAGATGGGTGAGGGCAATTTTGGAAACTTTTGTAATAAATTTATAATTTATTAATTAGACCTGTGTGTCCTGCCTATTACCTCTCGACTCTTTGTATTTCTCTTCTCACCTATTCCCCTCAATGTAAATGAGGTTTCTTTAAAAGTGTTATGTAATTGGGTAGAAGTAATACTTGTGCTAGCGGGAGAGAGGAAATGGAGAGATTTGTTCTAGGAATATTGTTTTAAGTATCCATCCGCATATCATTATTATATTTATATAGGCGCCTTATTATGTTTTTAGAATGCATGTTTAAGGGTGTATGATGATGAGACCTTAACAAAGATAATAAATTGGTTGCCAATTTACGCGAAAAACCCTCAAAATATATTAAGCGTTTTTCCTTCTATTGAGTAATTCTTACTCAAGATCCAAGATTGATGCTGGTTTGTTGGCCAAAGTCAAGACCTTTAGCTAAGTAATTATTTCGTGATGAACTTAGAGATTTATTACCTTTGAGGCTAATAAATATAATCACTTGTTTATAATAAAATACATTATAAAAGATATAAGTGGGGTGGGACCAAGGCGTTAATAAAACTTTCCAAACTAAAGTTAATTTAACCAAAGGTATTACTAGAGTTAGATAATGATTTGCTGTCTTCCTTCACTCAGTACCTTTTTTATAGACAAAAGGAAAAGCTGTGAAGACATCTCGATAATCATTTACTCAAGGCTTATCTTAAAGCATATTTAAAGTGTTGGACTAATTTGGAGAATCTATTGTTTATTCCTGTCACCAAGGAAATAAGAGTCTGAGAGGTAAGGGTATTTAAGAGAGTTCGCTCCACCATCCCTCTGGTGAATTTTCAATGGAGGAATCCATTTGACAGTTATTCACTTAAACTTGCTAAAATCCTCAAAAATAATTTAAGTCTAAAATTTGCCCCCCATTGTAAAGTATAAACCCAAAGGGCTTAAACCGTATTGGCAAGACTAGGCTTTACCAGACTGACCAATACCAATTTGTCCCTAAATCATACTATTGACAATGGTTTGACTTTTCTGAGTCATAAGACGCAGCGACCCTTTGGCGTGTTCTTATAACTTAGTGGCAAAGATTGGGTGTCCACAAGGACTAGCATAAGCTATAACATGTTTGATTGCCAAACCCAATGATCAAGAAATTGTGATTTATATCATAAATTGGTTGGGAACCTACCTAATTATCGTATTTTATAACGATCGGCCCTAGTCGGAGTTATGAAATGATAATAATGGGATCATTGCCCATAAGAAATCCATCGGGGTTGATGCGATTTGCTTAAAATTTTAAAACAATTGAGTGAGAGCAACTTCATAATATTAAAAGCCTATGTTATTATGAAATATTAATGAAAATATTCCTAATTTTAACATTCTCTCTTAATAGATAGGTTAAAATATTTCACAAATATTCAAATGGAAAACAGAGTATCATTTCGTTCCATCCTTGATGAGCATAAGCTCAAAGAGGACAACTATAATGACTGGTTTAGAAACCTTAAAATTATCTTACGACAAGAAAAGATTTTCTATGTTCTTGAAAGACCATTTCCTCATGAACCCGTAGAAGATGCTGACCAATATACATTTGATTCTTGGAAGAAACACGTCGATGATGATGAGCAAGCAGTTTTCATAATGTTTGGCTCTATGTCGGATGAACTTCAGAAAGCTCATGAAGATATGAATGCTCAAACCATCATCTTTCACTTGAAGGAGTTGTATGCAACTTTCATTCATACTATGAGATTCCAAGTGTCATGTGCCTTATTCCAAACAAGGTATAAGGAAGGATCTGTTAGTGGACATGTGCTTAAGATGATTGGCCATATTGAAAAATTGGCCAACCTCGGGATCACATGGATCATGAGATAGGTCACGATCTAATTCTTCAGTCCTTACCAAAAGAATTCTCTAACTTTATTATGCAGTTTCATCTGTCTGATAAAGAAGCTACTTTAGCAGAATTGCACAATCCGATAAAGCAAGCAGAGAATGACTTGAAACCGGAGCTTAAAACCTCTGTCATGCTTACTGGTACGGACCTGAAGCCACGAGGTCCAAAGAAAAATAAGGGCAAGACCAAGACTCCAAATCACCTAAAGCCCAATGGTAAGGTAGAGAAGAAAAATGGAAAGGGGAAATGTTTCTTTTGTGGAAAGAAGGGTCATTGGAAGAAAGACTGCATATCCTTGTAAGCCAATGAAGCTAGGGAAGCCCAGGAAGCCAAGAAGCCTAATGCTTCAGCTATGATGTAAATGATTGAACTATATTCTCAAAACTCTAAACCTTCTACTTGGGTGCTTGACACCGGTTGTGGGACTCACTTTTGTAACAATGTGCAGGGCCTGAGAAACAGTAGGAGACTCCATCATAGGGAGGTTGACTTACGCATGGGTAATGGAGCAAAACTGGCTGCATTGTGCGTGGGCACTTATTCATTAGTTTTGCCGAATGGTTTAGTTTTAGACTTAGAAGATTATGTTTATGTACATTCTGTAGTAAAGAACATCATTTCAATTCCTTCTTTATGTAATAAAGGCTTTTCATGCCTAATAAGTTGTAATGAATGTTCCATTTATTTCAAAGAAAAAAAGTATGGATGTGGTATTTTGAATAATGGTATATATGTCTTACAAACTAAAAAAGAATGTTCAACTTCTAATATATACAACGTTAACTCGAAAAATCTCAATAAATCACTTATATGGCACAGTCGCTTAGGTCATATCAATGAAACAAGATTAACTAAGCTACATAAGGATGGGTATTTCAAACCCTTCAAATATAAACCTTATGGAACTTGTGAGTTTTCTTTACTTGGTAAAATGGCCAAATTACCCTTCAAAGGTAAAGGACAGCGTGCAGCAGAGACATTAGAATTCATACACTCTAATGTATGTGGGCCAATGTCAGACACTGCTAGAGGTGGATTCTCCTACTTCATTACCTTTATCTATGATCACTCCCGATATGGGTATTTGTACCTTATGCGGAACAAATATGAAGCCTTTGAGAAATTCAAAGACTTCAAAGCTGAAGTAGAAAACCAGCTTAATAAAAGTATTAAGTCACTAAGGTCTGACCGAGGTGGTGAATACTTAAGCAACGAATTTCAAGATTACTTGAGAGAAAATGGCATTGTTTCCCAGTGGACTCCTCCGGGAACTCCACAGCATAATGGGGTCTCTGAAAGGAGAAATCGGACATTATTAGATATAGTCTGATCAATGATGTCAGGCACGGATCTACCTCTTTCATTTTAGGGTCTTGATTTAGAAATTGCAGCACTACTACTAAACCAAGTTCCTTCCAAGACTGTTAGTCAAACACCATATAAGTTATGGTCTGGGAAACATCATAGTCTTAGTTATCTAAGAGTTTGGGGATGTGACGCATATATTAAGCTCACACAAACTAACAAATTGGATGATAGGGCAGTTAAATGTAAGTTTGTAGTATATGCCTTGAACTAAAGAGCATACGTGTTCTACGTCCCAAATGAACAAAGAACATTTGTCTCAAGAAATGCTAAATTTCTATAGAATGAATTCCTTCTCAAGAAATATAGTGGGATTAAACTTGACCTCGATGAGGTACGAGAAGAACAAACTAACATAGAAATAAACCACAGGCCCCTCAAAATGGCAGCGACGGAACAACCATGAGTTTATGAACTTAGAAGGTCTGGAAGGGAAAGACATTAACCTGAAAGATATGGTTTCCATATTGATAAGGAACATGATCAGGTCATTAATAATGACGATCCCACCAGTTATGAGGGAAGTAATATGTGACATTGATTCAGTCAAGTGGCTTGAGGCCATGAAATATGAAATAGACTCTATGTATCAGAATCGAGTCTGGGACTTGGTGGATGCACCTGAAGAGATAAAACTCATAGGCTGCAAGTGGATTTACAAGTGTAAAACTGATGCAGAAGGCAACATCCAAACCTATAAGGCTAGGTTGGTGGCGAAATGTTATAGATAAATCCAAGGAATTGACTATGACGAAACCTTCTCGCATGTTGCAATGATGAAGTCCATTCGAATTTTACTGGCACTAGCTGCACACTTTGATTCCGAGATTTGGCGGATGGATGTCAAAACAACTTTCCTTAATGGGAACCTCGTAGAGGAAGTCTATATGATACAACCTGAGGGATTTGCAGCTAAGGATAATCAGAATAAAGTATGCAAGCTTAAATCTGATCAGGGCAGCATGTAAACAGATAAGGATCATCCCAGTATAATCTTTTGACTTCGGTCAAAAATTTCCTCTTATCTTATTAGCTCCAGTCTGGGGGTTTCTTTCATGTTACAAGGAAATTGACAATATTAGCATACCAAGGCATTATATTTACCAAAAATAAAAATTCATCGGGGAAAGAGTCATTGATAGGAGTGGTATCGATTAGTGACTCGTTTTTGAGTCTCGATAAGTGTTCTGCAGCCACGTTCTCTGCCTTTTTTTATCTTTGATTGTGATATTGAATTCTTGAAGAAATAAAATCCACCGTATTAATCTTGGCTTGGCGTCCTGTTTAGACATCAAATATCTAACAGCAGCGTGATAAGTGTAAAGAACAGTTGAAGAACCAATTAAATATGATTAAAATTTATCCAATGTAAATATTACAGCCTGTAGTTCTTTTTCTGTGGCAGTGTAATTCATTTATGCACTATTTAATGTTCTACTAGCGTAATATATCGCATGCGGCTTACCTTCCCTGCTCTGCCCTAGAACTGCACTAGCTGTATAATCACTAGCATCACACATTAGCTCAAATGGCAAGGACCAATCAGGGGATTGCATAATAGAAGCAGAAGTCAAAAGACTGATAATTTTTTGGAATGATTTTTGACATTCTTCTGTCCATTCAAATGTGGCATCTTTTAATAGAAGGTTACATAAGGGTCTCGATATGGTACTAAAGTCTTTAATGAACCTTCTATAAAATCATGCATGTCCTAAAAAAAAACGAATATCCATAAATGTTTTTGGTGATGGTAATTTAGAAATGACCTCTATTTTTGATTTGTCAACCTCAATACCTTTAGATGACACAACGTGTCCTAAAACGATTCCTGAGTCAGTCACGAAATGGCATTTTTCCCAATTTAACACAAGTTTTTTCCGTCACATCTTTTCAAAATATTTTCCAGATTAGTCAAGCAATTATCAAATGAATTTCCAAAGACAGTTATATAATCCATAAAGACCTCTAAACAGTGTTCAACCATGTCACTAAATATGCTCAACATGCATCGTTGGAATGTTGCAGGTGCATTACAAAGTCCAAATGGCATTTTTCTAAATGCAAATGTTCCAGAGGGGCATGTGAATGTGGTCTTTTCCTGGTCTTCTAAAGCAATGGGAATCTGATAATAACCTGAGTAACTATCAAGAAAACAATAATAAGGGTGTCCAGCTACTCTTTCTAAAATTTGGTCAAGAAATGGAAAAGGGAAATGATCTTTTCTAGTTGCGTCATTCAATTTTCTATAATCAATGCACATACGCCAACTAGATGAAATACGAGTTGGGATTAATTCCCCTTTATCATTTTTTACAACAGTGATTCCAGACTTTTTAGGTACAACCTGTGTAGGACTTACCCATTTACTATCAGAAATAGGATAGATAATGTCTGCATCAAGAAGTTTAAGGACCTCAGTTTTTACTACTTCTTTCATGTGAGGGTTTAATCTTCTTTGGGGTTGACGATATGTCCTAGCATTATCTTCTAGATGTATTCGATGTGTGTAAATTAATGAATTAATACCTTTTATGTCTTTAAAAGTCCATCCAATTGCCAGTTTATTCTCTTTCAATAAATTTAAAAGTTTACCTTATTGATCGCTTGTGAGAGAAGAAGAAATTACCACAGGGTAAGTTTTATTATCTTTTAGAAATGCATATTTCAGTCCTTCTGGCAAAGCTTTTAACTCCAAATTGGGTTCTTCTTCATGTTTTTCTTCTTTCAGTGTTCCCAGTTCTTCCAAATTTTTAATCTTTCCATCGTCTTCTAATACATGAATAGAGTCAAGTAGAAAACCATTAGTAATATCCAAATCTGTTTGTGCAATTGACTCAACATAATTAGCAGTAAAAAATTTCATGGGATCAGATAAACTTCCCTGAATATGCTCATCCACAATAGTTTCAATTGATTCTGCGCTTTTGTTTTCATTATCTTCATCGTATGGCTGTTTGCACATGTTAAAAACATTTAACTCTAATGTCATATTTCCAAAAGAAAGATTCATGATTCCATTCCTGTAATTTATCAAAGCATTAGTTGTCGCTAAAAATGGCCGACCAATTATTACAGGGATTGGCTTATAACAGTCTGCTACAGGTTATGTTTCTAAAACAATAAAATCCACAGTGTATACGAATTTATCAATTTGTAATAACACATCTTCCACAATTCCTTTTGGTACCTTAACTGATCTATCGGCAAGTAAAAGGGCAGTTGAGGTTGGTTTCATCTCACCGATATTAAGTTGTTGGTAAGCTGAAAATGGTAGTAAATTTATACTAGCTCCAAGATCAAGCAAAGCATGTTCAATGTTTTGATTTCCAATAATACAAGAAATATTGGACAACCAGGGTCTTTATATTTTAATGAATTATTTGTTGAGAGAATGGAACTTACCTGTTCATCTAGAAAAGCTTTCTTTCTTACCTGGTGTTTTCGTTTAACGGTGCACAGATCTTTCAGAAATTTGGCATAAGATGGTATCTGTTGGATGGCATCTAACAAATGGATATTGACCTTTACCTATTTGAATATTTCATAAATCTCTGGGGAATGGTTAAATTTCTTTGTTTTTAATGCTTGAGGAAATGGAGGTGAATGAGAAAAGTTGTTATTATCGACGACGGGTAATGGCTCATCAACCCATTTTTTACCCTCTGATCCTGATTTTTCCTCAATTTCCCGAGGTTCAAGAATAGGTCTGTGGATGGTATTACCACTATGAAGAGTAATAATAGATTTGACTTGGTCTAAGTGTTGACTTCTAGAACTACCCTCGTGAGGGTTTTGATAACTCTTGGGATTTGACTGAGATTGTGCAGGAAACTTACCTTTTTCTTTAATGGCCAAAGCAGATATGATTTTATCAAAAGTTTCCTTCAAATCATTCATTATTTGTGCATTTTGGTTATTGATGGTTTCTTATTTTTCCATGAATGCACTAAAGTTATCTGTAATGGTTTTCCTAGATGGTGGGACATATGGTGTATAATTCTGGGAATTTCAAAAATTCTGGTGAAACTGGGGAGGTTGGTGTGAAGGTTGTGCTTGGTTATCATTCCTCCAATTGAAGTTTGGATGGTTTCTCCAACCAGGATTATAGGTCTGTGAGAATGGGTTTGGATTTGGTCTATTGAATGTTTTTATGGAACAGACCTGGTCATAGAGACATTCTTTCAGGGCTGGTAAGGACGAGCAAACTTCTATGACATGTTCATTTGAACTACAGATTTGACATATGACTTCCTGAACTGACTTGACATGATCACTCTTCCTTGTTTCTAGAGCCTCAACGTTTTTAGACAGAAATGCATACTTGGCAGCAAGGTCCTTGGCAGCAAGGTCATTGTCTTCCCTAAGGTTAAATATACCTCTACCAGATGGTTGTGGTTTAATAAATGACTCATATATACCAATTGTATCCCATTGTTGTGTATTCTCTGCTATATGCTCTAGGTAATCTAGTGCATCTTCGTGATATTTATCCCTAAACTCACCATTACACATCATATCCACTACTTGTCTATCTTATGGTGTTAAACCCTCGTAGAATTGGGCAACTACTCGGGACAATGACTCTTTCCCCGTTGAATTTTTATTTTCGGAAAATGTAATACCTTGGTATGCTAATATTGTCAATTTCCTTGCAACAGGAAAGATACCCCCAGACTGGAGCCAACAAGATAAGAGGAAATTTTTGACCGAAGTCAAAAGATTCTACTGGGATGATCCTTATCTATTTAAATGTTGCCCTGATCAGATTTTTAGACGATGCATACCTGACAGTGAGATAAGTGATGTTATTCAATTCTATCATTCAGAAGCATATGGAGGTCATTTCTCATCTAAGAAAACCGCTGCAAAAATCTTGCAGTGAGGATTTTATTGGCCCACCATTTTTAAAGATACATACATTTTTTTTTGCAAAACTTGCGAAAATTGTCAAAAGTTGGGATCTATTTCAAAAAAAACATGATGTCTTTAAATCCCATCCTTGTCATCGAAATCTTTGATTGTTGGGGGATAGATTTCATGGGCCCATTTCCACCATCCTTTGGATTTTTATATATTTTAGTTGCATTCGATTATGTTTCAAAATGGGTCGAGGTAATTCCTTGTCGGAACAATGATCACAGAACTGTGATCAAATTTTTAAAAGAAAACATGTTTAGTCGATTTAGAATTCCTCGGGCCATCATAAGTGATGGAGGTAAACACTTTTGTAATACACCCTTTGAGTACCTAATGAAAAAGTATGGAGTCACACACAAAGTTTCCACCTCTTATCACCCTCAGACAAATGGACAAGTTGAATTAGCGAATAGGGAAATTAAATAAATTTTAGAAAAAACGGTTAACCTAAATCTCAAAGATTGGTCTCTCCAACTAACTGATACACTCTGGGCATATCGAACAGCTTTTAAAACGTCTTAGGGAATGTCCCTCTCTTGCCTAGTTTATGGAAAACCTTGTCATTTGCCTGTAGAACTTGAGCATAAAGCATTTTTGGCTATTAAAATATTTAATTCAAATCTTCAAAATGATGGTCATGAACGTAAATTGCAACTAAATGAACTTGAAGAGTTAAGGAATGATTCATATGAGAATACAAAAATTCTTAAAGCTACAACTAAAGCCTTTCATAATAGTCGAATTTCACGAAAAATATTTGAAGTTGGTCAAAAAGTTTTGTTTTATAATTCTCGTCTTCATTTATTTCCTGGAAAGTTAAAATCCAAATAGAGTAGCTCATTTGTTGTGAAACATGTTTATCCTTATGGGGCAATTGACATTGAGAATCCTAGAGATGGTGTTGTATTTAAAGTAAATGGACATCGTCTGAAACCTTTTTGGAGTACTCAAAATTTCAAGAAAGTTTTTTCCTGTCAGACCCAATATACCTTGATTGATGTAGTTTCTTTTATGTTATGTTAATATTTCTGTAATTTCCATTGTTCTTAATTTTGTAGTGTTCTTATTCTTTTATTTTATCTCACACCTCGGTGTACTCCATGACTCAAGTCAGTTATTTCAGTTTCCTAAATATACTGATACCCTACAAACTAAGGCATGGAAGAAACTCTCGCAACCCTCCATAAATATTTTCCTGCACTTCCCCGAAATGCTCTGATTAAAATTTACAAAGCCCGCATAGAAAAATTGAGAATTTTTATAATTCATGGTATTCCTAATGATATTCATTGGGTAATCGAAGCAAGGGTTCGTTTGGCATGTGAGTCACCTGACTCCTTCATTCCTTACATGTCTGGTTTAGGAAAAAGCACATATTTTAAAAACCGAAGAGCTAAACAAATGGGTGTTTGTTATAAGTTTGCACGCTGCATGTGCAACACTCGTTGTCATTCTTTAGGAATGGTGTCCGATAATCGTAAGGATAAAATACAATTCATTAGGGATGGACTGAGTAATGAGCCTTTTGATGATATATCATTGACTCTTGAGACGCATCCTAGTGGATATGTTCATCGTAAAATTCTCAGATTACGCACACAATTTCATAAAGAAATACAACCATACAATCTCGGGAATGTGACTTTAAAAGATCTTGTTTGCCAATTTATAAGAAAATTGGATGGGATGCATATCCCAGTGTAACATCCCTGAAATGGGTATGTTACCGGCAGGCAACAAAGCCCCATTGCTGCCTTAGCCATAACTCAAGACCTGAACACATACTTAGTTTTCCATGTCCTGCAATATCGATCTACTATTTGTGTAATTTAAATACTTCATTCATCAGAATAACTAGTCATCATAACAAAGATCTCATGTACACACATATGAGTACTTGCATGCTCTAGTTCAAATACAAGGTGTTCATACACAATACACATAGAGACAGCGTAGCAAAATACTCCACAGAAGGTCTATATTCTATATGAATATAGCCTTCGAGTGATAGACCCAACATCTAGTGACTACAGTGTAACTCTCGATCTCGATCTGGGTCTTCAAAAGTGAAGGGCTCACCAAAAAGAAATATCCTGCAAAAAAAACTGAAAAGAGGGGGAATGAGTCCGGAGGATCTCAGTGAGTGGAGCTACAAAATAATAATAAGAAGATACAAGTCAGAATTACTGTGAGAAATCTTTATATCTAACCCTTTTGATAACATTTGAAATATGTACTCTTATCTTTAACTGAAAAGAAAACATTTGGTGGAAAACTTTTCTCTCTTTTATAAAAAAAAAATACATGTCACTGATGTTGTAAGAGAAAACTGGACGTATGAGGGCGTTACATATCGTCGTCCCCTCATACGCCTATCTGGAGGCAGGAGTGCAAAACCATGACTTTGGGGACTTACGTCTCGCCATCCCCCAAAGCATGCCACAACTGTCTCAAAATTTGGCGGTCTTGGGGCGTTACATCTCACCGTCCCCCAATCCCGGTCTGAGGATCTGAGAGCGTCCCCTCAGTCTTCCACATGTGCACATGCCACTATATCCGTCAATTCCAACTACCAAGTTACATACTGGGGTGAGTTTTTGCCTCATGCCCCGAAAACAGAAAAAAAAAAAAAAAAAAAAAAAAAAAAAAAAAAAAACCAAGCCGAAAACTTATTTAAATTTCAAAACTATTTCAAGTAATATATTTATGAAAATAAAACAAGTCTAACGCCTTACGATTTTGAATTAAGTCTCAAAATGATTTTTAAAATGTAAACAATTCAAACATAAAATCAACTTAAAAGATAAATCTCCACTCACAGATTATGTTGAAGAGAGCTTCTTATGAGGTTGGGGATGAGTGCGGCTAGTGACGAGTGTCTATCAAGAAAAGCATAGAGTTAGAATTCCATGTTATAAAATACAATTCATAACAATCTTATTCGTTAATGCCACTAAAAGTTTATAATAAAGTCTTTCCTTTAATTGAATAGACCCTAAAATGAAGTTCGGCCCCCTAATTCGCGTATCCTCCTCACCAGAATTTTTTTCTGGTTTCTGCCACTGGCGTCAAGACGCCAAGCTGTTTTGCTGGGCAGAAACTGCCCAGTGAGACAGCAGCCCCGAGCCTCTACAAAATGATTTCTAAGCAAGATAAAAGCATCCCAAAACACATTCTAACATCCTCTCATCATCAACATCAACCTAAACATTCCCATTATCCTATTAATTTCACAAATCCTTCCCTTTTCAACACCCACAATTTAGAACATAAACCAACTACATCACTCAAATCACCCCAAAGTATCAATAGAAACCAATAAGACTTTATTCTCATTACTCCATAACCAATTCTAACCAACTAATTCTTTGAAATCTAAACATCACAAAATGGGTTAATGAAAAACTTACCTCCAAACTATTCTTTCTCCTTTCTTAAGGAATAAACAACTATAATCTCTCATAGGATTTGCTAGAAGAGGTTAACTTGTTGGATTTTTGAAGCTTGAAAAAGTTTTTGCAAGAGTTCTTCTTCTTCTCCCTCATTTACCCCTTACGTATTTTAGCCAAAAAGAAAAAAAAAATGTAATTCCCTTTTATTTTTGCCATTTACCTACTTTTTATTTTTCTTAAAAGTTTCTAGAAAAGTAAGGAATTCTAAAATGGGCTTGGGCTAAAATTATGGTTTAATTTCCTCTTTTTCTTCTTCTTATTTCTCTACACTAATAAGGCCAACACATCCCTCTAATAACTATTAATAAGCCCAAGCAAGAAATGGCTCAATTTAATACTCGATAAATATCCATAAGAGGGAAAAAAAATAATTAATCCCCTCCGAATGACATGACTTCTAGGGTCGTTACAAATTCTCCTCCCTTAAAATGATTCGTCCTCGAATCAAATTCTTAAAGACTAACAAACATACCTACGTCTGCAAATAGTTGAGGATACTGCTCCTTCATAACTTCTTCCGATTCCCATGTTACCTCCTGATTTTTGTGATGTTGCCAAATTACCTTGACTGAAGGAATTCGTCGAGATCGCAAATTCCTTACCTCTCTTCCCACAATAGCTATCGGTTGCTCCACATATGATAAGTCTTAATGAATAGCGACTGGTTGGGGCTCAAACACATGAGAATTGTCTCGTAAAAATTTATGTAACATGGATACATGGAAAACTGGATGTATCTTATCCATACTATGTGGAAGTGCTAACTCGTAAGCTCTTCCTCCAACTCTCCGTAAAATTTCAAACGGCCCAACGAATCTGGGACTGAGTTTACCTTTCTTACCAAACCTCATTACTCCTTTAAAAGGAGATATCTTAAGAAACACGAAATCTACCACCTGAAACTCCAAGTCTTTCCTTTGATGATCAACATAACTCTTTTGACGGCTTTACGCTGTATTCTCTAATCAGCTTAACCCTTTCTACGGGATCTTGGACCAAATTTGGCCCCAGCAATTTCTGTTCTCCAACTTCGAACCATCCCACCGGTTATCTATATTTTCGTACATACAATGCCTCGAACAGTGCCATTTGAATACTTGCTTGATAACTATTGTTGTAAACAAACTCTATAAGGGGCAAATAATGATCCCATCCACCCTCAAAGTCGATAACACATGGACGTAACATATCTTCTAGAGTCTGTATGGTACGTTCTGACTGGCCGTCTGTCTGGGGATGAAAGGTCGTGCTAAATCGTAATTACGAACCCAAAGCCTCCTGAAAAGACTGCCAAAATTTAGAGGTAAACTAAGAACCCCTATCTGATACAATAGTGATAGGGACTCCATGTAATGATACAATTTCATTCAAATACATCTTGGCATACTGAGCTGTTGTAAAGCTCGATTTTACTGGAAGGAAATGAGCTGATTTAGTCAACCTATCCACGATAACCAAATAGAATCATAACCTTTTGATGTACGGGGAAGTCCTACTATAAAATCCATGGTAAGCTTTTCCTACTTCCACTCTGGAATATCTAAACTTTGCAGCTTCCCGGCTGGTCTCTGATGTTCTGCTTTTACTTGCTGGCACGTAAGACACCTGGCAACAAAGTCAGTTATATCCCTTTAATTCCATCCCACCAATACAGATTCTTAAGATCATGGTACATCTTGGTAATTCCAGGGTGCATAGTGTAGGATGAAGTATGGGCTTGCTCTAGTATCAAGCGCTTCAATTCTGGAACTGGAGGTACCAGAATCTTATCCTGTCTTCTCATGATGCCTTCAGTATCAACACGATACTCACTTTCAACACCTTGCCGCATCTGGTGTTTAATCTGCTGAATATCTGAATCTGCTTCCTGTGCGGTCCTTATTTCATCGATTAAGATGGACTTAACTTGAATGGTGGCCAACAATCCTCCTTGTTCCGTCACCTGAAAGCTCACACCTTCCAGTAGCCTACATTGCATTTGCATAGCTGAACGCCACCTTTCAAATGGTAGATGAGCCAAACATCCAATTGACTTCCTACTCAAAGCATCTGCAACCACATTAGCTTTGCCCGGATGGTATTGAATTGAACAATCATAATCCTTTTAACAATTCTATCCATCTTCTCTGCCTCAGGTTTAGCTTCTTTTGACTCTGAATATACTTAAGACTTTTATGGTCAGTAAAAGTCTCAAATTTTTTTCCATACAGGTAGTGTCGCCATATCTTTAATGCAAAAATTATTGCAGCCATCTCCAAATCATAAGTAGGATAATTTTACTCATAAGGCTTCAATTGTCTAGATGCATAGGCAATTACTTTCCCTTTCTGCATCAATACACAACCTAGACCCACCCTGGATGCATCATAAAAAACTGCAAATCCTCCTGATCCCACATGTAAAGAAAGGATAGGAGCTGAAGTCAATCGGCGCTTAAGTTCAAGAAAACTTTTCTCACAAGCATCTGACCACTCAAATTTAACATTCTTCTGAGTTAACCGAGTTAATGGAGCAGCTAATCTGGAAAAGTTATCTACAAACCTTCTATAATACCCAGCCAGTCCTAAGAAACTACAAATTTCCGTTACGCTCTTCGGTCGATGCCAATTTTGAATAGCTTCAATCTTTTGAGAATCAACTCCAATTCCATCCTTGGACACCACATGCCCAAGAAATACCACACTACTTATGCTCCCTCAAAGTCTGTAGTACCTGATGCAAATGGTCTGCGTGCTCCCGCTCACTAGATGAATACACCATTATGTCATCAATAAAGACTATCACAAACCGGTCTAGAAAAGGTTTGAAGACTCTATTCATTAAGTCCATAAACGTCGCAGGAGCATTGGTCAGGCCGAAAGACATTACCAAAAACTCGTAATGCCCATAACGGGTTTGAAAAGCCGTCTTTGGGATATCACCCTCCCGAATCTTCAACTGATGATAACCCGAACGCAAATCAATCTTTTGAGAAACACTGTGCTCCTTGCAGCTGATCAAACAAATCATCGATTCTTGGCAGAGGGTATTTATTCTTAATTATCACCCTATTCAACTGCCGATAATCTATACACAGTCTTAGGGTTCCATCCTTCTTCCTTACAAACAACACTGGGGCACCCCAAGGGGACACACTAGGGCGAATAAAGCCCTTGTCTAATAAGTAGTACAACTGCACCTTCAACTCTCTGAGTTCGACAGGAGCCATCCTATAGGGAGGAATCAATATAGGCTGCGTTTCGGGCATAACATCTATACCAAACTCAATCTCTCTATCTTGCGGTATACCTGGTAACTCATCTGGAAATACATCAGGATATTCCCTTACCACCGGAATTTGATAAAGACTTTTATTCACTACCGTGCTATCCATCACCAAGGCTAAATACCCCATATTTCTTTTTTGAATCAGCTTACATGCCTGACAGACTGATAAGAGATTATAAGGTACCATCGACCTCTCTCCCTGATAAACTTTATTCGACTGACCGAGATCGAGCAGAGTAATGGTCTTCTCCATACAATCAAGTAACACATGGTACTTAGCTAGCCAGTCCATTCCCAATATAACATCAAAACTCAAAATACCCAATACTACTAAGTCCGCATAGGACAAATGTCCATAAATATCTATAGAACACTGTTTTACACCAACAGTCACCTCCACTGGTGCTCCAACTGACATGGCTATCAAAATGGGGTAGTCTAAAGGCTCTACATTTCTACATATTTGAGCAACAAACTAGGTGCTACAAAAGAATGGGTAGCTCCTGAATCAAATAATACTCTTGCCGGTACTGACTCAATCAACATTGTACCTGTGACCACCGCATTAGATGCTTGAGCCTCCTGATGAGTGAGAGTAAACACTCTGCCCTGGGGTCTACTGAAAGAAGCATGTCATCGGCCACTGCTTGGTTTTCCTCTCCCACCAGCTGTAGGCCCTCTGCCCGCTAATCTCTACTCTCCCCCTCTCATATTCCTACTAGGTTGAGACTGAGGCGCAGATGAAGTTGCTCTAAATGATGGCAACTGATCTGCTAGTACTGGGCAATCTCGCTTTTGATGACATGTTTGACCACATAGGTAACATGCTCTGTCCCCCAACTTACATGCCCCTGAATGAGCTCGCCCACAAGTAGAACACAGGGGTACAGTCCGTCCTGGCTGAACTATAGAAGGAGATGAAACTGCTCGGGAAGTCACACTTTGAACCGATCCACAATCTTGGCCCCTTTGAACTGAACCCACATCCCTACGTGTCGTTAGAGGAGCCGACACCTAGAACTGTCTACTAGGCCCACAGTGTTGAGGTCTCACCTTTTCTTCTGACCTAGATTTCTTTCGAGATTCCCTTTCTGATTGCCTCTCTCGAAACCGCGCCTCAAACCTCACAGCGGCATCTAAAACTTGAGTGTAGGTAGTAGCCTCTGTAAAGTGAATGGATCG
Source organism: Zanthoxylum bungeanum (assembly GCA_019454045.1). Classification (NCBI taxonomy): domain Eukaryota; kingdom Viridiplantae; phylum Streptophyta; class Magnoliopsida; order Sapindales; family Rutaceae; genus Zanthoxylum; species Zanthoxylum bungeanum. The sequence goes on from SKCR01006517.1 coordinate 298,957, forward strand.
GAACAAACTATCTCGAAGTCCATTTACAAACCTCTTCACTTTCATCTCTTCAGTACTAACAAGATGAGGAGAATAGTGGGACAACCGAGTGAACCGTATATCATATTCTGAAACAATCATCTGTTCACCCTACACTAACTGCTCAAACTCTCGAGCTTTAGCATCCCTGACACTATGTGGCAAGAATCTGGCCATAAAAGCTGTACTGAACTCGGTCCATGCCAAATGAGGGGCATCCCGCCACCTACCGTCACGAAAAGATAAAAACCAAGTGTTAGCCACATCCCTCAGCTGGAAACTAACCAACTCTACAGCCTTTTTCTGGAGAGCATCCCAAGACCGTGCATATTCTGTCAAACTCCTCAATAAAGCCACAAGGATCTGGGGAGGTCTCTACTCCCGAAAACTTGGGAGGGAGGAGTTTACGGAAATCATGGAGTGATACCAATAACTCTTGACACCGAGCATCTGGGACTGTCGTTGGAGGTAACTCTTGCGGCATAACAGAAGGCCCAACTCGATATAAAGTAGGATCAGGTATAACTGGAGGAGGTGATGCTTGATGAGACACTAGTACTCCCACAGATGGGGGTGGAACAGGAGCGGCAGGTTCTACAGCTCTTGGCTCTAGGCCCATCGGTTGCCGCTGATGAGCAATCAATTGAGCTAGAGCTGCTACTGATTGATGTATCTTCTGTATACCAACAACTACTGGATCATTAGGCTGCTCTACAGGGGCAGCCCTACCCTCCCGTACAACACCCTCATGCACAGACTCAACTCCCTGCCCCCCAAGCGGCTCAAAGGGAGGTACAACTGATCTCTATCGTCGACTTGGGGCACCGTACCACGCTTGGGTCTACCCCTAACTCCAGCTCTTCCTTTGGGTGGGATAGGATATCTATGAAATAGGACATAAAGGAAAAAGTCAGTTACATAAATATAAGAGCCTCAAATAATTCAAAACAAAACACTGGTCGAGACGAGGTTACTAGGGTAAACAGCCACTCATATATAGTAGTACCCTGGGTATACCACATATACAAGTCGCAGTTAATTTTTCACTGCAGTCACTAACTCCCTGGACCATGCTCTTATACCATCTTCGTAACATCCCCGAAATGGGTATATTACCGACAGGCAACAAAGCCTCATTGCTACCTTAGCCACAACTCAAGACCTAAACACATACTTAGTTTTCCATGTCCTGCAATATCGATCAACTATTTGTGTAATTTAAATACTTCATTCATCAGAATAACTAGTCATCATAACAAAGATCTCATGTACACACATATGAGTACCTACATGCTCTAGTTCAAATACAATGTGTTCATACACAATACACATAGAGACAGCGTAGCAAAATACTCCACAAAAGGTCTATATTCTATATGAATATAGCCTTCTAGTGATAAACCCAACATCTAGTGACTGTAATGTAACTCTCAATCTCGATCTGGGTATCCAAAAGTGAATGGCTCACCAAAAAGAAATATCCTACAAAAAAAAATTGAAAAGTGGGGGAATGAGTCCGGAGGATCTCAGTGAGTGGAGCTACAAAATAAGAATAAAGAAGATACAAGTCAGAATTACTGATAACATTTGAAATATGTACTTTTATCTTTAACTGAAAAGAAAACATTTGGTGGAAAACTTTTCTATCTTTTATAAAAAAAAATACATGTCACTGATGTTGTAAGAGAAAACTGGACGTATGAGGGCGTTATGTATCGCCGTCCCCTCAAACACCTATCTGGAGGAAAGAGTGCAAGACCATGACTTTGGGGCGTTACATCTCGCCGTCCCCCAAAGCATGCCACAACTGTCTCAAAATCTGGCGGTCTTGGGCGTTACGTCTCACCGTCCCTCAATTCCGGTCTGAGGATCTGAAAGCGTCCCCTCAGTCCTCCACATGTGCACATGCCACTATATCCGTCAATTCCAACTACCAAGTTACATACTGGGGTGAGTTTTTGCCTCATGCCCCGAAAACAGAAAAAAACAAAGCAGAAAACTTATTTAAATTTCAAAACAAATTTCAAGTAATATATTTATGAAAATAAAACAAGTCTAACGCCTTAAGATTTTGAATTAAATCTCAAAATGATTTTTAAAATGTAAACAATTTAAACATAAAATCAACTTAGAAGATAAATCTCCACTCACAGATTATGTTGAAGAGAGCTTCTTATGAGGTTGGGGATAAGTGTGGCTCCTGACGAGTGTCTATCAAGAAAAGCATAGAGTTAGAATTCCATGTTATAAAATACAATTCATAACAATCTTATTCATTAATGCCACTAAAAGTTTATAATAAAGCCTTTCCTTTAATTGAATAGATCCTAAAATGAAGTTCGGCCCCCTAATTCGCGTATCCTCCTCACCAAAATTTTTTTCTGGTTTCTGCCACGGGCGTCGCGACGCCAAGCTGTTTTGTTGGGCAGAACCTGCCCAGCAAGACAGCAGCCCCGAGCCTCTACAAAATGATTTCTAAGCAAGCTAAAAGCATCCCAAAACACATTCTAACATCCTCTGATCATCAACATCAACCTAAACATTCCCATTATCCCATTAATTTCACAAATCCTTCCTTTTCAACACCCATAATTTAGAACATAAACCAACTACATCACTCAAATCACCCCAAAGTAACAATAGAAATCAATAAGACTTTATTCTCATTACTCCATAACCAATTCTAACCAACTAATCCTTTGAAATCTAAAAATCACAAAATGGTGTTGGTGATTATCTAGGTCCCAAGATCATTAAACAAGCATGATAAAGTGTGAAATACATCTCAAAGGAGTTGTGGAATACTCACATCGATCGGTTGAGACGATTGAAGACGAACAAGACCATTTATTCCCTTCATTTTCGGCCAAGGCAGTGAGCAGTCCACTGGTTGCATTTTTCAGTTTTGAGCTGAGATTTTGAGCTTCAAATCTTCGTCAAATGATTCCCGGCTCGAGGGTAAGTGTCCCTAACACCTTCATAAGTCTCTCGGAGTGCTAGCTCCGCTTGATTTTGCCACAAAATCAAAGCACAAGGCTTCTCACTGCTCGGTTTTGCCAAGCAAAATAGTGAGTTATTTCACTGCCCATTTGGGCGTGAATTGAGAGAGAGATGGAGAGGAGAAAAATTTGTATTAGTTTGTTAAAGCATTTCCAAAATGCTTTATATATTTTTCAAAAAATAAAATTAACATTTACCAATTAAAATATCAAAAGTCAAATGGTAAATGCTCTCTCCAACAACTATCACTATTTCACCAAAACACATCACTATTCATTTCACTTTATTAAAGTGACATGTCTTTCAATCAATCAATCACTCACATCAATCAAATGTCACATCACTCAAAGTGACGTTTGATTTGATGCTTGATGTGATGAATGACTTGACGCTTGATGTGACGAATGATTTGACGCTTGATGTGACTTACGTGCCGCACTCGAATTCGAAATACGAATGCGCTCGTAATCACACTCGGGCTCGGGTTCGTTAATTCCAAATTAACGATTTATCCGTTGCGTCGTAATTAAATGATTACGCCTAGCGAATTCACTATTCACGTCGCTAACGAATTAATTCTAAATTAATTCGTTCGCCCGAATTAAAATCCAATTTCAATTCCGCGTCGAAATCCAATTTCGTTTAATATATCAAATATATCAATTTACCGATTAATTCCAAATTAATCGTTATCTCTCTTTTATTGATATTCTATTCTAGATAAAATATCTCCGAAATTAATCATAGATTAATTTTCTCTCTCATCGAATTAATCCCAGATTAATTAAAGTGCGAGTCATACTTTATCGGTGTATCATTGGGACGCGACCCAAGAGATCCCCGGATATGTTGGCAGTAAATCGGGTTGTCGGACTATCCGAACACGTATGTACCAAGTACTACGTTTTACCGATTCACAAGACAAGGTTGGCTTCTAGCAAAGCGCCATGCCTACCCAATTCTCCGGAAATATTCTTACAGGAATATGTGATCTATATCAAGCGTAGTATATCGTAGTTTTGCGTATTTCGATCCAGTATCGGACTGTCACGTGCTAGGCCTGGGGCTGGAGTTGTGTCCGCCCCGTACGAAGCACATGTCGGATGTCTGGTAACTAGTCTCTATAATTGGATATACATGACCTAGTCATAATATCCTGATGGCCGCGCAGCACTTAAGAGTACTAATACCGTATCCTACGTGACATCATCTCCACTATGACTGGAGTGATAGTGGTGCAAGTCTCAGGTTAAGACCCAATACTCTACGATTCTCAATATACCTAGTATCGACGTACACAGAACCGGTTAAAGCCCTAGACGAGCTCAACCAAAGTACATTGATTGTCGTAAGCATTAGCGGTGCAAGTCTCAGGTTAAGACCAAATACACCTACCCTGATGTCGGACTCCCATAGACACATAGTCAAACTACCAATGGGATTCCGAGGGGGTCTATCCAGAGCGAAGCTGTCTCCCGTACCGTCGGTGAAACACAACCTCCTACCGCACTTGCATAAGTATCCAATACTTAAGTATATGAGAACTACGCCGTTGTGCCCTCACAATGTGCATAAGTACGATACTAGTCTTTTACGTATTTATCGATGTCCAATCTCGATAATACTCTGACTAGGGATATTTAATGATTTATCCTTCGTTGATTGATATTGTCTCATATCATTCTCAATCAAGGAACAAATCATAAGGACCTCTCATCATTTATACATCTTGGTGATCTAATCACAAATGATAAGAGTGCAATTTCCTTTGTCACATAGTTAATTTGTACAACAACACAATGATCTATACAAATAGTGACGCTATGGGTCATAACTGTCCAACAAATGGGTCAATGAAAAACTTACCTTCAAACTCTTTTTCTCCTTTCTTAAGGAATAAACAACTACAATCTCTCCTAGGATTTGCTAGAAGAGGTTAACTTGTTGGATTTTTGAAGCTTGAAAAAGTTTTTGCAAGAGTTCTTCTTCTTCTCCCTCCTTCACCCCTTACGTATTTTAGCCAAAAAGAAAAGAAAAAAAAAATGTAATTCCCTTTATTTTTGCCATTTACCTAATTTTTATTTTTCTTAAAAGTTTCTAGAAAAGTAAGGAATTCTAAAATGGGCTTGGGCCAAAATTATGGTTTAATTTCCTCTTTTTCTTCTTCTTATTTCTCTACATTAATAAGGCCCAACACATCCCTCTAATAACTATTAATAAGCCCAAGCAATGAAATGGCTCAATTTAATACTCGATATATATTCCATAAGAGGGAAAAATAATAATTAATCCCCTCTGAATGACTCGACTTATAGGGTCGTTACACCCTGACCCATAAGGGGTGTTCAAGCCGTTACTGGACGTAAAACCAGAGGAAGATGTGAGCCACAATCACAACTACCAGTATATATTATTGCATTGATTTTCTTTACTTTAAATTACTATTTTCTTTTACTTTTTACCGACAGTATCTAACCTTTTTATTCAAGATCTATTTTTCTGATAGTTGTCATTTTGCAGATGTTAGTACATTTCTCAGCCACCCTTTTCAGGATCTATAAATTTAGCTCATCATTTCTATTTCCTCAACACATCTAGCTATGAGAGGCAGCATAAATGGAGACAACTTCAAAATGACGATTCACTGATATCTGTTTATTTTGTGGAACTAGCTCCGGAACTAAACCGGAATTTATTGAGGGAGCAAGAGAATTGGGTAGAGTTATGGAAAACAGAAATATACACTTAGTATATGGCGATGGCAATTTTGGATTGATGGGGTGTATTTCAAAAGCTGTACAAGAAGATGGAAGAAAAGTTTTTGGGATCATCATCCCAAAGCCTTTAACAGAAAGCCACATCATCGAAAAATCAAATAGAGAAGAATGTATTATCCCAGGTATGTCTGAAAAACTCACTGAAATGATCAATCATGTTGATGCTTTCATTGCTTTACCAGGTGGGCTCGGAACGTTGGAAGAAATATTCACTGTTGCATTATGGGCAAACTTGAATATTCACCAAAAATCTATTGAACTGTTTAATGTTAATGGATTTTTCGATTTTCTTTTTGTATTTCTTGAAGATGCTAAAAGAAATGGGTTTATTTCAAAATCGGTAAGAGATATCTTCCTAACTGCATAAACAGCTGATGATTTAATTGACCAACTATTAGCTTATGAACCAAAAATCGACCCAATTCTTTCCAAGTTGAACTGGTCTGGTAACGATCGTGGTAAAAAGCGCAAAGTAAACTTGGACCTTAATCTGTAACCAGGTGATATCTTTTAAACTCTTTCTTTCTTTCTTTAAACATTGGGGACAATGTCTCGTTTTGGTTGGGGGAAATGATAGTTTAGGAAATAAATAATTTTCATTTCTTTGTTTGTTTCATTGATGTTAGTTTTTACTGTGTTGTTATTTTGTGTGTAAAAATATATATCCATATATATACACACAAACTAACAACAAATTTGTTTTCTAAACCAAGTGGAATTGTTGTTCTGAGGTGGCTGTGTAAGGATTTTTCACTCTTGAGACGCATCCCAATATAATTCGTAACAAGTTATTTATCATTCCTTTTTTTTGAATAATTAAATTTGTGAATTCTTCATAACATTAATTAAATTTGATCTTTATATGCTCATCTGGCAGATATTATCAACAATATGGTAACATATGACCATGGGTAGTAAGTGAAAATTCTGTAATATTCAGTTCTCTAATTTGTTGGAGATAACACCTAAAAGCAGTGAAATTTTTATTATTATGCAAAAAAAAAAGGAGAAAAAGCAAAAAAAAAAAAAAAAAGAAGTTTGAATAAAGTTCGTTTCGTAGCCTTTCTAACCCGAGCAATTAAGTCCGAATGGTTGTTTTAACACTTAGTACCCTGAGACCAACTGGTCTGGGAATTTCTGGCCTAAAGCTTCTTACAAGGGTTAAAAAAAACTTAAGGAAATCAGACACTGTTTATCTGAGATACGAGCAATTAAGCAAGTAGGGGTGTCTTAACACCTAGTGCCCTAAAACTAACTGGTTTGAGAGTCACTGGCTTAAATTTCGATACACGGATTGAATATATGTTTTATGTATTATTATCTGAGATCCGAGCAATTAAGCCTGTAAGGGTGTCTTAACACCTAGTGCCCTAAAACTAACTGGTTTGGGAGTCACTGGCCCAAAGTTCGATACATGGATTGAAGATATGTTTATAAATAAACTTTCACTGCCAAAAAAATATGTAAACTCTAATATAATTTTAGGACAAAAATATTTCTCTCTTTTCAATAAATATATGTGATATTGTGGGCACAATATATTGATTAATATCTTATTTTATGAGTATATGGCAGAATGGTAAAAAAAAAAGTACATGAGAAGTCATTTATTTGATCATTCAGAAAGAAAGAAAACATTGTTGACTTAGATAAGAATTTTTCTTCCGTTTGAATTACTAGGGACTAGTAATAAGATGGTTGGGGGATGTGATGAATACTAAAAAGTGCATATTTATTAGATGATAAGTTAATCATTTTACACTTATAGTTTCACTAATCCCCTTAAATTGACACATTTGTGTAAATATTTTAAAGTTATGCTTTGAGTGTTGTTACTGTGTTATTTTATGTTTTTGTCAGAAAAAATACTGCTCGGAAGCTCAACAAGACAAATTAGACGTGAAAAAAATATTCTGCAAGCACGTCGTAAAATCTGCAAGCACGTCGTAAAATCGGTAAGCTGACACGTGGAACCTTTACGTCGCGACACATGTCCCCAACGTGGCTTCACCATTCTTTGACACGTGTCAACAACATGCATTCGCTTGTTTGGGCGGCCAAGTTTCCTATAAATAGGAGCGTTTAGAAATTTTCATACTTTCTTTCCGGATTCCTTTGTAACTTTTGAGGAGAGAGTGTCTTGTTTGTTTATTTACTTCAAGCTTTTGTAATGCCTTTTTCTTTCAATAATATAAGTATGTTTTATCACAAAATGAGTAGCTAATTTCTTTTCTGCTGGAGTAAGAGTGAAGCTTTTATAATGAGAACATAGATTAAACTCTCTTTTATTATAATAAATAAATTGAAATCTAATGATTAAAAATTGATTTAATTCTAGATTAATTATTGACAATCTTTATACCGCCTTTATGGTCGGTTTTATCTTTATACCGTCTTTATGGTCGTTTTATCTTTACACCGCCTTTATGGTCGGTTTTATCTTTACACCGCCTTTATGGTCAGTTTTATATTTACACCGCATTTATGGTCGGTTTTATCTGATTCTGGCATAATTAAGTACCTTGGTAGGACTTGTTATAGACAAACGATATTCCCTCATTTATGGCTAGTTCTTTTTATTGGCATAATTAATTCTTGTAATAATTTAAGTGGGTATAAAAAGGCAATTTATAAATTATTATAAAGCGAGATTTATAAATGTTTAAAAGACTAAAAGTGGATCCCCTAACTCCAGTATTTCCTTCTATTATTGTATTCCAACCTAAAATCCTCCAACTACTTCAACAAAACAAACTTTTCATTCATGCACTGTTAAATATTCTAATTTACTAAATCTCTTCTTTGTAGATCAACCCCGGACTCACAGGGTATTTTATTACTTCGACACTCTTATACTTGGGAGTAAAAGACCACTTTTTGAGCGTGTCAAGTTTTTGAGGTACCTACATGAATTTCTCCTTCATGTCTCGTACTTCCTGACTGAATATTATTTAATTGCATACTCAACTTGTAAGGTCCTATCGAATCTAATGCGTTCATGTTAATAGGGCATATCCATGACCATTCGAATTGAATCATTTCTCCTTAGCTCTTATTTCTTCTGCCATGATAACACTAATTCTTAATATCACTTTGATTTTCTATTACTCCTCACGTTTAAGGTGTCAGTATTGTACTTTTTACTATAGCCAATAACCTTCACTTTCCTTTGACTTGTGTATACCTCAAGTTCTTCGGCTACTTTTTATAATATAACCACTTAAATGATCTCATAAGATATATCTTACTAGATATTTCCTCAGCTCCATATACTAGATCTTATTGTAACATTCATTATCATATCTTAGCTAACTATTTAACCTTTTCCCTTTCTCCTTACTAGGTTTCTACTGCTTATGAGCTCTTTCCTTAGATTTCTCACATTTTGGACTATATATAGATTTAAGACTTCATAACTCACAGCTAACTTTTCTTGTACTATCGTTATCAACCGAAGGCTCTCATACTTAGGACGTTAATTTTGGGTAATTTTTCTGACGATCCTTTTTGATTGACTGAAGAATTTTAGGAAATGGTATCTATGTTAAACCTGACTATATGCATATATATGCTTAAACTATGTCTTTTATTATTAACACTGGCACTGGTTATTCTGTTCTGGTTTATGTTCGTACTCTTTTTGCACCTTTAATTCTTGTGCTAGTAGAAGTACGGTTACTGTCTTTCGCGCTAGCTATTCTTTCCTTGCTTACTTTCACTCTAAAATACTCTACCTTCAATCATCTCTCAAGTCTTATCCTGTCAGGTGATATCCCGGTTTCAACAATATCGATATTATTAGTTTTCTTAGCTGTCTCTAGATGAAACCCCTATTCACACTATACACAATATTGTTAATAGACTTCACATGCTAAATGATGAATATGAAGGTATAGTACCAGGATTTACAGACCCTAGAGGAAATAGAGTTGGATTAACTCGTAATCAGGTAAATCAATTAATAGCTAGTCAGCGTCAAAATCAAGAACCAAACATTTTAGATGAAATTCAATCTGATTAAAATGAAAAGAAAACTTTACACGTTTCTTAAAAGTTTAGAAGATCTTGAAATAAAAGATATTAATGATTTAAATAATTTAAACAAAAAACTTAAAGTTTTAAAAAATAAAATAAATTCTAAACCCGAAAATATAGAAAACCGATTAAAAATTATAATGATAGACAATATAATAAAAGCAAACGAACAAGAAAGGATAATATTTGCTATCTCAAGTAAGACAAAAGGTAAAAAATTAATAATCAAAAAATTAATATTTTTATCAATGCACTAAGTGAACTCTCTATAGACGATAGTGGTGACCTATTAAATTTAGAAAGTAAATTAATTATGTTAAAAATCAAATTGAGTCAAGAAAATTAGATATTGAAATTGAACTAAAAATAAAAATGATAATTGGAATGTTAAATGCTGCAGCAGAACAATCGTTCTGGTATGATAACATGGTCGTTAAAATAAAAGTATACTGGATAGAAGGAGAACCTTCTAATTCAAATAAAAAATCCAGAAATAGATAAATTAAATAAACATGATAAAAGAACAGTTACAAACTGTGTGAAAGAACAAATTCAACAAAAAATTGACAAGAATATTGAATATCTTAAAGAACAAGGAATATGATCGTCTAAGACAGCACCTTTTCTTTTAAATAAAAATTATAAACTTAGAAAAGATATAAATAATTTAGAAGAAGCAATCAATCCAGGATATAAAATAAATGTTGATTAAATTCTACGGTATATCGGATGGAAACTCATACGTAAATTCCATAGCTGAACCTGAATAGGCAGTAATGTGGTCCGCACTTGGGTATAAAATTCCACATACCTGTAAGATTAAAATGACAAGTTCAATTACTACATCAACGTCAAGTGTTATCGAACAAATTAATCAAAAAATGGACAGAATTTTAATAAAAATGGATGAGTTAGATAAAAGACTCATAGATATATAAATAATAACAAACTTTATAGAAAGAGAAATAAAAAATAAGCACAAATCTTCAAAAGGAAATAAAATTTTGATTAAAATGAGAAATGACGAACCAATTATTGTAGAAAACATAAGCTACCAGAAAGGAAGCTTTGATGAATAGGTTTACAATAACCAACTGCCTAAAATTAGGCAAGATTTAGAAGAAATAAATAAATTAAAAAGAGAAAACTGCTCGTTAAAAAAGGAAAAGAAATAACAAAAATTAGATAAAAGCTTAAATCTGGTGAGGAATCAAGTTCAAATGGATAATCAAATTGAAGAATTAATCTTTGACTTATAAGAATTAGAATTAGACCCAAAAGTATACGTAGATGAACCTGTGGGAGACACAGGTGGACCCATAAAAGTAAAATCTGAAAGAGAATATAATGATCTAGAAGCTAGTACATCTAGGAACCCTAGAATACCTAGAGCATCGCAAAGTGAACAAGCTATGCCTGGAACATTTAGTGGAAATAGAACTTCTAAAAAAGAAAGTTGGGGCAAGCCAATTTAAGTCTAGATTATGAAATAGATCCAAAAGAAGCTTTAAAACAACGGGCAAAGTCAATGGAATACTTTTTCATATTTTTTGCAAATGATGAAGAAGATGAAGTAAAATATGAAATGTTACATTCAACTTTTAAAGAAAATGTTAAAAACTGGTGATATGGGATAATTAATACCACTAAAAATTTAATTAGAACTAATATTGTTAATGCATTTAATAGAAATATAGGTGATGGAATTTAAACTATGACAGCACATATTTGTAGTGAATTCCTAGGAATGGATTTCATTACAGATTTTCAAAGTCAAAGAAATAAAGAAAAACTAAGAGCCAAAATGGATATTCAAAAGTTAAGCATTTGTAAAATGTGCTTTGTAAACGAATACACATGTGAATTTCAAAAATACTATTATGAATACTACACTAGTAGTGAACAGTTAGAATCCATTAGGGATTTATATTTTATGAAATTACCAAGTCCTTGGGATGTTTATTTCATGAAAGAAAATGAAAAATATGCAAATGAAAACCCTACTACCACTCCTAATACTTTAGGAAGTAGAATAAAATTTTTAAAAGAAAGATAGAAGATTTATGCTATCAAATAAAACTTTTAAATAAGTAGAAAAACAAGTTTGGCGTTGTGCTGTGAAAAAACAAATATGCCCACTCAATAGGGATGTAATTATAAAAATTTTCCACAAAGAAAAAGAAGAAAGATAAAAATAAGAAAATTAAAAAATATAAAAGGTTTAAAAAATATAAGGCAAAACCTCACAAAAATATTTTAAACGCAAACCTAAAGATAAATCAAAAGAAAATAAAAGAAGAGATAAAACCTAAATCTAGGTGTGAATGTTGGAATTGTGGAGAAACAGATCATCTAAGTTATGACTGTGACAAGAAAAAGGTAAGAATCTTGATGGAAGATTATGAAGATATAAAATCTGAATTAAGTGAAATAGAAATTGACCTTTTAAGTATAGAAGAATCAGAAATTTTTGAAATATATTCTGATACATCTATTGATAATGAATAAAGATAAAGAAATAATTGATGATGAATGTATAAACGAAATAGAAGTATAAGAAAATTCTGAAGAATATACAATGTGTGCAACCTTCGATAATAAAAAATTAGCAAAAATAAAAACTAGGATTAAACTTAAAAGATCCATCTAGTTTAATGATGAAACTAAGAAGCATGTATTTAAGGCAAAGAATTGTCATCCATGTATATCAAGAATTAGAAAGAAGTGCAGATATTACATATACCAAAGGAAATATAAAGTTAAATTTGCTAACACAAACAAGTATAAATGAAATCATGAGAAAATTAACACCTAGAGAAAGAGAAAAAATTAAATACGTATATCTAGCTGGTATTCAAATACTATTTAAGTCCTTATTCAAAGAAGGAATAGATAGTCCAATCGTGATTAATCTATTCGATGAAAGATTTTACAATGTAAAAGATGCACATTTAGGTACAGTAGAGGGCAATTTAGCATATAAAAAGTTATTATACATGTTATCCTAAATATAATATAGATATTAAAGATAAAAATTTCAATGATGCCTTAAGTCTACATTTTGAATTATTAAAGGATAAATTTATAAAACCAGGAAATAAAGTCATGAGTATTTATTACTCAGCTTTGCTTTCGTTAAGTAATACAAATTATGGTGAAATTTATTCAAATAAGCCATTTATTGAAATCTCCAAGGAATGCTCAGAGATAAGTCAAATAAGGAACCCCATTTTACAAGAAATCGGTATACTTGATAATTACAAAATAAAATTTGGAAAAGTCCCAAATTTAGAAGAAGGAAGTTCTTCTCATGGAGACACTATTCCTATTAAATACAAAAATAATGAACTTGTAGTTTCAAGAGGGAGAAAAAGCCTAGATATAGTACTAAGATATAATATGTGCATATGAACTTATACGAGACCCTAAGGGTGGTTTCTAACACGTTAGGGTGGAACTGGGTAGTTTCAAACTGATTCTGGGAAATTTTATGCCACGAGTTACGACGCAAACCCTAGCGAGTCGCGACGCGCGACGTCCAGAAGCGTGCCATCATTTTCTTCTTGCGTATCGCGAAATAAATCCCTGTTGTGTTGCGACACAAAATAAAATTTCAGGATTTTGTTATTCTTCTTCAAATCCAACTTACCGAATTGCAATTCATATCATTTCCATACTAAAAACCATAGAACAAAACATCATCATGTATCAACTTCACACATTTTAATTCATGTTAACATCTTCAATACTCCATTAATCATATCATTCTCATTTTTAGCTTAAACCATTAAAATTCATCAATTTAGGTACTAATGCAACAACCAATTTCTTTACTTATCAATCAATAAAAACAACTCTTAGCATGTTAATATCTCTATCTTATCATCAATCTTCTAAAGTCCAACAACTTAAATTTTGGGTCAACTTTGCTTACATTCTTTTCTTGTGCATTCTTCATTTTCCAAGGATGCCATGCTCAACTTGCTTCATCTTTCTTATTTTCCTTCCTCTTTCTTCTTCTTCTTCTTCTTCTTCTTCTTCTTCTTCTTCTTCTTCCTCTATCTCTCATTATTCTTTCTCTCTTCTACGTTTTCTTCTTCCATTTTGTTTCAAATTGGGATTTTGTGAATAGTATTCCCTTTATATAGTAGGGGACATTTGATATTTGGAAGGTTGGAGGAAAGTGTTGAAGTGTGTGGAAAGTTTGAAATTCTTGCAGTTGAGCCCAAAATTACTATTTATCCAAATTTTGACTTAATTTTTGACCTATTTCTGGTTCGATTTTGGAAAAACTATTTAACACAGAAGTTGTAGATCTCGATCTTAGCTATCCGACGGTATAAAATTCATAGAACTCGGAGTTCGAACGAGAAAGTTATGGCCCAAATACTGTAGGCTGTGCAGAGTTGTACGTTAACAGTCTCGTATCGGAATTTCGGGGAATTAACCAATCATCCCCAAAGTCGTTCCAGGGTGTATTTTATGGTCGAACATGCTTTATATTATGTTATCTTCATCCCGTAACACCACAGTACTACAACGCAATAGTTAAAAAGATTACCGGTCGTTACAGAGTATGACGCCTCCGACTAGACATCTATATAGGTTAGATCGAAGAGTCAGTATGTCAGCCTCGGGCTACAAATAAGATCGTTAAAGTGATAGTTCTAGAATAATAAAATAAGAATCTCCAGACCGTGTCTACCATAAACACCCATAACCATATGATACACCTACAAATTCATAGGGCATCACCAGGTCGTCCAAAAACGACAAGCACTAACTCAACTACTTAAACACACTCCTAAAGAATGAAACCTCTATTTCATGAAGTCTAGCTAAGAATACCTTAAAGCACACATTCAAGAACAGAAGCAAAGTAATGTTATAAATTTGCAGGAAGTGATTAATGTCAAAATCAAAGTGAAGTTTGGAGATATATACATTGAATGTAGTTCGAATGAGTGCGATGACCGCGATCAGAATAGTTAATAACGGCAGTTGATAAATTGGAGAAGACAATGTTGAAACTCAATTGGAACAAACTTTGAAGGTTGAAAGTGTAAAATTTTTCTTAGCAATGGAAAGAATCTCTTTATAGTCACGCACCGTTGGATCTGGGCAAGGATCGGACACCTGAGATATGGCGTGAAAAACATAAATGTTACATCCCAAGATATTTAAGATGATGGGACAAGTTGGCATTCTAAAACGACCTTCGACGTACTTTGAAATTTCAAATTGGCGCCAAACCTAGCTCGTATTAAAAAACATGACCCTAGAATTCAATCGTGTAGCAACGAGCTTCCACCACGCATCTGTCTCACCGGGACCTTCGAGGAAACAACCTTGAGGACATGGTGAACTCATTCAGATTGCAGAACGCTGATGGCAAATCCCCAGGGGTCCGTGCCCGCAGGTCGCTTCATACCATCCGAAAATTTTATGTCATAAGAAGCAGTCTCAAAGAGTCCAATTAAGAGAAAGTAAATTACCTCAGTGGTTACACAATTTAAGAACTATAATAAATCACATTAAATTATATGTGACTTTCACCCATAAATTTGGTAACAATTACCACATTCAAATCTGAGATGACATTTCTATCGACTAAGAAAACAGTATAAATAGAAAAAGATTCTCATTATAAAGGGGAGAGATATTAAAATTTCTGTCAAATTTCCACGAGAACTCCAGGTGTAATTCTTAATTCATCAATAAAATTGACTTGTGGACGTAGACTTTAGATTTGCCGAACTACTTAAAATCAAGATTTCATCTATTCTTTTTACACATATTTGGTGTTGACCGATTTTGTATGTATTAAAGTTTTTGAAAGAGTGCCAATAATCCTCTACACAAGGAGAAAACCTTCTATGCAACAGTGGTATCACGTCATCCATGCAACAAACTAATCATCCACTGCCACGCGTGCTAAAAAAGTAAAAAACAACTAAAAAATAGGTAAAAAAACTCTACATGTTAATGAATAATTGGCTTGTGGTACCACATCACTCATACCACTGTTTCACCAAAGAATCTCTCCTACACAAGAAACTATGAACAAAAAAATTCTAGGAAAAAACACTTGAACTAAATCTACCCTAATTGTACGCAAAATCGCTTTCAGTCTCCAGTTACATTTATTGCAAATTACGCGGAGTGGAAAGTTAAGAATTAATTAATTCAGATAATTAAAATGTTTCTACAAAATATTAAAAAAAATAATAATAAATTATTTGGCACTTCACATGGCCTGAAAATGACATGTGATTTTCTTTATCAAATTTCTCTACACGCGTTATTATTATTTTTTTTTTTTACTAAACTTATTATTCAACTTAATCAACTCTCTTTAAGTCTCATTCAAGCAGCATCAATTTTTTTTTAAAAAAAAAATTATGTTTCCTTATTATTTTTCTCTTTTTAAATGTTATATTTTAATTAGTTCATTGAATTTTGAATCAAAATACATTAGAGAATTGAAACTTTACTAATGTTATTGAACTGGCACGCTATTAATTTAAAAATTTTAAATTCTTTACTAATGTTATTGCACTCGCACCTAATTAGCTATTAATTTAAAATTTTTAAATTCTCGATTTTGTTTGGCTGTCTTTCAAATTCACACATTTCAATTATTCATTTATCTTGATTTTTGCCTGATTTCTCACGTGGCTCTGTCAAAATTTGTTCTATATAGAAACTCTTACATTATTCCCATCAATAGATAAATTTTAAAATACATTTTCTATGGAATTCCTACCCCCCCCCCCCCCCAAAACCCCCAAATTTTTGTTTTAAAAGAAAGCAGGTACTTTCATAACAGCCTCATAGGTTTAACAAGATACGAACATTCGGAGGGTAGTCTCCCGTCCAAATTACAGGTGAAACGAAATTAATAGCAACATTCGCAAGAGAGTGAGCTACAAAGTTGTACGCTCTACTAATATGAGTGATTACCACCGGTTGAAAGTTCTTTAGGATCTCCTGAATATCTTTGACAACCCACGTAATTTCGAGATAACTTTCGGCTTTCTTTGAGACCAAATTTACCACTTGAATCGAGTCGGATTCCACAATTAGAGGCAACAGAGATTCCTTGACAGCCAAATTAAGGCCGAAGAGGAGAGCCTCAGCTTCAAGGGCTGCAATATAAAGGGAAAATGTAGTCTTCTTAACCAACCCCCCCCCCCCATCTTGCCATCTTCATCTCTAATGACGGTTGGATTGTGACTTTACCTTTAAAGTTAATCATATTTCCTTAATTTAAACTCTAACAGACAAATGGGTATGAATTTAAGAGAAAAATAATGTCGTAGGATTTAGATTTACGCAGCGATAATGTTTCATTGACTTGAGAAGCGCCAGACCCCTCAATTTTTTTTCCATAATAATCAGTACTAAATAAATAATAGACATATCATTTTTGATTCAACTCAAATTTTTTTCAATGTTAATAATAAATAAATAATAAAGATATCATCATCGGTCTCCACACTCAGATGACCTTTTTGATTCATCCTGGATTTAGATTTGGATGCATACTTTATCCTTTTAGTAAAACATCAATTATGAACAAGATTTGTGGTCTAAAAATTCAAAAGAACAGCCTGGGAAAATCCCATAGAGTGCGGGCTACTTAGAATTTGGAACATTGAAGGAGAAACATTTCTATCACATCAATAAATTTCACAGTCATCCTCTTTCTTGCTTAGCCACGAAACCGCGTCTACACTAATCAACTGTACATGTTTAAGTTCTTAATTAAATAACTAATTAACTATTTAAATCTTTCTTGACTACTATTCCCTATAAGACCAGGAAAATTTTTTTAGGTAATTTATTTATTTATTTATTTTGAGAATCACATAAGCTCCTTCCTATAGCAAGTGCTTGTGTTGATTATTTTCTCCATCCTGTCCAGTTAAGGATATATTTTCTTATCTCAATTTGAGAATAAGACAATACGGGATAAAAAATTATCTAATGGGACGGGACGAGACATAAAATAGAACGAGAGTTTAATAGGAGAGGAAGAAATTTAACCAGCCGAGATGAGATCCGAGAGGAGACATAATATTTTTTTTGTTCCATAAAAATAATGGATGAGATCATGATGATATTTTATCCTAATTATATAAATGAAATGGGATCGGAATTGATTAATCTTGTCCCATTACCAACTATAGTAAGTCCTTTTTATATATATTTTCCACTCAATGGAACAATTATTAGCCTATGATGATTATTCAAAAACTACAATATATTATCCAACTTGTGGTATTTTATTCACTTGCTAATATATACATACATACATACATACATACATACATACATACATACATACATATATATATATATATATATATACACATATAATTCAGGACCATCGATTTAATTATTTTATTTTAACAAGAAGAAAAATAAGTTCAACTTATCTCATATATTTAATCGTTTTCATAACCAAATTCAAAAAAATGTAAAAATTTTAATAAGGCCTCATTTTTAGGTGATTGTTTTGGATCACCCAAACCTCAAGGCTGGTGCTAAGAGCACATGAGATCAATCATCTATTATTCTATCACGTACTAAAATATATTTATAATATATGGCTTGTAGTGGTGATATTTTAGTAAGTAATTTTGTTGATTTTGAAGATCCTGGGTCAAAGATATTGAAAAGCATGCATATTTTTTAAATAAACAAAGACATAAAACAGTGGTTCAAGTTGTTGTTTCTTCATGTTAAGTTAATTTGTTTAATGCACATCCATGTGCCAACAACGCTTCCTCCATGCTTTGGTAATATTTGTTAAAGTATATGTCATAAAACTTGTTATGCATGTTATGATTTAAGGCGTAATATTTTATAATATAATTTATTATTTATTGATAAAAGACATTTGACTTCTACATATCACTACATCCATACTTTATGTGTATGTCTCGAGACACTATTTCAAATGAATATCGTTTATCCAAAAAGACATTTAGGATTATGAGAGTCAACGATAATTATACGAATAAGTGGCCTTAAATTATTCTCAGTGTCTTATAATGGATGATGACTCTTTTATTCTCCGGTTAGTCCCTTATGGGCTATTTGTACTCTTACGGGCTGCAAGCTCAATAGTGTCGTGGTCTCGACTTCATAAGCTTAGAGGTAAATCCTACTTTGCTCCTATAGATGGCAACTCCACTGGGGATAGAGAATCGGCCCCGAAAAATACTTTGTAGTATCCATGACAATACTAAGATGAATCATATCATAATTATTTTTTTATATACCTATAAATCTGATTGCATTACATATCGTGGAATCACTTCCGATATATTGCTTTATGATGAAACCCATCACTTGTTGGTACATATCATTGAGGTATCAAAACAGCGAGTCTATTGGTCGTTCGAATCCTTGGGTGGGGAGACCTGGTTATGGACAACTCTTCACTAATGAGAGCTTAAGCCTAAACCTTTGGTAAGCCCAAATATGACCCCATACATATGATGATGAGATGCACATTTTTTGTACATATAAATAATATGGATTGTATATGATAAATCGATGATGTGTTAAATAGAATGGTAAGAAGATAACTTTGATAATTCACTTGAGCTTGAGGTAGCGAAGTAAAAGAAAGATGAGAAGATGATATGTATATGTATGTGAACACTGCTATATGATATGCCATGAATGTTATATATGTGACATCATGAATGTGTTAAGTATGCTAGATAGAGGTAAAATTTATAAGTAAGGATAAATGTGGATGATCATTGGTTATTGAATTATTCAAGTTAGAGAGGAACTACATGTTGTAGTTTATATGGTTAAAAACAAATGAAATGGTTAAAAGAACAAAAAGGAGTATGCTTGACGTGTGTTGTGAACTAAAACGATTTTGAATGCGAAGTGAAAGTTTTATATATATATAGTGACTTGTACATATGACTTCAAATCATTGATATATAATTAATGTAAAGACAATATGAGTTATATATGTGATAGAACAAATGATACGATGATATGTTAAGGCTGATATTTATACGTATACAATGATTTCAAGCGAACAAGTTAGGCAACATGACACAAGAAAACAGAACGAGATGAGTGTGTGGATGTTCACATAAGAGGCATATAAGAAATGGAATGTTTGCCAACTGACTAGGAAACAGACAGTATGAACAGTTGGTAATTTGGAGAATGTGTGAATCACTTAGAAATCCCAGAAATAATATGTAAACTGGAATTCAAATCTTGCTTATGTATGATGCTCAAGGTAGGAGCATAGTTACTTACTGAGTCTTATGACTCACTATACTACAATGTTTGAGTTTTGCAGGTTGGCTTCCTAAACGGTCGATAGTGAATTTCAGAGTTGCGGAGTAGTCAGGTAGCAACGTTGCAGTCAACCAGTCACTAGGTCTTGGGGGAAATAAAGAGTCAGTAGTGTATGTTTTAGATTATATAAGTTGTAAAGTGCTTAGAACGAGTTTATTTTAGAAAAGTTTTTGTATATACGTACTTTCGGGCACGAAGCTCTGGTTGTATTATGCATGCATCGTATTTTAGTTGGACTCTTAGATTGCATTAATGTTGAGATACCGGCCTGAGGCCGAGATTTTATGTTTATGTTGTATATTGATGCTGGCTATAGGCCAGGTTGCATGATATTGCGAATACATCATGCCGAAATTTTTCTAAAATCAGAGGCTATGTAGATGGATTTAGTCTATCTCCTGCCGGTAACATCACTGCTAAGGCGGGATGTTACATTAAATATGTTTAACAATCCATCTGTCGTAGGCTATCTGAGTTGTGCTTAGGAAATATAGATTACCCAGTCAAGTTTTCGAGGCGCACATCTCATATTGTCAACATGTCCATGACTCTTTAAAACTAATAAGAACATCATTTTTTATATATGCGATTAACAATAAGTGATCGACTTTGGCTAAAGTTTTAAGAATCGTGAATAATCATTTGAATACCTTAATCTTTTATGGTACACATACAAGTCGGCAGATCGTAGCTTAATGCACACTTATTAACGAGTGCAGCGGTCCACACCCAGCGAACATCTAGCGATCAGACCATGAGAGGTTGTGGAGGATCACACACAAAATCAATATTAACCTATAGTCAAAAGATTACATATGCTACTCGAGTCGAGGCGATTTCTATTGACGGTGGTATGTACTTCCAACTATTAGGAATCACCTGTGAGCCATTCAGTATTCGCTCTAACGAATACCCACATATCAATACGAGCTTTCTTTGCTCATGGTACATCGGATTAAATAATTGAAAATTCAATTTCAATATACGACATGTGCTAGTCTTTTATGTTATAAGTATTCGACCATATTTTAAAATCAACGACTATGAATATTTACTTTAAGAATAATATATAATAATAATACTACACAATGTCGGATTACTCAGTGTCCAGGATTATTACATTACTATTTTCAGATTGATGTCACTCTTAATATATTTATATAACAATCTAATATGCATAATGACATTACCATTAATAAGGTTGGAATGAAAATAAAAATTCACCTACCCGAGATGAAAATCCAATTGATCGGGTAAAATATGAGTCTCCACATGGTGATCTTAATCATTCTATGACACTCAAATAACTCATGAATCCCACTACGACATGATCACCATCTTGCATTGTTTTCATCCAAATGCATCACGTTTCAATTTTAAACTACGAATCATCCAATTTTTACCCACATTCTACGGTCTTGAATCAGAAAATCTTTATCAGCACTTAAGGGAATTAGAAGAGGTGTGTAATACTTACACAGACCAAAATTAAAGCATTAATATAATTTGATTCAAGGTTTTTCCCTTTTCTTTAAAGGATAAAACTAAAATTTGGATGCAGAACCTTAGGTCAGGATCCATCAAGACATGGGATGATTTGCAATAGGAATTTCTGAAATAATTATTTCCCCCTCATAGGACAAACTCTTTTAAGAGGAGAATAACAACTTTCGCACAATAGTCGGTGGAAATAGTTTACTGATGTTGGTAGAGATTTAAAGAGATGTTGAATGTTTGTCCACATCACAAGTTCGAATGGTGAGTTTAAGGATAAAAATTTCAAAGATGCACTAGATTTTCTAGAACACATAGCAGAGAATGCACAAAAATGGGACACAATTGGCACTTATGAGTCATCTGTAAAACCACAGTCATCTGGTTGAGGTATATTTAACCTCAGGGAAGATCATAACCTTCCTGCTAAATATGCATCTCTAGCTAAAAAAAATTGAGGCATTAGAAATGAGAAAGATTGATCATGTCAAGGAAATTCAAGAAGTCACATGTCATATCTATAATTCAACAAGTTTTTCCAAGCTTGTTAGCCCTGCAAGAATGTCTTCATGACTAAGTCATTTCCATAAAAACCTTCAAGAGATCAAATCCAAACCCATACTCTCAAACCTACAAATTCTGGTTTAATAAATCATCCAAACTTCAATTGGAGGAATGATAACTAAGAAAAGCCAATGTAACAACCTTCCCAAGTATACCAGAATTTCCAAAATTCTCAAAATTATGCACCATATGTCCCACCACTAAGGAAAACCCTTGAGGATACATTGCATGCATTTATTGATAAATAGGAAGCCATCAACAACCAAAATATGCAAACATTGATGGATCTGAAAGATAATTTTGCCAAAATTACATTTGCATTGACCATTAATGAGAACATAAAGTTTCCTACATAACCACAACCAAATCCCAAGAGTCATCAAAATCCCGAGGGTCGTTCTACTAGTCAACACATAGACCATGTCAAATATGTTATGACTCTTCACATGGGTAAAGTCATCCAAAGACTCATTCGTGAACCTCGTAAAGATTCAACTTCTGAGGTTAAAGAATGGATTGTCGAACCATTAGCTATCATTGATGATAACGATTTTTCACATGCACCTCCATTTCCTCAAGCATTGAACATAAAGGAATTGAACCATTCCCCATAGATATATGAAATATTCAAACAGGGGAAAGTCAATATTCCTTTGTTAGATGTCATCAAACAGATACCATTATGCCGAAATTCTAAAAGACTTGTGCACTGTAAAAGAAGACAACAGGTAAGGAAGAAAGTTTTTCTAGCTGAACAAGTGAGCTCCATTGTCTCAACTAATATTGCATTAAAATACAAAGACCCTGATTGTACAACTATTTCATTTATTATTAAAAATCATAATATTGAAAATACATTGCTTGATCTTGGAGTCAGTGTCAATTTGCTTTCATTTTCGGTTTACTAATAACTTAATATTGGTGAGTTAAAACCAACATCAACTACTCTTTTACTTTTCAATAGATCAGTCATGGTACCGAAAGAAATTACGGAAGACATGTTATTACAAGTCAATAAATTCATATATCTTATGGATTTTATTGTCTTGGAAACACAACATATAGTGGATGTTATAAGCCAATTTCTGTAATACTTGGTCATCCATTTTTAGCAACAGCTAATGCTTTATTTATTTTTCAGAATGGAATCATGAATTTATCATTTGGAAATATGACGTTGGAGCTTAATCTTTTAACATTTGGAAACAATCATACAATGAGGACAGTGAAAACGAGAGCATAGAACTAACTAAATCAATTATAGAAGAACATATTAATGGGAGTTTATTTGACTCTATGAAAATTTATACAGTTAATTTTCTTGAATCAAGTACGCAATTAGTTTCGGGTATTTCTAATAAGTTCTCTTTACTTAATTCTACACAAGTATTGGAAGACGATGAAGAGAATAAAATTTCAAGGAACTAGGAACACTGAAAAAAGAAGAAACATGAGAAAGCACCCAAATTAGAATTAAAGACTTTAACAAAAGTGTTGAAGTATATTTTTCTTGGAGCTGAACAAATTAACCCTATGGTAATTTCTTCTTCCCTCACAAGCGATCAATAAGGTAAGTTTTTAAATATGTTGAGAGAATATAAACTGGCAACTGGATGAACTTTAAAAGACATAAAAGACATTAATCTTTTGATCTGTACACATGAAATACATTTAGAAAATAATGCTATGACATATCGTCAACTCCAAAGAAGATTAAAACCTCACATGAAAGAAGTGGTAAAATCAGAAGTCCTTAAACTTCTTGATATAAGCATTATCTACCTTATTTCTGATAGTAAGTAGGTAAGTCCTACACAAGTTATGCCTAAAAATTCTAGAATAACTGTCGTAAAAAATAATAAAAGAGAATCAATTCCAACTCGAATCCCATCTAGTTGGCGTATGTGCACTGATTATAGAAAACTAAATGACGCCTCTAGAAAAGATTATTTTGTTTTACTATTTCTTGACCAAATTTTAGAAAGAGTAGCAGGACATCCCTACTGTTGCTTTCTTGATGGTTACTCATATTATTATCAAATTCTCATTGCTTTAGAAGACCAGGAAAAGACTACATTCACATGTCCCTTTAGGACATTTGTATTTAGGAAAATGTCTTTTCGACTTTGTATACACCAGTAACATTCCAACAATACATGTTAAGCGTATTTAGTGACATGGTTGAACATTTTTTAGAGGTGTTTATGGATGACATAACTATTTTTGGAACTCATTTGAGAATTTCTTGAATAATTTGGAAAATATTTTGAAAAGATGTGAAGAAAATGATCTTGTGTTAAATTGGGAAAAATATCATTTCTTGACTAATTTAGGAATTATTTTGGGTCACGTTATGTCATCTAAAGGTATTGAGGTTGACAAGGTAAAAATAGAGGTAATCTCTAAATTGCCACCACAAAAAACAATTAGGGAAATCCTTTATTTCTTAAAACATGTAGGATTTTATATGAGATTTATTAAAAACTTTTGTACCATATCCAGAACATTGTGTAACTTCATATTGAAAGATGCAACATTTGAATGGATAGAAGAATATCAAAAATCATTTGAAAAGATTATTAATCTTTAACTTATATTCCTATCATGCAATCTCCTGTTTGGTCTTTACCTTTTGAGCTAATGTGTAATGTCAGTGATTATGCAGTTGGTGCAGTATTAGGACAAAGAAAGGAAGGTATGCTATATGTAATTCATTACTCAAGTAGAACTTTAAACAATGCATAAATAAATTACACTATTTTGGAAAAGAACTACTTGCTGTAATATTTACATTGGATAATTTTCGATCAGATTTAAATAGTTCATCAACCGTTGTTTATTTTGATCATACTGTTGTTAGATATTTGATATCTAAACATGATGCAAAAGCACATATACTAATAAACTAATAGCTAAATAATTAGGTATTTGTTATAAATACGCACGGTGGACGTGCAATACTCATTGTCATTCTTTAGGAATGGTGTCTGACAATCTCAAAAATCAGATTCAATTCATTGGAGATGGCTTGAGTAAAGAGTCTTTGGGTGATATATCATTGACTCTTGAGACACATCCTAAAGGACATATTCATCGAGTGATCGCTAATTTAAAAAAAAAAAAAGACAACAGTACAGTCTCGGGAATCTGACTTTAAAAGATTTTGTTTGCCAATTTAAAAGAAAATTAGATTAGAAGCATTTCATCGACCTATAGAGAGCGTTCGAGCCGTTACTGGAAGTAAAACAAGAGAAAGATGTGAGCCATAATTTCAACTACCAATAAATATAGTTTTAATTTATTATTTTGATTTTCTTTACTTTAAATTATTGTTTTGATTTACTTTAATTTACTGTTTTGATTTCCTTTACTTTAATTTTACCGATAGCATCTAAACTTTTTGAGTTTCACGATCTATTTTACTGTTCATCTGACAATTGTCATTTTACAGGTACTAGTGCTTTTATTACTCACCCTTTTTCAAGATCTATAAATACAGCTCGTCATTTCTCTCTTCGTCACATCTAAATAAGAGAGAAAAAAAATGAAGAAAACTTCAAGATGACGAATCACTAATATCTGTGTATTTTATAGAACTAGTTCTAAAACTAAATCAGAATTTGTTGAGGCTGTATAAGAATTGGGTAGAGTTATGGTGGAAAGAAACATGCACTTAGAATACAGTGGTAGAAAGCTTGGATTGATAGGATGTGTTTCAAAGGCCATGCAAGAAGATAACAGTCTTTCAACAATTGAAAAAAAAAAAAAAAGTTACAGTCAAGTTTTGGGGATCATTCCAAAAACTTTGGCATATGAAAACCTCATCGGAAAATCAAATGGAGAAGAATACATTGTCCCAAGTATATCTGAAAGACTTACTGAAATGATTAATCATGCTGACGCTTTTATTGCTTTACCAGGTAGACTAGGCACATCGGAAGAAATATTCACAATTGCTACATGGGTGAACTTGAACATTCATCGAAAACCCATTGGACTACTCAATGTTGATCACTTTTTTTAATTTTATTTTAGTATTTTTTGAGGATGTCAAAAGACTCGAGTTCATTTCGAAATCGGTGAAATATATTGTCCTACCTGTTAGTGTTCCTAGAACATGCCAAGGATCTAATAAACATGAATGTGTGTGATTAAGATCATTATAAGTTGCGGAATATACTTACAATGAATGGATTGGAATTTAAAATTTTGAGAAGAGATCTCCAAGATCCAACCTTTGAATGTTGATTCCAAGCTTTGAGTTTGTTTCCCTATCACCTTAGTTGATCTTTGAAGTGCTAGCTTTGAATGATTTTGCCACAAAATCAAAGAGATGGAGAGAGCATGTTCACGCCCATATGGATGAACTAGGGTTTCAAAATGTGTTGTGTGTGTTCAAAGTGAGTGAGAGAAGGCTTTTGGTAAAACCAATTTACCCTTTTCACTTAAACAAGGTGGTTGGGTAAATGGTTTCACCAAGACCATTTCAATGGTTGGAAAGTAGGTGGTTTAGCATAAATGCTAACCACTCTCCCGACTACCACATGTGAAGTGGGTCCCACTTTTAATTTCAAAATTCAAACGGTTTCTACGAATGTTTACCGCGGCTCAGATCCGTTTAATCCGATTAAATGAATTTTCATCGCTAAATAATTAAATCTAATTTAATTAAATAACGATGCCTCGTAAATTTATTACGAATACCGTTTACGAATTAATTCTAAATTAATCTGTTCGCATGTATTAAAGTCTGACTTTATTTTCGCATTTAAATCTAATTCCAGTTAATATATCCGATATATTAATTTTAGCTCATATCAATAAATTAAATAGAAAAATCAAATTTAACTATTAAATTTATTTTACCGATTAATTCCAAATTAATCGCGCTCTCTCTCTTCTGAACACATTTAATCCCATATTAAGTATTGCCTCAATTAATCCCAGATTAATTTTCTCTCTCTTAATTAATCCCAGATTAATTCTAATTTAAGTCAACTGTCATCGGTGAATCCTTGGGAAGTGACCCAAGAGACCTCTGGATATGTTGTCAGTAAATCCGGTTATCAGACTATCCAATTAAGTGCGTACCTCGTACTACGTGCTAACTGATTTACAAGACATGGTTGGCTTCTAGCAAAGCACCGTGCCTACCCAATTCTCCAGAAATATTCTTATTGGAATATACAATCTATGATAGGTGTAGAATACGTAGTATTATGTATTGCGATCCAGTATCAGATGTCACATGCAAGGCATGTGGCTGGAGTAGTGCCTGCCTCGTACGAAGCATATATCGGATCACAAGCAACTAGTCTTTTGAATCAGATAATCATGACGTTGTCACATTATCCCGATGGTTGCAACACATTAGAGTACCAGTTGTGTATCCCTGCATGATCATCATCTTCATATGACTGAAGTGATACTTCCATCTTGACAGCACATCCAATACTCTATGATTCTCAATAAGCCCAGAAGAGGCGTACACAGAACCTGTTAAAGTCTTGGACGACCAAAACTAAAGCGTAATGATTGTCGCAAGTATTAGCGATGCAAGTCTCAAGTTAAGACCAAATATACTTACCCTGAATCGGATTCCCATAGACACATTGTCATACAACCAATGAGATTCTGTAGGGTCTATCTGGAGCGAAGCTGTATCCATACCATCGGTAAACACAACCTCCTATCACACTTGCATAAGTATCCAATACTTAAATATATGAGAACTATGACGTTATGCTCCCACAACGCGCACAAGTGCAATACTAGTCTATTCCGCATTATCGATGTCCAGTCTCGATAATGCTACGACTAGGGATATTTAATGATTAAACCTTAGTGGATTGATACTGTCTCATATCTTATAATCCGGAACTAATCATAAGGACTTTTATCACTTTATATTTAAGTAATCCAATTACAAAATGATAAAATGGTAATTTCCATAGTCACACAGTTAATTTGTACAAAAACCATAATGTCTTTTACAAATAGTGACGCTATGGGTCATAATTGTCTAACACTAACTATAAGAAAGTTAATGAATTAATTGACCAACTCTTAGCTTATGAATCAAAAATCGACCCCATTCTTTCCAAGTTCAATTGGTCTGATAACGATCATGGCAAGAAGTGTAGAGTATACTTGAATCTTAATCTGTAATTTTTTCTTTTAAATAGTCGTAGATTCAATTGTCAGTTCCAAACTAACCAAGTGATGTCTTCTAAACTATATTTCTCCTTATTCGGGCATTGGGGACAATGTCCCAATTTGATTGGGGGAGGAGACAGTTGACTAGA
This sequence comes from Zanthoxylum bungeanum, assembly GCA_019454045.1. Classification (NCBI taxonomy): domain Eukaryota; kingdom Viridiplantae; phylum Streptophyta; class Magnoliopsida; order Sapindales; family Rutaceae; genus Zanthoxylum; species Zanthoxylum bungeanum. Next base: position 327,494 of record SKCR01006517.1, read on the forward strand.
TAGTTTATTTTTGTGTTTTCTTTTTTTTAATAAAGAAAGAATATTTTTATTTTTTGTGTTGTTATTTTATGTATAAAAAGAAAAAGAAAAGATTTTTTATGTTATTTTTCTTTGTTGTGTGTAAAAAATAAAAAATAAAAAATTATTTTGTGTTGATTTTCTTTTGTAATTTTTTTAAAAAAAAAAAAAACTACACACAAATTGTTGTTCAGAGATGGCAGTGTAAGGAATTTTCGCTAATGAGACGCATCTCAATGTATTTCGTAAAAAAATTATTTTTTCCTTTCTTTTTGAATCATTTAAATTTGTGAATTCTCTATAATATTGATTAAATTTGATATCCATATGCTCATTTGATAGATATTTACAACATAAATGGTAACATATGATCATGGGTTGTAAGTGAAAATTTTATAATATTCAGTTCTCTAGTTTGTTGGAGACAGCACCTAAAGGCAATGAAATTTTTGTTTTTTAAAAAAAAAAAAAACAAAACAAACCAAGCTCTTACTTAGTAACCGAACATCTTATCTCAGCAAGTAGTGATTGTTCGCGTAAAAATGTAGAGCTTGAGTAAGTTTAAAAAATGGTAATAATAATCAAGGTTTTACTTAGTAGTCGAACATCTTGTCTCAGCAAACAGTGACTGTTCGCGTAAAACGGTAGAGCTTGAGTTGTTTAAAAATTATATGAATAAGTTCGATTTCGTAACCTCCCTAACTTGAGCAATTAAGTCCGTATGAGTGATTTAATATTTAGTGCCCTAAGGCCAACTGGTCTGGGAGTTACTGGCCCAAAGTTCGTTACATGGGTTAAAGATAAAACTTAAGGAAATCAAACACTTTTTTTTTTTTTAACATTAGAGATCCGAACAATTAGTTCTGTAAGGGTGTCTTAACACCTAATGCCCTAAAGCCAGCTGGTTTGGGAGTCACCGGCCCAAACTTTGTTACAATGATTGAAAATGTATTATTATTTAAAAAAAAAAAAAAAAAACTATTTTTGTATTCAAAAATAAACTCTCATTGCCAAAAAGGTGTGAATTATAATATTATTTTAGGATAAAAATATTACTCTCTTTTCAACAAGACCTGTGAATATTATGAGCATAATAAATTGATTGATACTTTGTTTTATGTGTGTATAGAAGAAAAGTAAAAAGTTCATGAGAGTTTGTTTATTTGATTATTTAGAAATTAAAAAAAAAATTTATTAACTTGGATAAGAATTTTTCTTTTAAAATTTTCGCTTAAATTACTAGAGACTAATAATAAGTTCGTTGGGATGTGATGAAGACTAAAAAAAAAATACATTTAAATTAGTTGGAGTATGATGAACACTCAGGCCTCACCATCAGCCGCTATTTCTGACTCTCTGGTTTTAGCTAGAAATTATCCACATGGGGGTGGTAACGAAACCATATTCATTGCAAATGTATGTATGTGTGTATATTCAATGTTTCTATTTCTTTCTATTCTGATTTCTGAGCTGACACGAGACTTGTTCAGTTTATTGTTGGTGCCCTTTCATCGCAATTTGGCAACTGCCATCTTGTCCATTTCCATTGCTGCATGTGATTGCGAATCTCTGCTAATTAGTTCATCACCATTTTCATCACATAACTGACAAATAACTTTTGCCCAATTTGATAAATATCATTACTTATTATTGTAAATCGAAATGGGTAAATTTCATTTTAATATTTAGGATAAGACATTTATTTTTTATTTTTATCTTTTCATTGTATTTTAAAATTTGATTCAAAATGTTTATATTGTTACTCATGTCAGGGTTAAATATTGCTTCTTTTTTTTTTTTTTGGCCCAAAAGAAAATGATTAATCTCAAGAATAACAGAAAGTATATACGTTAACCGCTGGTAATGAAAGTTTTATTTTGATTATATATGTATTTAAACAGAAATAACAGTGGTTGTGAATAAGGGTGACAATTTGAGTTGACATTCATTTATTTGTTCGATTCGATTCGTTATAAAGCGAATATGAGTTTGAAAAGTAGATTCGTTAATAAATAGATCATTTGATTCGATTCATTTCAAATATGAATTTAAGCGTATTAATTCGTTTATTCGTTTAGAATTCATTTTATTATTTTCTTTTACTAATTATTATTTTTTTAATTAAGATCGAGAAATTATGACTAATTATCATGAAAAAATTAATATTATCGATGTCTGGTGAACTATTTTTAGTAAATATATTATTTTTATATTTCATATGTATATATTTATGACGAATTAATGGAAATAAAATATTATAATTTATGTTATTGAATAATATCATAACTAAGTGAATATTTGTATTTGATTCATTGGATGAGGATTCATTTAATAAACGAATCGAATGCAAATTCATCACATTTTGAATTGATACGTTTATGATTCAATACAAATTCTTTGCCACCCATAGTTGTGAATGTTTTAATACGTTAAATAAAAGTACCAACTAAAATTAAATGTCTGAACTCTATAAATTATATGAAAGGAAAAATCCAGCCAAAATATTTTTGTCATTTGTCAAAATGAGCCACAACGTTTACATTTTGCGAAAATGTTTAACTTTTCCAAAACAGGTTTTGGAGTATCCATCTTCTTCAAAGTCTACCTCGTGTTCTCTGAAGTCTATTTTTATTTGAAACTTTGGAGATCTGAAGAATTGACTTTGGATCTCCGGAATTTAAATATTTTTTTATATAAAACTTGGAGATTCGAAGTAAATTCTTTGGATTTCCAAAGTTGTAAAATATAAATAGCCCACGTCTCCAAAGTGAATAGAATACGATAAAAAATATCTGAGTTATCCATTATTTCTTAGGATATCTGAAGTTATCTCTGAATTACTTAGAATTTCCGAAGTTGTCTCCGAAATTTTTAGAATTTTTGAATTTTTCACCGAAGCTCTTAAGATTTCCGAACTATTTTCCAAAGTTCATGGCTGGTCTTGTTCCTTATTACTTTCCCGATAATGAGACATTCTGTTCATACCAAAATATTTTGAGAACATGGCCTATTGTTGGTGTACATGCAGTAGATATAGAAAATATTTCTAGATATGGAAAGATCTATCTATTGTGAGAGATGGGATGAGACATCCTTTTTACTTTAAATGTCTAGTGTATGGTCGATTATGTCGGATATTCATCACTAAAATTGATCGGTTATCAATATGGAGGCATCCATTTCAGTTTTCGACTTGCTTGTTTGGGCGGAGGTTGGATATTACGTCCTACCTGATATGTGTGGTCTTGGGGTGCGAAACTATGGAGGATATACAACTTGAGCCCCAATGATGGCTGGTTTAGAGAGCTGTCATGGATAAGGTGGTGGGACTGAGGCTCACAGAACATGAGAACTCCTTATTTAATAATGGTCGATTGCACACACTGAAGCGAAGACACATCAAGCTAGGCCTTCGGCCTATACATGATGTTATTCAATTGATCATCGTGTCATGTATTGGTCATGCGGACGAGATCAATATTTTAGACATTATCTTGCTAAACTGCATACTTCAGGCAAGAAAATATTATAATAATTAATTAATTTATATTTTATACTAGACAATTCCTAAAAATTTATTTATTTTTTGTTTTTGTATGACAGTAGGGTGGATATAGAGCTCTTATTATAGGACATTAGTTTCAGGTTCATGCCCATAATAAGACGGGCATTCCTCATGGCATAGTCACCACCCGGCTCTTGAAATATTTCGCGCTCAATTTGGATGATGACGTGGCCTCCTTAGAGCGTTGGACTATCATTAACCTGAGATTCATATGACATAGCAGCCTATATTGCAAAGATGCATGCGATTTTTTCATGACATATATTACAAAATGACTTATATATTTTTACAACAAAGTGATTTATTCATTTAATTCTTTTATTTCTCTGTTTGGTAGGTTGTCGTGCTATGCAGAACTAGTTGTCATAGGTTAATCATCCTCCTCCTCCTCTCCTTCACCTTCAGTAGGCTCAGATGATAGTGATTCATCTCACGCTTCTCATCATATAACTAGTGGTGATCCCATAGTCGGTTTGTTATGTGATTGTATTATTTGGATTTAGGAGGATCAGACAAGGATCGAGGATCGACGGAAGGGAATGGAGGATCAGCAGAAGTTAATGGAGCATATATTAGATTAGGCGTTAGAGTTTCTGAGAAGAGTATCAGCTGAGAGAGATTCTCAACCTGGTGATGTACTGACTGACATTAATTTTGATGATGTGTAGTTTTATATGTTATTTTCATTTTAATGTATAGTTAACCGTTTTATTTTATTTATAAATGTGATTTTTATATATAAATTTAAAAAATCAAAAAAAACAAATTATAAATCATATATTATATTGTATAAAACAATAAATAAATAACTACAAATCATAAATTGTAAATAAATAAATAAATTAATTAATTAAATTATAAAATTATAAAATTATAAAAATTTTGGAGATTCTAAAAATTGACTTTGGATCTCCTAAAGGCTTCGAAGAGCCAAATTCAACTCTTCTAATCTCCGAATTTCAAATAAAGAAAATAAGATTTGAGAGAACACATGGTAGATTTCGGAGAAAATGGATCCTCCGAAGTCTATTTTGTAGAAGATAGATCCTTCTAAATCTACTTCGAAGAAGTTAGACATTTTCATAAAATATAAACATTGTGGTTAATTTTGGTAAATGACAAATTTGTTTTGACTAGTATGAAAATGGACCACCCTTGTCAACTATATATAATTGAAAAAAAACTGATAAGCACGCATTTTGCGCAACAAGAGATAAAAGAATCAAATGGGAAGTATCAAAATGTCTTGTATGGATTTAGGGATAGTAAGTCGCTTAAATATTTTTGATATATGATAATATCCATCCAAAAAAATTTGATATTCGTAATATAATGGATAACAGATAGGTTGTTGGATATAAAATTATGTATTCATAGTCGATATTAAACGCTTATGAATATATCCGATATTCATAGGGATGACAAAAAAATTTGGGCTTGGTCCGGTCCGTTCGGGCTTTGGTCTAGCTCGAGGGTAAAAAATCTTGGGTCGAGCTTGGGCCCAAGCCGGACTCAGCACATTAAGCCCGAGCTCTACCCGACCCGGGCTTAAAAATTATTATTATATATATTTATATAATAAATTATATATTTATATAATATTTTTTATTAATAAAAACCAGGCCGAATAAAGCCTGGGCCTGCCCGGCAGATGCTTGGGCCAGGCTTTTCCCGGACCTAGGCCAAAATATTGATTACTGGGCTTATCAAAGCCCCGACTCGGCCTATCCAATAATTAATTTAGAATATCATAAACTTACTACATATACTTGTGTTGAATAATAATATATGTCCAAAAAATTGATATATGTAGTATAATGGATAATTGAAAGATTGTGATATAAAATTATGAATTCTTAATTGATATAAGACGCTAATGAATATATCTGATAATCGTTTAATAACTAATTAAAAATATCATAAATTTATTACATTTACTTGTGTTGAATTAATCTTCAAAATTATGTTGAATTGTTGATTTTTTTGGGTTAATTATAACCTTCTATGTGATAATTGTATTGGGACAAATCTTCAAAATTATGTTGAATAAATTTATATAAGGGTGGAGATATTTCACGAAAAAATTTTGACTTAAATGTAGAGTTCAAAATATATACCATTAATTTAAGTCAATCAAATGGTGGATGAAATGACACCATTAAATGCAATCTCCACATTGAATTGACTTAAACCAATGGATAGATGTTGAGGTAAAATTTAAGCTAAAAAATCTCCATCATTTAATTAATTTTTTGAATTTGTATTAAATGAACCAATTGATTTTAATTTTTCAAATATTTTGAATAGATATGGATATCTGTAATGCGGATATGAAGTTTTGATTGCGGATACGGGTATCATAAGACTTACATATATCTTATTCATTGTCATCTCTATATGACTTATAATAAATTATATAATAGAAATTAACATCTATCCACCCAAAATTAATCTGAAGTTCAAAAATATTATCATTTTTTAAACTATCATGTGTTCACCTTCAGTTATGAAAAATGGACATTTATAACATAAGTACTATTTTTTTTTAGTGTCATTTTCATAATTAATTTTTTAGTATAAAATATTCGCAATTACTAATTTTTATGTGTAAAATATTTATTTCGCATATCTTGACGTGGAAAAATGATAGTTTTCAAAAATGAATAATTTTTTCAAACTTAATTTTTTTTAGATAGATAGATGATAATGTCCCATTATATAATAAAAAAAAGTAAAAGATTTAGATTAGTTACAAATACTTTCATTATCAAGCACGTAAAACAACATAACATAGCTATATAGATGTATTGAAATATTGAAAACTTTGTAAGCAGAAACATAAGCAAAGCAAAGCAAAAATTTTAAAAAATAAAAAGTGAAAAAAAGGAGCCACAAATATTTAATCAAACGCGTTGAAAATGGGACCCCAACCCCAAGAAAATTTTGCAATTGTTCTCAGAAGCCTTGTAATTTAATTTTTTGTTTTGTTTCACAGTTTGTACAAACAAGATCACATGCTCACACACAGGGCTCACAGAAATTGTGCATTGAACAAATAACAAAGAGTTGAGAAGTTTATTTATGATGGGATTAGTAATGTTGAATTTTAATGTACATCTCTATCAATTACAAAAATTGTTTGCCTCCTCTTATTTTCTATGATGCTTCTTCCTTTGCTTAAACTCATATTCTTTGACAAATTTTATAATTTTATTGAACTCTATTTTGTCTTTGAGTTCGAATCTCGAATCCAGGTGATAAATTATTTTAAAATCATTCAATTTTGAAATATTATAATACCTGTTGTTTCAAAAAAGAGTTACTTAAAAGTATTTGATAAATACTTTCAATATTGAATCACCATTTTGATTTGAAGAAAATTTTATATGATTCTTGTTAGTTTATACTTGCCTAATTTGGAAATCTCGTATTATCATGGAAATTATCATCTGTTTATCCAAAAAATATTTAAAAAATAATTGATTTCGGGAAAATATCATTTGTATTCTTAAAATTATAAAAAAAAAATGATTATTTACCACCTAAATTTTAAGAAATTTTATCACCTATCCACCTGAAATTTAGCTGATTTTTTGAGTGATAAATGTTCATTTTTAATAACGTTCGGTGTACATATCATATTCTTAAAATTAAATATTTTTTTGAACATCAAATAATTTTAGAGTGGATAGATGATAATTTCCCTTGACCAAACATACGTTCATTAATTATCACTTGACAACTGGTGATATGTGGCTTTCATAGCTGCATCACTACAATCCCAAACAAACTTTAATATTAATTTTCAATGCACTACAGTTAAAAAGTCTCTTTTTTTTTTTTTTTTTTTTTAGTTTAATTTAAAGGAAATTTGATTTACTTCTCACTTATATGAGTAGTGTTGGAATCCCAAATCTTTTATTTTATTAAAGAAACATTATGAATTGAAGTAGTGGCACCCACCAATCCACCACAACAGTTAAATTTTTATTTTACTTCAAAATTACATTAATTTCACTTAGACTCCATTCGTATTGATAGTAGATTAAAAATGACAATACCTTAATTTTAAACTTCTTATCGATAGTAGATTAAAAGTTACAGCACCTTAATTTTAAACATATCTTTAATCAAGAATTTCAAAAGATAGTAAATTCTTTTTCAAAATAAGTGTTGACGACATTTTTGTTCCAGAGGTAAATCGGTATACTCACTCATCGAACAATCCTCCATCAACTGTGAATTTATTTGGTTTGAGGATTAAATACACACTTAGCAAAAATATGAGAAAACACACAGAATAGACAGAAGGTTTAACGTGGTTCGACGGAATTGATGCAACCTATATCCATGAGCATAAGGGAAAAATGAAATTTTTATAACGTGATCGGGTAGGACCGACCTCGTTATCTTTCAAGCTCGTCTGACCGACTTTTTTACAAGGTCACTCTGACACTTAAATTTTTTGCTCTCTATTTTACAAGATGTATGTGAAATAGATTTTTCTAACCCTTTACAATGAATTCTCAACTCATTTATATACTAGGGCAAATTCTACCGTTTCACCACCTATGACATCAACTCATGTCACATGTCATCATTGCAATAGCAACTTTCCTTAGCTTCCCACAATTTCACCAATCAAAACACTTCATTTTCTGTCTCTGCACCGACCTATGGCGGCTTATGGCGGCTTTGCTATGCCACCTATCTGTCACTGCACCAGCCTATAGCGATTGTCAGAAGCTACTTTTGATGAGAACCGTTGTTTTTCTCATACGAGAGCTCGGGATACTGCAAACCATTTCCCGATCCCCATGCTAGTGTACCGAGGCGAATGACCACCTCGGGTCCAAGTGCATTGTTGAATTTGACATCTTCTCATCAGGTCGGGTATGATCTGCTGAGCCGATTCTCATTCTGACATGAGGCTCTGAATGCCGAGCTGCTATAAGAGTCCGATGTTGTGGCGATTTGACCTGAGAGTCTGATCTCGGGTCTGTCCCGAGAGTCTGATGCCGAGGATGGCCCGACCATATCAGGTAAGTCTTCACCAATGTCCTAGTGCTGTCAAACCTAACCACCTCGTACATGACCACTTTGGTGTTCCAGCATGCACTTAAGGCTCAGGCCCCTCTGCCGACCTCTTTTCTTCACAATGAGTTTGAGCTTTTACATTGTCAAGTGTAAAACTCATTTTATCCTTCCTTAGGATTCTAATTTCTTGGGTTTCTAGAAACCACCATCAATAATAAGAATTCTCAAATATTTTTTATTTAAAAAAACACTTAAAATAAATGAAAAAACCTCTTCTAGTACAATTCATAATACACATATATAACTTTATGCTTCTAAAACATATATAAATGAAAAAAAAATGCAGGTGATTGTAGAACAATGAAAAATAATGTTACATCTACTAAAATATTCATGAATGAAAATAACAAGTTTCTACTTGTGTTGTGTCGTCACATACTGAACTCAAATATATATATATATATATATATATATATATATATATATATTGTTGGGCTTTCTTGCCAGCCTAGAATCTGATTTCCGTCAATGCAACTCAAATACCCAAAAAAATTAACAACACAAAATCAAATCAGAAACGTCCACACAAAGAACACACAAGATTTTTACCGTGGTTCGCCTGAAAGGTTCAGACCAAATTCACGTTAAATTCCAGAAACAAGTAGCTCACTGCACTAGATAATATCACAATTACACAAGAATTTGTATCTCCTCATTACAATCGTAACTTTCCCCAAAAACAGAACAAGAAATAAAAAACCCTAGAGCTCTTAACGCGCCAATCTCACAGATACCAAACCCAGTAACAACCTACAATTTCAGGCCCAGCGAAACTAATTCAACACTCAAGATTTCACATACATGACTTTAGGAATTTGCTCTGAAAGGCACGAATAAGGAAAGATTCAGAAGATAAAACACAGAATGATTCGTCTCCCTTTTATAACCCCTAACAACTAATTTATATAAAGAGCAATTAAGATAAGCAACGGTAGAGATCGCCCCACGTGTACATCATCCAACGGTCACAAACATTTTCCTTTTATAAGGCAGACGATAAGTTGGTTTCAACTATAATTCCTTTTATAAGCCACATGGCTTCCTTGAATACATCAGTTATGGTGACATATTTAGCTTCAATAGTTGAAAGTGTGACTAAGGGTTGCAGACTTGATTTCCAGCTTATGCAGTTTCCACTAAGAGTGAAATAATACGCTGTAATTGACTTTCTTGAGTCTCTATCACCTGCAAAATCAGAATCCACATACCCTACCAAGTCTAAAACGTTAGTTTTGTTAAAGCATAAAACATAATCAATCGTTGTATTTATGTATCTTAATAATCACAGTAAAACACTCCAGTGTGTACTACCTGGATTTGACATAAATCTACTTAACAGAGACACAACATATGACAAATCCGGCCTAGTACTAACCATGGCATACATCACAGAACCTATAGCATTAGCATAAGGGATATTTTCCATTTTAACTGTCTCAGACCTAGTGGTAGGACACTGGGATTTAGAAAAAATAAAATGATTTGCAAGTGGCTGGCTAACAGGCTTACAGCCACTTACCCTAAACCTAGATGCTACCTTTTTCAGATATGTGGATTGATATATTTTTAGATAATTTGTACTTCTATCTCTATCAATGGTCATACCTAGAATTCTTTTTACACTACCTAGGTCTTTCATATCAAATTCATTGTTCAATTATTTCTTTAGTTTACAAATCACATCCATTAATTCAGAGATTAGAAGAAAATCATCTATATACAATAACAGGTAAACAGAACACTCATTATTAAGCATGAGATAGAAGCAACTATCATATTTACTTCTAACAAATCCAATACTAAGTATAAATATATCAAAACTTTTGTACCATTGTCTACGAGACTGTTTAAGGCTATATAAGGATTTCTTGAGCAAGCACACATATACAGGGTGGTTTTTATCTATAAAACCTTCAGGCTGGGACATATAAATTTTCTCTTCGAGTTTTCCATGTAAGACTGCAGTCTTCACATCTAATTGTTCTAATTCAAGATTATTTTGAACTACTAGGGCTAGCATCATCCTAATAGTCTTGAATTTAACTATAAGTGAGAAAATTTCATTATAGTCCACTCATTCCCTATGTGTAAATCCTTCAGCTACAAGTCTGGTTTTAAACCTAACTGGGTCACTAGGCATTAATCCTTCTTTGACTTTAAACAACCACTTGCACTCAACCAACTTCTGGTTTTTAGGTTCAGGGACTAGAGTCCAAGTCTTATTTTTTCTAAGAGAAGACATCTATTTTTTCATGGCCGTGTCCCATTCATATTTGTGGGTTGATCTCAATACCTCTCATAAGCTAGCACTGTAACATCCCAGATTTTCGGGATTGTTCTATAAGATCCTCAGACTGACGTTATAGTCTCGAAACATAATGATAATGAAGAATAAGAGTTTAAGTGATGTTTTATGGGTTAGAATAATAGATTATGAGTATTCGTCGAGTTGGAAAACGCTTGGGATTAAAAGTCAGTTGCGTGATTTTCGTAAAACGCGTAAAGTTTATAGTTTTGGTCATAGAATTATCAAACGAACTCTGATCGAGTTGATTCTTGATCCATCAGACTCATTTTTTCGAGATGAACATTTTTTGTGTTGAACACTTTTTGAAAATCACGCCAGAAGGGCTTCAAAAGTGATAATTTCCGATTTTACCCTTAGAAGTGGGGGCATTTTGGTCATTTAATGGAATTAAGATATTTTTATTATTATTATTATTATTATTATTATTTTTGTAGCCTATTACAAAAAAAAAAGAAAAAAAAAGAAAGAGAGAGAGAACACATCGCACGAGAGAGAGAGGAAAGAGGGGTGAGCCGGCGACCAGCCGGCCACTGCCGACCGGCTCACCGGTGCAAGGAGAGTCGTGCGGCCATGGCGCATCTGCTGATGGTTGGCGACGGTCCATGGGACGCCGGAAACGGCGAGTTTTGGAGAGGAAGAGGCGCGCCCATGGGTTGTCCGATCCCGGCTCGTCAGTCCGTTTCACGGCCCGAGCCACCTACCAAATCGAAGCTCTCAAAGAGTACTACAAGTATACGGAGTCGACGGCCCGAGCCACCTACCAAATCGAAGCTACCAAATCGAAGCTCTCAAAGAGTATTACAAGTATACGGCCCATGGCCGGTTGCACGTGAATCGAGGAGAGAAGCATTGGATGAATAGTAGACCCATGATGAACAGTAGCTGTGATCGAAATTCCGATCGTACCAGCGCGTTCGTATGGCCGATGAGAGTCCGAATATGGCCTCAGAATTTCTGTATGGCTCTCCATTTAGAATTTGTTATTTTAAAGTTTATAGTTATATATTCAGATATTTCCGGTAGTTCCGTAGTTTAGCGAATTAGCATGAAATGAATTGGACATGTTTTAATATGTTAAAACGATAAATGTGGTAGAATCCGGGGAGAAACGGATTAGATTTGATCGATTCTGGTAAAACGGAGTTTCTCACGCGACTGAGCGTAGATGACTGTAATCATGATGATAATATAAATATGATATTGCGAGGGTAATTAAGTAATTCCGGAGTAGTTCGGAGGGTTCGAGATCCTTCCGTAACGTTTGAGGAAACCTTTCCGCAAAATTTACTGCAAACGCGTAAAACGAGAATCTAGGCTATCCATCTAGTTGGTATAGTATAGAAAGATAAGTATTAGAGTAATGAAGTTTGTACCGTAGTATCGGAGATGATTCGGGTGTTCCGGAGAGCCCGAAGTTATTATAGATAAGTTGGAAGTTTCGCAAATAGCGGTGCTAACCTTGTGTTGTTATTGTTTGACAGATTGGACCCGGATCGCGGGCGTTCGCCTAACCAGGTAAGTAACTCATGCTGCGAATACTGAAGAAATCTAACGTTGCTAAAAAATTAGTAATATGATAAAGTCGTATATAGTTATATGTATGAAACCTGTATATATAAAGGTAAGTGTAAAAGAAAGTAGTAGATGTATCTATATACACATGTAGATGAAAACAAGCAGTTACAAGTATATATATGAGTGAAGATAAGCAAGAGCATGTACAAGTAAAGAGATACATACGTAAGTATAAACCTGTGTGTGTGTGTGTGTGTATATATATATATATATATAGCATATAAATGAGGTCATGATTATGAATATAATTAAAAATTAAATAAGACCTGGGTATGGGGGTTGTAGAAACTACACCCTAGGGAATGGGTTTAAAGCTTAAAGAATGTTACGACGAGCGCGACTTATAAGTATCATTTCTTGACAAGAAAAACGGAAATTGAACGAATGAGCATATTTACTAATAATGTATAGTCATTTACCGATTTAGCAAAGATTAAGGTAAAATGTAAAAGGTTATAATATGGTATCACATAGGAAATGCTAAAATATGTTAATTTGAGTTTGCATGATGGGTGTTTATAAAGAATGAAATATATATATATATATTTATAAGAATAGTTGGATATGTAAATACGTGTGTGTATGTGTATATGAGTATATTTATGGTTGCTCGATAAAGTAGAATATGAACCTGAGTAGTATAAAAGAATATGAATGGAAGAATGAGCATGTAGTATAAATAGTAGTGTTTATGAAAAACATGTCATGTTTATATGCATATTAGTCTAAGATACATTTCAGAACACAATGGAGATAAAGTATGAGCATGTTATTATATGTATGTTTGCATGCATATATGAATATGACTATGTAGGAAGATAAGTTTTATGTGTGCATGAATATATACAAGCATATATACAATATATGAAAGCATGGCTAGAGTAGAAAGAGCATGAGAATTTCATATGCATATATATATATATATATGTGTGTGTGTGTTGTGTGTGTGTGTGTGTGTGTGTGTGTGTGTGTGTGTGTGTTAAGATTTTTGGCAGCTGAGAACGTCTTCAAAGATTAAAAATTTTTTAAAGAAAGTTTCAAATGCTTTAAAATACAACGTATTTCAGAAAGATGTTTTTTCCAGTTTTGAGATTTTAAAACATGAGTTTTATGGTTTTCGGGGCATGAGGTAAAACCTCACTCTAGTATGTAACTAGTACAGTTGGAATTGACGGATACTGAGAACATGTGCACATGTAAGGACAGGATGGCGGTTTAGGATCGTGTACCTGGTCCCTAGTGGTGGCTACACTGCCAGTTGAGCTGTTGTCCTGGGTGTAGAGCTCTACGTTGCCAGTTGAGATGTTGTCCTGGACGTAGGGCACCACCGCCTCATACATGCCGCAGTTGAGCAGTTGTCCTGGCATCGAGTACTATCAGGTTTTCATAAATACCGCAGTTGAGCTGTTGTCCTGGGCATCGAGTATATTCATTTTTCTGTTTTCAGATACAATTTACAGTTTTAAGATACAATTTTTAGATACAGATCTCAGTTTTCAAGTGTAGCTTTCAGTCTTTAGATACAGTTTTCAGAAAGAGCTTTTCTATAAAGAGAAAGTAACGTAAAGTTTTCAACAAGAGTTTTTAGAAATAAACTTTTAGAAAAAGGGTTCTTCAAAAAAAGTTTTCAGAAAGTATTTTCTAAAAGCTTAACATGTTAAAGTAGTGTACAGTTACAAGTCATGCATATAACTCATGTGTTCATTTTTAAATGCATATAGTCGTTATTATGCATGAAAGCATTAGTATATTCATATGTAAGTTTTCAGAAAAAGTTTAAAGATATTGGTTATAAAAGCATGATGAGTCTTATATAATTGTGACAAAGGAACTTAACATATAAATTTACCTATAGTTTACAGATGTTTGGTAAGTAAATAGCAAATAAGAGTATTATCTGATGATCAGTTAAAGTAACATGTTTGTGAAACGGTTAGGAAATAGATAATTAGTTCAGACTTCATAGATTTTTGCATGGTTACCTACTAAGTCGTTATGACTCACATCACATCAGTTTGTTAGTTTTGCAGGTCAGTAACAGTCATTTAGAACCATCAGGATTTTAGTGAAGACTTTGAAGATAGTGAATCGCCCCAACTGCAGTCAAAAGAGTTTTGAGTCATAGGTCCTCACGGCCCTTGTATTTGTATATATATTTGTATCTCTTATGTAAACCTTAAGTAATTGTGTAGTTTTATTTTGAGTTCTGGCCGGTGGCCAAATGATTTACTTTTGTTCATTAAGTTCAGGCCTGAGGCCTAGTGAGTTTGCATATTTGTTGAGTTGTTTGAGCAGGTTGTCTCATGGTGCTGGCTATAAGCCAGGTTGCATGATGTTACGAATACATTATGTCGAAATTTCGTCAGAATTAGAGGCTTATGGAGGTAGGGTTAGCCTGTCTCCTGCCGGTAGCATCCTGGCCTAGGCAGGATGTTACAAAGTTGGTATCAGAGCACGCTTTAAGAGTAAGTGTCAGTAGCATGGTCTTGAAGTCAGTGACTGCAACTGTCGGGATCTAGCTGTCGGAGATTGTCTTCAGTTTGGTAAAGACCACATAGGTCTTTGTATGTATGTTCTATGATTGTTGGATATGATTTGATACTATTAGTCATTGTTTTGCTTGCTTGAATATGAGTTCATGGGTGACTTATTTGTTGTACATAGTTTAGCTATCTCCGTATGGAAGGAGATTAGATTAAGTTAGCACTTTTACGCCTTTTGAAATCAAAGAATTTGTAGGAATGAGATAGTACTAGTAAAGGGCCCTTGTGAGGCCAGAGGACTCAAGATTAGAATCAGATCAGTATAGCCAGAGATGAGAACCAGACCAGTCTAGTCAGCTTAAAGCCATAGATGAGCCGTTATGGATTCTAGTTTATA
Organism: Zanthoxylum bungeanum; assembly: GCA_019454045.1. NCBI lineage: Eukaryota > Viridiplantae > Streptophyta > Magnoliopsida > Sapindales > Rutaceae > Zanthoxylum > Zanthoxylum bungeanum. Next base: position 342,937 of record SKCR01006517.1, read on the forward strand.
GATAATGGTTAGTTTATAGTTGAGATAGAGAAGTTATATCAGTGGAGTTTAGAGTAAGATAGTTTTCGCATATTCGACCAGGTTCGGATCAGTAGTTATAGGGATGAATAAATTTCGAGGACGAAATTTTTATAAGGAGGGGTGAATTTAACATCCCAGATTTTCGGGGACTATTCTAGAAGATCCTCAGACTGACGTTATAGTCTCGGAACATGATGATAATGAAGAATAAGAGTTGAAGTGATGTTATATGGGTTAGAATAATAGATTATGAGTATTCGTCGCGTCGGAAAATGCTTGGGATTAAAAGTCAGTTGCGCGATTTTCGTAAAACGCGTAAAGTTTACAGTGTTGGTCATAGAATTAGCAAATGAACTCCGATCGAGTTGATTCTTGATCCATCAGACTCATTTTTCCGAGACGAACAACTTTCGTGTTGAACACTTTTCGAAAAAATCACGCCAGAATGGCTTCAAAAGTGATATTATTATTTTTTTTTGTAGCCTATTACGAGAAATAAAAAAAAAAGAAAGAGAGGGAGAACACGTCGCACGAGAGAGAGAGGAAAGAGGGGTGCACCGGTGGCCAGCTGGCCACTTCCGGCCGGCACACCGGCATAGGGAGACTCGTCTGGCCACGGCGCATCTACCGGTGGCCGGCGACGGTCCATGGGACGTGGGAAACGGTGAGTTTTGGAGAGGAAGAGGCACGCCCATGGGTTGTCCTATCCCAGCTCATTGGTCCGTTTCACGGCCCGAGCCACCTACCAAATCGAAGCTCCCGGAAAGTACTACAAGTTTGCGGAGACGATTTTGCCGAACAGTGATCGGTTGCACACGAATTGAGGAGAGAAGTGTCAAATAAATAGTAAACCCACGATGAACAGTAGCTCCGATTGAAATTCTAATCACACCAGCGCGTTCGTATGGCCGATGGGAGTCCGAATATGGCCTCGGAATTTCGGTACGACTCTCCGTTTAGAATATGTTATTTTAAAGTTTGCAATTATATATTCGGATGTTTCCGGTAGTTCCCTAGTTTAGCGAATTAGGATGAAAGGAATTGGACATGTTTTACTATGTTAAAACGATAAATATGGTAGAATTCGGGGAGAAACAGATTAGATTTGATCTATGCTGTAGGATTAGCGAGTTTCCGATAAATCGGAGTTTCTCGCGTGATTTAGCGTAGATGACTGTAATCATGAAGATAATACAAATATGATATTGCGAGGGTAATTAAGTAATTCCGGAGTAGTTTGGAGGGTTCGAGATCCTTCCGTAGCATTTGCGGAAACTTTTCCGCAAGATTTGCCGCAAACGCGTAAAATGAGAATCTAGGCTATCCAGTTAGTTGGTATAGTGTAGAAAGATAAGTATTCGAGTAATGCAGTTTGTACCGTAGTATCGAAGATGATTCGGGTGTTCTGGGGAGCCCGAAGTTATTATAGATAAGTTGGAAGTTCCGCAAATAGCGGTGCTAACCTTGTGTTGATAGTGTTTGATAGATCGGACCCGGATCGCGGGCGTTCGCCTAGCCAGGTAAGTAACTCATGCTGCGAATACTGAAGAAATCTAACGTTGCTCAAAAATTAGTAATATAACAAAGTGGTATCTAGTTATATGTATGAAACCTGTATATATAAAGATGAGTATAAAAGAAAGTAGTAGATGTACCTATATGCACATGTAGATGAAAACAAGCAGTTACAAGTATATATATGAGTGAAGATAAGAAAGAGCATATACAAGTAAAGAGATACATACGTAAGTATAAACCAGTATATATATATATATATATATATATATATTATATATATATATATATATATATATATATATATGTATGTATATCTGTGTGTGTGTGTGTGTGTGTGTGTGTGTATATATATTTATATATATATATATACATGTGTATAGATAGAGCATATAAATGAGGTCATGATTATGAATAAAATTAAAAATTAAATGAGACCTGGGTATGGGGGTGTAGAAACTACACCCTAGGGAATGGGTTTAAAGCTTAAAGAATGTTACGGCAAGCGCGACTTATAAGTATCATTTCTTGACAAGAAAAATGGAAATTGAACGAATGAGCATATTTACTAATAATGTATGGTCATTTACCGATTTAGCAAAGATTAAGGTAAAATGTAAAAGGTTATAATATGGTATCACAGAAGAAATGCTAAAATATGTTAATTTGAGTTTGCATGATGGGTGTTTATAAAGAATGAAATATATATATATATATATATATATATATATATATATATATATATATATATATATATATAAGTATAGTTGGATATGTAAATACGTGTGTGTATGTGTATATGAGTATATTTATGGTTGCTCGATAAAGTAGAATATGAACCTGGTAGTACAAAGGAATATGAATGGAAGAATGAGCATGTAGTATAAGTAGTAGTGTTTATGAAAAGCATGTCATGTTTATATGCATACTAGTATGTGTTACATTTCAGAACACAATGGAGATAAAGTATGAGCATGTTATTATATGTATGTTTGCATGTATATATGAATATGACTATGTAGGAAGATAAGTTTTATGTGTGCATGAATATATACAAGCATATATACAATGTATGAAAGCATGGCTAGAGTAGAAAGAGCATGAAAATTTCATATGCATATATATATATATATATATATATATATATATATATATATGTGTGTGTGTGTGTGTGTGTGTGTGTGTGGGAATGCTCTGACTTTTTTCTCTGTCTTCGGTGTTGGCATCTTAGTAATTTCCTTGATTTTCTCAGAATCCACCTCTATTCCACCCATTCCCACTGTATGGCCAAGCACTTTCCCTGATGTCACTCCAAACACACACTTCTTAGGATTCAACGGCAAGTTGTATTTTTCAACTCTCTGAAGGAACTTTTCAAGTGCCCCTATGTGCCCAATTCTTATCTCTGATTTCACCATCATGTCATCCACATACACTTCAATCTCTTTGTGCGTCAAATCGTGGAATAATGTAGTGGCCATCCGCTGATAAGTAGCTCCTGCATTCTTGAGCCCAAATGGCATTACTTTGTAACAATAAGTACCCCATTCTGTGATGAAGGCAGTTTTGTGCTTGTCTTCTTCAGCCATAAGAACTTGATTGTACCCTGAAAACCCATCTGTAAATGAGTACATGGCAGATAAAGCTGCACTATCAACCAGAACATCTACATGCGGTAGAGGAAAATCATCTGTCGGGCAAGCCTTGTTGAGATCTATGTAATCCACACACATTCTGACCTTTCCGTCTTTCTTCGGCACCGGCACAATATTAGCCAACCACTCGAGATACTTTACCACTTCCAGAAATCCCATATCTATCTGTTTCTTGACTTCTTCCCTAACTTTCTCAGCCCATTCTGGTCTCATCCGTCGAAGTTTTTGTTTCACTGGCCTCATATTCGGATAAGTTGGTATTGTGTGTTGGGCAATACTTATGTCTACCCCAAGCATGTCCTCATAGGACCAAGCAAACACTTTGGCATATCTGACTAATACTTCTTCTAATTTCTCTCTCTCCTCGGAGGCAACTTCTCTTGCAATCAGAATTTCCTTGGGGTTCTCAGATGTGCCCAAATTAAATGAAGTAGTTTTGGCCGAACTGATATCAAATATGCTTGATTCATACAGAGTGAATGGAAATAACTCAGACAAGTAAGCAAAAGAAATGTCTTTATTATTGGATAATACGGAAGTACATTCAAACAAATCAGGAAGGTAAATATCTTCATCACTCATAGAAACTTCTTCCTCTACAACCGGGTTCTTTTCAATCTCGTTATTAAAAACCACTTGTAGCCACGAACCCTCTTGATCCACTAAAGCACCATTGCCCATCCTTGATCAAACAACAAACGAGAAACACACACAGAAGCCACGCATCAAGGTTCCCTTCACCAAAACGCCACCTGCCCTTAAGATTTCAACGACACCTACATGCTACCACTCAACACTTAGCACACAACCTTCATTCTCCCTCATTCACGCAGCCCTTACTAATTAGCAAACAAGCCATTGCACCTACGTAAGCCAACAACGCATAAAATACCTTCAACAACCCCTCAATCCTCACGCCAATAAGCCCTAAAATGCCCCAACTCAACCCACCTACTTCACGCCAAGGATCACTCACGCAGGCCTGCTCCCCTCAAAGTATCAGCCGCACACTGACCCTCATTACCAGTCCACATTGCCGTACATTAATCATCGAAAACCCTCCCAGTCCACCCACACAAAAGCCCCGGAAATACCCTGGAACTACCGCAAACCTTCCCCCATTGGAACTGCCGCACAAGCCATTTAATCTTCTGCCCAATTTATCGCAAATCTAACCCTTGAAAACACCCCCAGACAGCCCCTAATCTACACTGAAAATCAATCCAAAAACTGCCCAAAACATTAACAGAAATCGCAGCTTAAACCCCCTAAAACCGAACCAAAACAGTCCCGAAAATACCTCAAGACAGTCCCTTAACACATCTGAAACAGTGACCAAAATACAGCAGCAAAACGGATTGAAAATAGCGACCAAAACAGCAAAACAGTAATTAAGTGTCATATGATCAAATCAGTTTAAGCTATTTGTTTCTCATGTCATACGTTTGAGATTTATTTATATTCAAAATATAAATACTGTTATTCACATCTAATGTGTTTATCTCAATATCAACTTTATAAAATAAAACACTTTAGTGTTCTAGAATATAAAGGTATACCCACAACGGGTTAAACCTGTTAGTGTTCCTAGAACATGCCAAGGATCTAATAAGCATGAAAAACATTGAATAAGAACATTATAAGTTGCGGAATACTTACAACGAACGGATTTGAGCTTTTAAAAAATTTGTGAAGATGATCTCCAAGATCCAAGCAAAGTGATGATTCCAACTCTTGAAGATGTTTCCCTATCACCTTTGTTGACTTGCTTAAGTACTAGCTTTTGATTTGAAGAACAAAATCAAAGAGAGATGGAGAGGGAAGCTAACGCCCAAGGAGGCTTGTCTAGGGTTTTCAATTTTCAACTTCTGTCAAAAGTGTGTAGAGAGTTGCTTTTGGTAAAACCTTTTACCCTTTTCACCAAAACTTGGTAGTTGGGTAAATGGTTTTACCAAAACCAATACAAGGTGGTTGGTTGGTTGATGGCTTGGCATAAATGCCAACTACCACCACCTACCACACATGTGAAGTGGGCCCCACTTATTTGAATTCAAAATTCATATATCTCTACGAACATTTACCGCGGCTAGGTTCCGTTTAATCCGATTAAACGAATCTTCGTCGCTAAATAATTAAATCTAATTTAATTAAATAACGATGCCTCGCAAATATATTACGAACTTCGTTCACGAACTAATTCTAAATTAATTCGTTCGTTCGTATTAAAGTCCGACTTTAATCTCGTAAAGAAATCCAATTCATATTAATATATCCGATACATTAATTTTAGCCCATTTGAATAAATTAAATAGAAAAATCAAATTTAACTATTAAATTTATTTTACCGATTAATTCCAAATTAATCGCGTTCTATCTCTACTGAACACAATTTAATCCCAGATTAAATAAAGCCCTAATTAATCCCAGATTAATTTTCTCCTTTTATTAATCCCAGATTAATTCTAATTTAAGTCAACTGTCATCGGTGAATCTTTGGGAAGCGACCCAAGAGATCTCTGGATATGTTGGCAGTAAATCCGATTATCGGACTATCCGATAAAGTGAATACCTCGTACCACGTGCTTACCGATTTATAAGACATGGTTGGCTTCTAGCAAAGCACCGTGTCAGACGTAGAATACATAGTATCTCGTATTGCGATCCAGTATCAGATGTCACGTGCTAGGCCTGGGGCTGGAATAGTGTCTGCCCCGTACGAAGCACATATCGGATATCAAGCAACTAGTCTCTTTGAATCGGATAATCATGACCTTGTCACATTATCCCGATGGTTGCAACACAATAGAGAACTAGTTATGAATCCCTGCGTGATCATCATCTCCAAATGTCTAAAGTGATACTTCCGTCTTGACATCACATCCAATACACTACGATTCTCGATAAACCCAATAGAGGCGTACACAGAACCTGTTAAAGCCCTGGACGACCAAAACCAAAGTTTACCGATTGTCACAAGTATCAGCGATGTAAGTCTCAGGTTAAGATCAAATACACCTACCCTGACGCGGACTCCCATAGACACATATACATAATACCAATGGGATTCCGCGGGGTATATCCAGAGCGAAGCTGTTTTCTGTATCATCCGTAAAACACAACCTCCTATCACACTTGCATAAGTATCCTATACTTAAACATATGAGAACTATGTCGTTATGCCCTCACAACGCGCACAAGTGCAATACTAGTCTATTTCGCATTATCGATGTCCAGTCTCGATAATAATACGACTAGGGATATTTAATGATTAAACCTTTATGGATTGATACTGTCTCATATCATCTCAATCCGGAACTAATCATATGGACTCTTACTATTTATATATCAAAGTAAATAAATTACGAAATGATAAAAGGAAATTTCATTACTACATAGTCAATTTTGTACAAAAACACAATGTCTTTTACAAACAGTGATGCTATGGGTCATAATTGTCTAACAAAACCCCAATATAGAGATAATGTTTCTAGTCAAACTAGTTACATTACAACAGTTTCCTAATTTAAGAACACACCCAAAGGGCAGTTCCTAAACTTAGGTTTCTACGGTTAAAACAGCGACTGTCGTCCCATTTCCGATTCGTAGATAAATCTCATCTGAAGTTAGTATCCTGATAATAAGCAGATTATGCCCATCAGTACATATTTATGTACCACACTTAGTATCTAAAATCCAATTTTAATACCATTAGTGAACACGTTTATGATAAACATACTTGAAGTCAGAGTCTTGCCCTTTCTTCTATTCCTTCATGTATGCCTTGTCCACATGGCAGTCACGCTTCAAGTGACCCTGTTTGCCACAATTTTAGGTAGACATTTTGGGATATGTCATTTGTCCTCATAGAAGACTGTGATGATGTTGCCTTTGCCCTTATCCACATACCCCGAAGCCTTTGGCCACGCCTTGGCATTCTGGGATGTCGAAGTAAGATGCGCCTTGCGCTTCTTTCCCTTTTGCAAACTTTGGCTTTGTCTCCTTGATCATAGCCATTAACTCTACAAGAGTTTTCTATTGCAATTAATGCTTCTAAGATCTAAGTATAGACCTATGAAGATCCTTCAATTTCAACATTCAAGGTTTAAAGATCTAATCCTCAGTTATGACGACGAAATTAAGGAGTCATGATGGCAAGCATAAAGGATTAAACACTAAAGTTATCATCACATGAATCTTCTAAAGATCATGCTATACTATTTGCTTAACTCCGGGCTTAGGGCCAAGACGTCACTTTTATTAAATAAAGTAACTTCTCGGTTTCAGGACTATCCTGAAATTTTATTCCCAATCTGAAAATTAAACCATTTAAATATATTTTTATCCAAGATTATGTTTTAAATGCTCAATCTTTCAATTTATCTTGATTCTAATAGTCCAACTATTCAATCAACGATTTCAGGTACTTTTGAATATAATGATTACTATAGTCTAACTATATAATCAACTTTACTTTTAATTTGATTAAATTCAAATATATTGATTATTATAATCCAATTATATAATCAACTATAGTTTGAAATAGTTTGAATACAGTCCAATTGTTTTATTAAAATAACGATTAAATATTAGTCCAACTAATATGTTTATTTTGACGAATAATGAAATGAGCGCGTATGGCAAGTATCTAAATGAAATTGCAAATCTAATACTTGCCTCCCACTATTTTTCGGCGAGCCTCTAACCCTCTGTCGAGTACTCGGGAAACCTAGTTTCCTAGTGGGCTAAGATCCCGTTAAATAACACACAATCTTGACTTTGGCCAATAAATTGTATGATACTTAACTAGGTAGATCTCTAAGATCAATTGGATCCCATCCAATTCCTAGATCCAGTAGGTGGACATCCAAGTCCGAAACATATATCTTATATATGCCAATATATCCAATATATTCCCTAAACTTTTTCCTCTGAATCAATTAAGCCTTGGCTTTGGCACAACAAACTTAATGATCCCAGTTAAGCGGAACCCATTGACCTTGGAAAGCTTCGTAATCAATGTCGATGGACAAGAAGTGATCTTGACTTTGGCCAACACATCACAACTTGGACAAGACACCGATATAGAACAAAGCCTTCATGATTCAAACACATCCGCGATTGACAAAGGTCTTGACTTTGGCCAATAAACCAATGCCAACCTTGGATCTTGAGTAAGAATCACTCAATGTAAGGAAAAACGCTTAATATATTGTGAGGGTTTTTCGCGTAATTGGCAACCAATTAATTATCTTTGTTAAGGTCTCATCATCATACACCCTTAATCATGCATTCTAAAAAACATAATAAGGTGCGTACTTAAAATAATAATGATATGTGGATGGATACTTAAAACACATTGTTCCTACAACAAATCTCTCCTTTTTCTCTCTCCCGCTAGCATAAGTATTACTTCAACCCAATTACATAACACTTCTAAAGAAACGTCATTTACATTGAGGGAAATAGGTGAGAAGAGAAATACAAAGAGTTAAGAGAGATAAGGCTGGACACGCAGGTCCAATTTAAATAAATTCTAAATTTATTACAATAATTTCCAAAATTGCCCTCACCCTTCTAATATCCATCCGATATATATTATTCATACATCACATCCACGTATTCACACAGAGCATGTTATCAATCAATCTAATTCAATTAATTAATCTGAAATTAATGACCATCCAATGTTCAAACAACGATTTGATTTGCGCGAGTCAAACTCATTTTAAGAATAAATACTCAAAGTACGAATTCTTGAATTATATTAAACTACGACATTAAATCCAATTTAATTTGTATTTAATACTAATTCGTTATTTAATTCTAAATTAAATAATTAAACTTTATTAATGAGTCTTTGCGACTTAGATTCTGAATCTAGTCTAACGGGTCTCAAAGCCCGATAACATCCAATGTCCGTTAATTAAAGTCCAATGCGCTTTCAATTAATTTCTTAAGGCATGGGCTTCGGCAACCAAAGCCCAAGTAAGGAATCACCTATTATGCCTAGAAATCAATTTCGGCCCATTAGGCCCAATTAAACTTTAAAGGTCCATTAAATTATATTTAGGCTTTATGGATATGGTTTTGGGCCCAATTGGATCCAACCAATTAGCCTAAACCAAACTTGGTCAACCAAGCCCATTAAAGCCCAAATACAACTTTACAAGCCCATTTCCAAAATACTCCCAATTAATTAAATCACAACATTCCAATATCACAATTTAATTAATTCAAAGTGTACAGCCATAATTAATTAACCAAATTTACATTTCCAAAATACCAATTTACTCAATTAATTATGCTAATTATCATCAACACATGTCCAACATATTTGAATCAAAAAATCACATCATTCCATGCTTTAAAGGTCACGACTATTTAGGGTTTCTTTGTCCGATTCCGAATTCAATCCAATTGAAACTTAAATCAACATTACCCAAATGATTTCAACACATCCAATGATCAAAATCAAAAAACACCATGACTTAGGGCAAGGTATTCCATTCGGCCAAGCCAAATTTTGGGGAAAAAATTATCCAATTCAATTTTCATGAAATTGACAATGCATAACACTATGTTATCATCATTCAAGAATATTCAAACAATCAATTTCATCCAAACATGCTCAAATCAATTTTACCCAAATTTTACCCTAAATCCAATTTCATGCTCAAAATGGCTCTAGATACCATTGTTGGGTTTCTACTATAGTCCCAAGATCAATTCAAGCAATGAAATATTTGTGAATACTCAAAGAAGAATGGCGGAATCATACTTACAATGATCTGATGTGAGAAGCGAAGAACAACAAAAAACTTTTGCTCCTCCAAGGTGGCTCTCGGCCATGTCCAACTTTGTGCTCCATTTGTGTTCTTCAAGTTCCATGTAAATGATCTTCAAGCTCCAAGATTTGTTGATGGATTCCATGCTCATGAATAGGTTTCCTTATCATATTTGTATGTCTTCTTTAGTTTGCTAGCACTTGGAAATTTGCCACAATTTTCCATCTAGGTTTGCGAAGGATTCGGCCAAGCCAAATCCAAATGAAAGAAATGGCCAAGTTTCGGCCAAGGGAGAGAGATGAGAGAGTTAGGGTTGTGTTGTGTTTTGTTTTCCAAAAATATATACAAAAGTCATTCAAAAATTTGGTAAAAGCTTTTCCAAAAAACAAAACCAATTTTGGAGCCAAAATATCAATAAATGCCTTCCAACAACTCACATCTCTCATGAATAGTGACTGATTGTCAATCACTCAAAGTGACAAGACATCCATCACATGAATGACTATTGATTTGACACTTGAAGTGACTTATAGGCCCCACTCGATTCGAAATACGAGCGGCACCGCAAACACTCCCGGGCTCGGATCCGCTAATTCTGAATTAACGAATTTTCCATCGCGTCGTAATTAAATCAAATTTAATTAAATAATTATGCCTAACAAAATTACTATTCACGTCGCTTACGAATTTATTCTAAACTAACTCGTTTGCCCGAATTAAAATCTAGTTTTAATTCCGCGTCAAAATCCAATTTCATTTAATATATCGAATATATTATTTTATCGATTAATTACAAATTAATCATTCTCTCTCTTTAAATAGTATTTGATCCCAGATAAAATATCTCTGTAATTAATCCTATATTAATTTTCTCTCTCTTCTAATTAATCCCAGATTAATAAAGTGCGAGTTATACGTCATCGGTGAATCTTCGGGAAGTGACCCATGAGATCCCCGGATATATTGGCAGTAAATCTGATTATCGGACTATCTGATCATGTACGTACCTAGTACTACGTTTTTTTACCGATTTACAAGACATGGTTGGCTTCTAGCAAAGCACTGTGCCTACCCAATTCTCCAGAAATATTCTTAAAGGGATATACGATCTATGTAAGGCATAGTATACGTAGTATTGTGTATGTCGATCTAGTATCTGATGTCACGTGCTAGGTCTGGGGCTGGGAATGTGTCTGCCCCATACAAAACACATGTCGGATATCTGGTAACTAGTCTCTATAATCGTATAAATATGACCTTGTCATAATATCCCGATAACTGCAGCATGTACGAGCGCCAGTTCCGTATCCTACATGATCATCATCTCCATATGTCTAAAGTGATACTTCCATCTCGACATCACACCCAATACACTACGATTCTCAATATACCCAGAAGAGGTGTACACATAACCGATTAAAGCCCTGGACGACCAAAACCAAAGTATATTGATTGTCGTAAGTATTAGCGGTGCAAGTCTCAAGTTAAGACCAAATACCCCTACCCTGAAGTGGACTCCCATGGACACACAGACATACTACCAATGGGATTCTCCGGGGTCTATCCAGAGCGAAGCTATTTTCCGTACCATCGGTAAAATACAACTTCATATCGCACTTGCATAAATATCCAATACTTAAATATATGAGAACTATACCGTTATGCCCTCACAATGCGCACAAGTGCAATACTAGTCTATTCCGCATTATCGATGTCCAATCTCGATAATACTACGACTAGGGATATTTAATGATTAAACCTTTATGGATTGATACTGTCTCATATCATCTCAATCCGGAACTAATCATAAGGACTTCTATCATTTATGTATCTTGGTAATCCAATTACAAATGATAATAGAGCAATTTCCTTTGTCACATAGTTAATTTGTACAACAACACCATGATCTGTACAAATAGTGATGTTATGGGTCATAATTGTCTAACAAAGGGACACTTTTGTTATATGACTGTTATTTTGTACCTGAATGTTTAGCTAATATTATATCTATTTGTGTATTGGATACAGAAGGTTAACGTATTAATATTAAGAACTGTTCTTTGTATTTTTATGATAAACGTAATATTCAGATCCTTTGTTGTCCAAATAAGCATGGTCATTATACATTGCAAACTTCAAAAGATATTTTGAATATTGGAATTAATAAACGTAGTTTATACATTGCAAACTTCAAAATATATTTTAAATCCTAGAATTAATAAACGTAGTTTACGTGTTGTTAATAATACTGAACTTTGGAATATGCGGCTAGGTCATATAGGCGTTAAACGCCTTACCCAATTGGTTAGGAATAGTTTGATACCAGATCTTACTATTGAATCCTATCCAACTTGTGAATCATGTATTCAGGGTGAGATGACTAAAACCCTATTTTCAGGTGTTGGACACCGTGCCACTAACTTACTAGAACTCATACATTCTGATATATGTAGTCCATTAAGTCAGACTGCTCATAGTGGTTATTCGTAATTCATTACCTTTAACGATGATCTGTCACGGTACGGTTATGTCTATTTGATGCGACATAAATCGGAAACATTTGAAAAGTTCAAAGATTTCTGAAATGAAGTAGAAAATCAAACTGGTCAATATATTAAATGCCTTCGATCTGATCGAGGCAGAGAATATACGAGTGGTGAGTTCATTGATTATATGAAAGAGAATTAGATTCTTGCTCAATATACTCCTCCATGTACTCCACAGCACAATGTAGTGTCTGATAGGAGAAATCAGACTTTATTGGATATGGTCTAGTCGATGTTGAGTTTCACAGATTTTCCCTATTTCTTATGGGGCTACTCTCTTTTAACAACTGCATATCTTTTGAATAAGATTCCTTCAAAAGCTGTTCCTACGACTCCGTTTGAGATATGGTTCAGTAGGAGACCAAATCTTAGTTACATTAAGGTTTGGGGTTGTCCTGCCTATGTTAGGGTGACGCAGCAAGATAAGGTTTCTCCTCGAGGGCAAAAGTTTAGGTGTGTTGGATATACTTCGAATACGATGGGGTATCTGTTCTATGATACCGAGCATCGAAATGTGTTCGTAGCTCACTTCGTAAAATTTCTAGAAGTAGAATTTTTATCAGAAGGTGGTAATCATAGACAGGTTGAACTTGATGAAGTCCAACCTGAAAACAACGAACCAACGGAGGAACCTGAAGTTCAAGTAGATGAAGGACTTTCAACACACACATTCCGTAGGTTAGAAAGGGTATCTAGACCTACTGAACGCTTGTATTTGAAACAAGAAAATAGTCTAGATGTTCTCTTAGTTGAATAGACAGATCCTTTTACCTATAGAGAATCGATGTTGGACATCGACTCCGTGAAATGGCAAAGTGCCATGAAATCCAAGATAGACTCAATGCATGAGAATCAAGTTTGGGACTTGGTTCCGCTTCCTAAAAGGAATTGTTCCTATCGGTTGTAAATGGGTTTACAAGAGGAAGCGCGGGCCTGACGGTAAGGTTGAAATTTACAAGGCTTGAATGGTAGTAAAAGGTTACGCACAGTGACTGGCGTCGACTACGATGAAACTTTTTCACAAGTAGCAATGTTTAAGTCTATTCGGATTTTGCTTTCTATAGATGCGTATCATGACTACGAGATTTGGCAAATGGATGTCAAAACGACTTTTCTAAATGGATTTCTTGATTAAGAAAACTATATGGAACTGTCGGAAGGTTTTGTGTCCAGCGAAAGCTCGGGTATGGTAAAAAGTCCATTTACGGACTTAAACAAGCTTCACGAAGTTGAAATATTTGATTCGACGAGATTATTAGATCGTATGGTTTTCTCAAGAACTCAGAAGAATCATGTGTATATCAGAAGGCCAGTGGGAGCATGGTCGTATTTTTAGTCCTATATGTTGATGACATCCTAATCATTGGGAATGATTTAGGCATGTTACAAAGCGTCAGAGCATACCTCTGTAAGAATTTCTCCATGAAGGACCTGGGAGAAGCTTCCTATGTTTTAGGGATAAAACTCTATAGAGATAGACAAAGGAGGCTGATTGGGTTATCCCAATCAACGTACATAGATAAGATCTTGAAACAATATAATTTTGGTAACTGTAAGACAGCGAACATACCGTTCAGACATGGGATTCATCTTTCAAAGAAGATGTGTCCACAAACAGAAGATGAGAAGGTTAGAATGTCTAGCCAACCTTATGCTTCGTGTTTGGGCAGCATAATGTATGCCATGCTATGTACAATGCCTGATATCATTTTCGCTGTTAGCGTAACTAGTCGATATCAGTCCAATCAAGGTAATGATCATTAGATGGCCATTTAACATATCCTGAAGTATCTAAAAGGTACTAAGGATAAGTTAATAATTTATGATGGAAACAAACTGCAAGTTAACGGGTATACAGATTACGATTTCCATTCGGATCTCGATGATAGAAAATCTACATCTCGATTCGTATTTACCCTTAATGGAGGTACAGTTTGTTGGAAGAGTTCCAAACAGGGGTCAACAGCAGATTCCACCACTGAGGCGGAATACATTGCAGCTTCTGAAGCTGTAAAGAAGGCTGTGTGGATAAAGAACTTTATCACAGAATTAGGAGTTGTCCCAAGTATCGAGAATTCAATTTCGTTATACTGTGATAATACTGGAGCCATTGCGTAAGCAAATGAATCGATGGCGCATCAGAAGTCGAAGCATGTGGAATGAAAATACCACATCATTCGAGAGATTGTGTCGTGAGGGGATATTATCATGTCCAAGGTATCGGGTGAAGATAATGTAGCAAACCCGCTAACGAAGGCCATACCTCCGAAGTTATTTGATAAACACGTGGAGTCGATGGGTATTAGATACAATTGATATTGACACTAGAGCAAGTGAGAGATTTTGTTGGGGTTGGTGCTCAGAGCTCCAATTCCTGGTTGCATTTTTGAGAATACTACTTTAAAACGTTATTATTTTGAATAATAAAAACAGTTTCTATAATATAATATATCTTTTAATATGGTAAATACTTAATAACCTTAGAATGGCTAGTCATGATGCTGTTGTAAAAAGCGTCACAACTGACATTGAGTTGTATCATGACGTTGTCATTCTCAAACAGTTCCTGGTAAAGGTTTACACTACTTGGCCAGTATAGTAAACATGTTGAGACCGGTACATGTCATATAATGGAATATATGATTCCAATGGTTTCTCAATCAACCATGAGTCTTGGAGACTAGTATATACGTGTAGGTGTTTATAGCGGATAAACACAGAATGACTCACCGAAGATTCTTAATGAATGATATACCAACGTCAACAAGAATCTTCTCGGGTTGAGTAGCACTTGTGATTCTTCGACTTGAGATACCACTGTGTGTAAGTGTCCTAGACATGCCACCAGATCTCTAAGCGTGATTAGTGTGTGAATAAAAATAAAAAATAAGTTGCGGAAGACGTCAAAACTTCCATGGATGTTGAAGCTTCCAAGCTCTTGGGTGAGTATCCCTATCATCTTCATTTGACTCCCATATGTGATAGCAAAAATAAATGGAACAAATTTTATCTCCCCAGGAGAAATAAATTTATCTGAGAGAGAGAGGGAAGCATTTGGTCTTGTTTTAAAAACAAAGATAGTGGCCAAATCTTCAAAAGAAAAAAATGCTTCTCGCCCAATTCAAAAAGAAACAAAGACAAAGCTGCTTTCTGTTTCTAAAACCTAAGCTACTTTCTGCATTTATAGAGAGTTTAAAATCCACTAACTTTAAGAAGTCAAAGGTATATGGGTGATGGGTTTTGGTGGAATCTTTAAAACACTCTTTACCTTTTGAAAAAAAAAGATATATTGAATTAATGATTTATTCATTATCAATTTTTTCTATCACTAAAGATGACTAATGATGTAAGTGAAGTGGGCCCCACTTTAAATTTAAAATTTAAGTGGGCTTGCTCAACATACTTCGGGCTCGTATTCGTTTAATCCGATTAAACGAATTTTCCGTCGTGACACAATTAAATCTAATTTAATTAAATAATAATACCCAATAAAATTATTACGAAAATCCCTCGCGAATCAATTCCAAATTAATTCGTTCGCTAAAATTAAAATCCAATTTAATTTCCCATTTAAATCCAATTTCAATTAATATATGTAATATATTATTAAGCCCAATTAAATAAATTAAATAGTAAAATCTAATTTAACTATTTAATTTATTTTACCGATTAATTCCAAATTAATTGCGTTCTCTCCCTTCGACAAATTTATCCAGATAAATTCTCGACGTAATTAATCAAAGATTAATTCTTTCTCTGATAATTAATCCCTGTTTAATTCTTGTTGTAATTAATCACAGATTAATATTCTCTCTTAATAAATCCCAGATTAATATTCTCTCTCATAATTAATCCCAGATTAATTCTGCTCGAGTCAAACATCATCGCTGAATCTTTGGGATGCGACCCAAGAGATCCCTGGATATGTTGGCAGTAAATTCGGTCATTGTACTATCCGAATACGTGTGTACCCGGTACTATGTACTTACCGATTTAAAAGACATGGTTGGCTTCTAGCAAAGCATCGTGCCTACCCGATTCTCCAGAATTATTCTTCTACTGAATATATGATCTTTGTCAGGCCTAGTATACGTAGTATTGCGTATTACAATCCAGTATCGGATGTCACATGCAAGGCCTAGGGCTGGAGTTGTGTCTGCCCCATACGAAGCATATATCGGATCACAAGCAACTAGTCTTTTTATGATCGGAAAGTCATAACCTAGTCATACTTCCTCGATGGCCATAGCACTTAGAGTACCAGTTCTGTATCCCTACGTGATCATCATCTACATATAACTGAAGTGATACTTCCCTCTTGACATCACACCCAATACACTACGATTCTCAATATACCTAGAAGAGGTGTACACAAAGCCTGTTAAAGCCCCGGATGATCAAAACCAAAGTATATTGATTGTCGCATGTATTAGCGATGCAAGTCTCAGGTTAAGACCAAATACACCTACCCTGATTCGGATTCCCATAGACACATGATCATACTACCAATGGGATTCCGAGTGGTTTATCTAGAGCGAAGCTGTTTCGTACCATCGGTAAACAGAACCTCCTATTACACTTGCATGAGTAACCAATACCCAAATATATGAGAACTATGCCGTTACGCTTCCATAACACGCACAAGTGAAATACTAGTATATTCCGTATTATCGATGTCCAGTCTCGATAATACTACGACTAGGGATATTTAATGATTAAACATTTGTGGATTAATACTGTCTCATATCTTATTAATCCGGAACTAATCATAAGGACTTTTATCATTTATATATCCAGGTAATCCAATTACAAATGATAAAAGAGTAATTTCCTTTGTCACATAGTTAATTTGTACAACAACACCATGTTCTGTACAAATAGTGATGCTATGCGTCATAATTATCCAACATTGTGGGTGCATGAGACATCTTCCACACTTAGATGGTAGTCACGTCACCGATCTATTTAGATCAGACCTCCGCCTGTTCGTTGGGTGTGGATAGATCCTCGGGATGTCCTATGTGTATCGAGATAGGATCCGTCAGTTCTGTGTATAGAGCATAGGTAGTTCATATCATTAGCAATCAGATAAAAACCATCCGTAGTACACATTAGAAGTCAGTTCTAAGTGTTCTCTTTTGGAGATTTCTAATAAAGACGTCGACGGGATTTTCCCTATATAGATTTGATGTTTACATCTATATCTCTGGAATATATCTAGATACCTATGACGGAGGAATTATACATTTGCCATGACCTCGACCTGTATGATTAGGCGAGTTTATCCGTGGTCGTCATAATTTACAAGTGGATAAATTATGGACACGAAATTGGATTTCGTGATAGATATGCATGAATCTAGAGTCTCACTAATTAAATATACTCGTATAGCACTAGGACAATATTTATAAATAGTACCGATTATTTATAAAGTTGTTTAAAGGTTAAACGAAAAATACATATGTAGGGACCCGATTGTCATTTCCTAATTTTTGTGTATTTATATTTAATGTTAGATTAATTCAAATGCACATTAATTAATTGTTAAATTGAGATATTTGACTTATATCATAAATATATATGTATTTGATATTTAATGTAAATATAATACATATATTTAATATATTTGTATTTAAATAATTATTTAATTATTAAACAATTAAATTAATTAAAATTTAAATGTGTTAAAGTTATGATAATTTTTGAGATGACTTAAAGATGCCTTACTTGACTTTAAGAAATTCATTAAAGAGTTAATGATTTCAAAAGCAAGTGGCCAAGTTGGCATTAATTGAATTAAATTGAAAAAAAAAATTCAATTTGTTTTTCTTTTATGCAAAATCCGGCCAAGTGGTAAAATATCCAAGGGTTGGATATTTTTCATTAACCAAAATCTCATCCAAAAACTCCATTGAAAGAAAAACAAAAGGAAGCTTGAGGAAGAAGAAGAAAGACAAAAGAAAAATCAAAGAAAGCTTGTAATTTAGTGAGTATTCCAACTTGCCATTAGAGAGAAAAATGTTCCTCTTGTTGTTGGCTTCATCTTGTGATGTTCTCATGTTTTTCTATTCTTTATTATTTGTGTTTTTGTTTAATGGAAGTTTGATGATAGCGTTATGTATGTATAAAGATCATAGAATGTTACTAATGAGTTAATAAGCATTCTTTTGATGTTTTGAGAAACTTGTTGTCATTCTAGAGTTATTGACCCACTCTTAAATGACCTAAAATTGTTTTATAGTTATTTCATTGTGGTGAGGCTTGATTGGTATTGTGGAAAGTTGATTGAAGTATTGGATTCTACTAATTTGGTCTAATTTGTCCAATTTGGTGAAATTGAAAAATTAGGGTTTAAGACCATCTGCAAATTTGGGTTTTTTCATTTTTATTGTGTTTTTGGATGTGTATAAGATGCATATAAAATATTGGGTTGATTGGATTTCATCTTAATGCGTTTTGAACATTTAAAGATCAAAATGGACAATTTGCCCACCTAATGAGGCTCACAGCAATTTCAAGTTTTTTTGGGGGGTTTTGTTGTAATTTGAATTTTGTTATGTAGGTCATGTAAATTCATCTTAGAAATGATTTATAATTATCCAAAATTATTTTTGGCAATTAAGGACTAAAATGAACAAAATACAAAGTTTTGGGGGCAGTTCGACAATTACCAAGAAATATGATTTATTCTGTAATTTTTCACAATTTGAAAATTAGATAATTAAATAAATAAGTTTATTTAAATGAATCGAGTAAAAGTTTTGAAATCGAAAAAATTTTGATTTTCCACTTTTCCGTTGCGTTACCGGATTTCCGCCTTAAAACCCCTTCATTAACTACACTATATTCCTCAGGCAGTGAGTTTAACAGGATCATTGTCTCACTGAAATCTCCTAGGGCTAGGTCAGTGCCTTTAAGGATTTGTGTTATCCTAGTGAATTCATCAAGGTTATCCTATAGATTTACTAGTGTCCATTTTGTAATTAAACAGATTACCTTTTAGAAAAACTAGATTATGGGCTGAAACAACAGAATAGAGAGATTCGAGTTTACCCCACAGTTGGATGGCAGTGTCCATTCCATCAACTTTTCTGATGACCGAATCTCTCAGATGGAGGAAGATTAGGTTGTAGCCTCTTCTAAGATTTCGGCCTTCACATCATCTTCAATCTTTGGCCATTTTTCTGGATCTGGTTCCAGCGTCAAGTCCACCTATGGTGGGAAAGCAGTACTCTCATTTTCTTTTTCCATGTAGTAAAGTCCCCTTTGCCATCAAAGATAGCGACTTCAAGTTTGATTGTGGACATTTTGGATTATCCAAGACCTTGATCTTGCTGGTCTTTGAATTTCTCTTGTTTCTGTTATCTGATTTACGGCCAAGCTCTGATACCAATGTTGGGCGTTCTTGTAAGCCCAGAATCTAATTTCCGTCAATGCAACTCAAAGACCCAAAAAAAATTAACAACACAAGATCAAATCAGAAACATCCACACCAAGAACACAAAAGATTTTTACCGTGATTCGCCTGAAAGATTCAGACTACATCCACGTTGAACTCCAGAAACAATGAGCTCACTGCACTATATAATATCACAATTACACAAGAATTTGTATCTCCTCATTACAATCGTAACTTTCCCCAAAAAAAGAGCAATAAATAAAAAATCCTAGAGCTCTTAACGCGCCAATCTCACAGATACCAAACCCAGTAACAGCCTACAATTTCAGGCCCATCGAAACTGATTCAACACTCAAGATTGCACATACATGACTTTAGGAATTTGCTCTGGAAGGCCACGAAGAAGGAAAGACTCATAAGATAAAACACAGAATGATTCGTCTCCTTTTTCTAAGCCATAACAACTAATTTATATGAAAAACAATTAAGACTAGCATTGGCAGAGATCGCGACATGTGTCCATCATCCAACGATCACAAATATTTTCCTATTGTAATGCAGACGACAAGTCGGTTTCAGCTCTAATTACCACACAACGAGTCATCCATAAAAGAGCTTCACATTATATATATATATTAGATTTAAGATATTGCTGCTGTGGGGTGCAAATTGATACGATATTTTTCGTTTAATACGGATTCAAATTTTAGGAACAATCTTTTTATAGAAAAGACAAAAATAAAATTACTATTTTTCATAGACGTTACTTGTAATAGAAATCTTGTACACTGTGTACTGCCTTATTATTCTTCAATCTGTATGTCCAAAAAATGATTGAATCAATCATATATATGTTAACAACAATCGATAACCATATTGCTTTCTATTCATAATAAAAATTGTCCATAATTCTTGTAACGAAACTTCAAAGATTCATTTAAGATCTTAATGGCAACCTTCTATTAATTTAACATATGGTGATAATTTTATGTTCAAATATCATATAGTTCAAAAATTCTGGTGTTTTTTTTATTCTTATATTCAAAGCAAAGACCCGTCATTATCCAGACTTAAATACTGGCTCACATGACAAATCTTTGAGAATATGACCCTAATATTTAATGAAAGCAAAAATTCAATGGTGATAAAGCAACAGTTGTTGTTGTTTTTTTTTTTTTTTAAAACAAAAGTTGTTATTGTTGCCATATGAATTGTATTTGGTCAGTTTGAAATTTTAGCTAATTAAGCCTGCTTATTCAATAATCATATTTTGCAAATAAGCCAACTGTAAACTAATATGAATGAATAAATAGAACAATACTATGCTGACTAAACAGGACAAATTATTTATAAAATCCCCATAAAAATGAGTAATTCTTTAGTAACATCATTGTATGGGTGACATAATATCATTAATCAATAATTATATAACATATATGAGTTGTGTTAAATAAAATCAGTATTTTTTTAGTTGGTTTTTACTATTTAGTATGTGTGACAAGTTATTATTGAATTGTTATATAGATGACGTGATATCATTGTTATATAGTAGAATTTTTCATCAAAACAATGTTATTTTTATCTTTTTAACTTTTTCCTACTTTTATTTACTACTAAACAATGCAATTTTGATTCTAATTTTATCTCTATTTTATTTCCATCCAGTCTCTTTAATATTTTTCGAGAAAAAAAAAGGGCCAAAAAAAGGGCCATGATCATGAACCCTCAAAGGGGGAAAAAATCAATGGGACCCATTTGCTCAAACTGGGTGCCAGATAGCAGAGACGGCCTACAAAAAGAGACCCAGTTTCTTCATACACCTCTGTCAACTACAAAAACCCACCTCTCTTCTTATTCACAAGCAACCATTCTCTCTCAGGCATTTTCACAAACACTTTTGTCAAGAAACGTTTTTTGTTTTTACAAATTCATGGCCAGACCACAGCAACGGTTCCGAGGCGTTCGACAAAGGCACTGGGGCTCTTGGGTTTCTGAAATTCGCCACCCTCTCTTGTGAGTTTCAAAATCCATACAAGTTTCATGCACGTTCACTTTGGCATTGCGTTTTTCTTTTCTTTTTGCTGACAGAAACGTTTCGTTTCTTTTCCTGCAGGAAGACGAGAATTTGGCTAGGCACTTTTGAGACTGCTGAAGATGCTGCAAGAGCTTATGATGAAGCTACAAGGCTTATTTGTGGACCAAGATCCAGAACCAACTTCCCTTATAACCCAAACGCGTCACAATCATCATCAAAGCTTCTCTCGGCAACTTTAACAGCTAAGCTTCATAGGTGCTACATGGCCTCACTTCAAATGACCAAATCACCAGCAAATGAGCCTCAAAAAGCACCAGCTTCACAAGTTACCAACCCCATCGGCATTAATGCCAGCAAAGACAGTGAAATGGGCAAGCAGTTGCTAGAAAAGAGATCAATGCAAGAGCAAGAGAGCACTGGGCCAAATTGGGTGGTTAAAAAAGAACAAGTTGATCAAAGTGCCCACCATTTCAAGCCTCTTGAAGAAGATCACATTGAGCAAATGATTGAGGAGCTGCTTGATTATGAGCCACTTGAGCTCTGTTCTGTTGTTTCTGTTTCTCCACAGGCTCTGTGATAATAAGAAGGGAAATGCCACCCAATTATCTGAGATTGCTATAACGTCACTTTAATCTTTATAGTTTGGAAAATATATGGTTTACTCTCCATCATTAAATATTTTCGGTTAATGAAATCTTATTTCAAAATTAGATGAAATTGATTTTATTAATAAAAAAATATTTAACGATAGTGACTAAAACTTATATTTATAAAATTATAAAGATTAAAATTTCATTATAACAATATATAAGATAGTTGTGTGTTATTTTCTCAAATAATTATGTTAGGCCAAATTAAATATTTCATTCTCTGTGTCGCAATTCCGCTAATTTAACTCCCCAATTTAGAGTCTATTTTTAAGTGTTACCAGTATTAGACGATCCATGTGAATTCGGTTCCTTGAATTTATCTTCCAAGTGACCGATTGAAGAAGCTTAATTAATGTACAGTTGTATCGTGCTATGCAAAATATGCTATTACTGTCACTTTGTGTCTTTCATTTTCCAAATGTCAATTCAGTTGAAATAATGCAGTACCCCAAATTGGCATTAGTGTAAACAAACAAACAAAAAAACAAACGAACAAACAAACAATATTTTACAACTGTAGAGAAGCCTTCTCATTGAAGATGTTTTAAAAAGTATAAAGGGCGTACAAAGGGCGTGGTATGGTGGTATAGGACTCAGTTCCAATATCATATCTTGAACCACAGTGAATTGATTACTCTCAAAGTAATCAAATGGCGTGAGATTCAGGATTTGACCTTCAGGTCATGGATTCGAATTAAATGAGTTCGTCTCTTATAAAAATTTATGACAGTCGGGGGTTTTACTAGCTCCGCTTAAGTCTGGAAGAGATGGTTTGGCGGCTGAGTTTTCGACGATTTCCAAAAAAAAAATAGGTGTAAAACACTTCGAAAACTTGAGACATTTAAAAAGAAAAACAGATGGAAACCATATACCAAATAGTATTTTATGACATTCAATATTTATCTTAATTTTATATGATTTAGTAAGGCATTATATGGAATGAGACCAATTATTCTTGTGCTAGTTCTTGTGAAACATGAACATGTTTTTCAACTCTTGGGTTTGAAAGTGCTTCTGGTACATTGCAGCTGAAAGCAGGCTTTTGGTTTGCTTTGCTTTGAAACTGCTAGTTGCCGGTAGCTACTGTAAAAAAAAAAAAGACCTCTGAATGTGATTCGGTATGTATTCTAATAATTTTTCAATGGCCCGTCTGTTGGATAATATGACCCATAGCGTCACTATTTGCACAGATCATTGTGTTGCTGTAGCAAATTAACTATGTAACAAGGAAATTGCACTCTCATCATTTGTGATTAGATCACCATAGATATATAAATGAAGAGAGGTCCCTATGATTAGTTCCTGGATTGAGATGATATGAGACAGTATCAGTCCACGAAGGATTAATCATTAAATATCCCTAGCCGTAGTATTATCGAGACTGGACATCGATAATGCGGAATAGGCTAGTATTGCACTTGTGCGCGTTGTGAGGGCACAACGGCATAGTTCTCATATATATAAGTGTTGGAGACTTATGCAAGTGCGATAGGAGGTCGTGTTTCACCGATGGTACGGGAAACAGCTTCGCTCTGGATAGACCCCTCGGAATCCCATTGGTATTATGACTATGTGTCTATGGGAGGCCGAAGTCAAGGTAGGTGTGTATAGTCTTAACCTGAGACTTGCATCGCTAATACTTACGATAATCGATAAACTTTGGTTTTGGTGGTTGGGGACCCTGACCAGGTTCTGTGTCTACCACTTCTGGGTTTATCAGAGAGTCGTAGAGTATTGGGTGTGATGTCGAGACGGAAGTATCACTCCAGTCATATTGGAGATGATGTCACGCAGGATACGGTATTAGTGCTCTTAAGTGATGCGCATCCAATCGTGATATTATGACCAGGTCATGAATATCCGATTATAGAGACTAGTTACCAGACATCCGATATGTGTTTCGGACGGGGCAGACACTTATCCAGCCCCAGCCCTACACGTGACTATCCGATACTGGGCCGATATGCACAATACGATTGTATACTACGCTTGATATAGATCTAAATATTCTTAAAAGGATATGTCCGGAGAATTGGGATGACTTGGTGCTTTGCTAGGAGTTGACCTTGTCTCGTAAATCGGTAGAACGTAGTACTTGGTACGTACGTGATTCGGTTACACCGACGACCGTATTTATAGCCAACTTATCCGGAGATCTCATGGGTCGCTTCCCGATAATGCACCGATGACGCATCTCGCACTCATTAATAATCTGGGATTATACATAAGAAAGAGAAAATTAATCTAGGATTAATACGGAGATATTTTATCTAGGATAAAATATCGTCAAGAGAGAGATAATGATTAATTTGGAATTAATCGGTAAATTAATATATTCGATATATTAAACGAAATTAGATTTCGACGCGGAATTAAAATTAGATTTTAATTCGGGCGAACGAATTAATTTAGAATTAATTCGTTAGCGACGTGAATAGTGAATTCGCTAGGCGTGATCACTTAATTGCGACGCGACGGATAAATCGTTAATTTAGAATTAGCGAACCCGAGCCCGAGTGTGATTGCGAGCGCATTCGTATTTCGAATTCGAGTGCGGCGACGCAAGTCACATCAAACGTCAAATCAATCGTCGCATCAAGCGTCAAATCAAAAGTCACTTTGAGTGATTGATTGACTTGATTGATTGATTGATGAAAGACACACATCACATCACCTTTTATTGTGACATGTGAATAGTGATGGAAGTGGTTGGCATAGTGTTTGGAGGGAAAACCTTTTTGCTTTTGGTTTATATAAAATCATTTAAGTAATTGGTTTTATATATTTTATTTGATAAATATATAAAGCTTTTAGGAAAAGCTTTTAACCATCATTCCATAACACTTTCACCTCTCTTCTTCTCTCTATCTCTCACGCCCAAGGGGCTGATTTTTCTTTCTCTGTCACAGCTCACTGCCGTGAGCTTGGGGAAGCAAATGAGTGAGTTTCCATGGTGGAAACTTAAGTGCTAGCACACTTGTGAACATTGCGAAGGTGTTAGGGAGGTTCACCCATGAGGCGGGACTCATCCGACGAAGTTTGGAGCTCCGAAATGAGGCCCGAATCAGCTCATTCCAGTGAGCTTACTGCAGTGCATGTGCGCCCAAAACAGTGGGTTTCTTGGCTTGAATCGTCTTCCAATCGACTCAACCGATCGATGTGAGTATTCCGCTACCTCCGTTGATGTGTTCACACATGATTCCATGCTTTGATTTGATCTTGGGACCTAATAGAAACTCAACACCGTCTCATATCTTTATTACTCCATGCCTTGGATAATTTCAAGTATAAAGCTGACTTATGGATGAAGGCCACACAAAATTTGCCCACAAATGTTTCATAAAAAAAGAAAGGGGGGGGGGGGGGAATGACATATGGGTCCGAATTTTTTTCTAAATTATTGGTTAGGTCAATATTTTTTCATAATTACCAATCAAATCCATGCTATTGTAACTGTTAATTCCATGTGTGTTAGCAACGTCTGTAACAAAACAAGTTCAATTCAGTTGTAATGAGTCTTGAAGAACATCTCGAATCAATTAGGCAAGTATTTGGACATCATCATATAAAGATATAGAGCAACATTCACTCTTTTGGATATTCGAGAATATTTAGAGCTCAAATTAATATGATGTCAGTTACATTGGAAAGTAGACTCGAAAATGATCGTGAGCATATAAAGAACACATGATTTGGACAAGGGACGAGAAAGTTAAAAGCGTTTTCAGTTACACTTAAAAACCAATCCGTGACTTGTGTTCGAGTTGCGTTCGTTTGAGAGTTCGAATGTCCGGAGGTAGAAACATTGCATTTGAGGTGCGTTTAAACGTCCGTGCGTAAGTGGATTATTTTGGTTGCGTTTTTAAGTCAAATTTACATAAGGAAACGTCTTACCTTTGCCCTACCTATCTAAACAAACTTAGAGCTACTTTCACCAGAGTTGAACATACATTATTCAAAGCCTAAAATCTTCGTTGCTTCCAACCTTCTTGATATTCACCTTGAAGACTCTTTTTATTACATTGTCTTATTTATTTTGGTGAAATTGAATTTTGAGTGATCATCAACATAACATAAACACAACCCTAACCCAATTTTCTAAGCCTTCAAAGTTCTAAAGGAGAAAGATTGGTAATCAAAGTTCCGGCGTTGCGTGCTACAAGATTGATCCGCTTTGAGACTTCAAAGGTTCTGAAGAAGGCCGCACGGTGCGGAATCGAGGAGTTCTTCGAGTTATTACATTCTAAAGGTATTTGAGTCGACGGAGGTTCTGACATAGGTCTTATACCATCACTGTAAGCTTTTCTCATTATAGTGGATTTTGGCTGGTAGCCTAGATATCCAGAGCGATTTTTTACCCTCACGAGTTTTCTACTTCGTTAATAAAAATTTTATGTTGATTTTATTTTCTACATTGTTATATTGCTTTGATTTATTGTTGTTATACTAAAGGTTCTTGTTGGTAATCCATAGAAACAATAACTAGAATATGTTTTAATTAATTGTGTTTAATTCTGCATATGATCATAACTTAAGATGAAATTCGAATTTTCAATTGGTATCAGATCCTAATCCTTGACCCATTTAGCTATGGAGAGAACTCAACCCTTGTCCTCCATTTTTGATGGAACTGATTACTTGCATTGGAATGTTCGCATGAGAGAGTTCCTTAAGTCTTTAAATGAGAGAGTCTGGATGTCAGTAGAGTACGGATGGAAACCTCCCGTGGTTATGGTTGATGGGGTCTCTTCCCCCAAAGATAAACTGACCTAGACTAAGGAAGAGTTTAACGCTAACAATAGGAATAATAAGACCATTCATGTCATTCATGTTACTGTTTGCTCAGCTGAATTTAAGAAAATTTCTATTTTTGAGATAGTCATGGATGCTTAGGATATTCTTCAGACTATGCATGAGGACATATTATTTGTTAATAATAATACACTTCAAGAGCTTGCCACTGGGTTTGAGGTCGCTAGGATGAAAGATGATGAGACCTTTTATAAATTAGATGTTGAGATTAACAGTATAGTTAACTCTAACTTTAACTTAGGTAAGACTATTCCTACAAATAAGATAGTTAGGAAAATCCTTAGATCCATACCTGACCAGTTTTTACCAAAGATCATAGCCATTGATGAAAGTAATGACTTAGACCACCTTAAACTAGAGGACCTTGTAGGAAAACCACAGGTGTATGAGAAAAAACTTCCTGGATAAAGAAAGCCCAAAACCATAGCGATAAATATCGCAAAGGAAATTTCACATGATCCATCAAACGATGATTATGATGATACTCTCACGGATCAGGATTTGGTCATGCTTGTAAAAAAAATTAAGAAATTTCTTAAGATGAAGAAGAGTGGTCATAGCATTGATAGAGATAGAGAGTATAAGCCTAGAGAGTGTAGGCATAGTATGAAGGAGTCTGGAAATGATAAGGATAGAAAATCTAGAGCTATCCAATGCCATGAATGTGAGGAGTGTGGGCATATTAGATCTGAGTGTCCCACATATCTAAAGTATAAAGGTAAGAAAGTCATGAAAACCTCACTTAGTGAATCAGAATGTGACTATACTTCTGATGAGTCTCATAATGAGAAAAATAATTTCATTGATTTTACTATTAGTATAATCGGTGAGAGAGGGGATAATGTTAGTAATGAAGTTGATGGATCAAAATTCTCTCACGATGAGTATGTCGATGAGGATAGTCTTCAGGTAGCATATACTGAATTATTTAACGAGAGTTTAGCTATCAAGAACGATGAATATTTAGGTCAATAAGAAGCTGAGAGAAATCGAGCTAGATAATAATGAAGCTCAAGTTAAGTTTGAGAAAAGTCTTTTTATGATTGATAACCTTGAGGAGAGGAATAAAAGACTAGTTGATAGAGTCAAATTCTTAGAAGTAGAATTTGAAAATACTAGAACCTAATTGTCTGTATTTTCTAGTGGGACTGAGAAACTAGACCACGTGTTAGGGATTTGCATTGAGTCTGATTGTGATAAGGCGTCATCATCTAGAAATTGTATATATCCCTCCTAAACGTGACCTAGGTAAGAAATATATTGGTTATAGTCATGTAATTCCCTCTGTTATTCCTCATCCTATGTCCCAACCTCAATCTAAAGGTGTGGTGGGTAAACCTCGCTCTCATACGAGGTTTGTGCATATATGTTATCACTGTGGTAAGGCATGACATATTAGTCCTAAGTGATTAATGTTGCATAAACAAAAGAAAAGGCCTAAGAGTGTTTTAATTAGGTTTGATCCTTCAAATCTAGTGTTTCAAGCTTCTACACTAGCTAAACACACTCAACAAAGTAGTGGGAAACTTACATTGCGAACTAGTAGTCCTCAAGTGGAGACTTCTAAGAGAGTTGGGTAAGGAAGTTAGATGACTTCCCATTTACTTCTAAATGTCTTGACCCCAGCAGGCATGAACAACAACAACAACAACAACAAATGTATAAGTGTGTGTGATAAAGACCCTTAGTATATCTTGTAATTTTTTTGTTGTCGAGACTTGGTCGCATGTATGAGTTTTTGGACTAGCAGTGTAATCTTTGTCATACTTAGATCACTGAATAATGTGATATTTGATTAGCTAACCTTATGTTATCCCCTTGTAAAAGGAAAAAAATAAAAAATAAAAAGATTAAATGAGTCTCACGTGTGAAAGAGCCAATGGAACAAATTCAAAAGATAAGAAAAAATCCTTCACTTGAAAAAGTTTTTATGTATGAGTTCATCATATTTAGGGGAGAATGTTATAGTATGCAACCAATGTTGATTCTTTTCAAATCCTAGTGGTGCTGGGTTTGAATACCTATTTTGAGGACTTGGTATGTCAAGAGATAAGATTTATTTATCTATGTCTTGCTCAAAAAATAAGGTCTTAAGCATTGATCTGTTGTGCACTTATTTTTCACATAAGTGCTTACTATGCTTTGGCGTTTATGTCATCTACATGTGTGTATTATTTAGCATGATAAAAAATGGTGCATATTATTTCATGTTATAAACAACTGAGTACTGACTGGGTATCATTGTACTTACTTGAAGTGCTATTTTAGTCATTTTTGATCTATTTTTTATTTTACCTTTTTATGTACTTGTGTGTGTTTCATTTCATTGCTTGTCGTTTTTCTTTATTGCATAGTTCTGAGTTTTACTTTATGTATGTTGTTTTGCTAACTGAATAGGGCTATTAGTGAGAGGGAGTAAGTTAAGTTTGTTTGCATATTCTCTTGCATGTGATTCTAATTTACCTATGGTCATTTCATAACAAAAAGGGGGATTAGTTTTTATATATCTCCATCTTAGGGGGAGCAAGATTAAGAGGGTATGATATCTGTCTCTATATTTACATATATGAGGTTCTTATTGTGTTTTATCTTGTGTTTTTATCTGCTCTTTAAGTCCTAGTGCTTTTCACGGTATATTATTGTTTGTTGATGTTTTAGGTGAGCAAATTAGTGGCTGAAGTGGCATCGACTTCATGAATACTTAGTTAAGTATTAAATCGAGTCATATTATAATAAGTCATTGTCTTGATGACTGACAGTTGGCTATTTTCTTTTTGGGTCTTTTACCGTAGTCTTTGTATTATGTAGTATTTTATCACGGAATGCCAAATGGGGAAATTATTAGTTCCATGTCTGTTGGAAACGTCCATAACAAAATAAGTTCAATTAAGTTGTAATTGAAATTTGTGATTAACCTAGGTTCTGACCCTATACGGAATTTATCACAATTAATCAAGACAAGTCTTAATTAATGTGCCTATGGAGATTCAATAAGCAACCACAATATCCAACAATAATGATATGTAGAGAAAAACTTGCAGCGATGGTTAAGACCTATGGTGGTAACTCCACCGACTCAAGTACCTCAATACTACAAGAACTCAAGGCAACTCCTCAAGCCTGCGACCCACGATTTTCTTCAGAACCTCTGAAGTCTCTGAGTAGATTGTATCACCTCTAATGCCGGAACTCTGACTACCAATCTTCCTCCCAAAGAACTCTAAAGGATTAGGAATGTTGGGTTATGTCGTGTTGAAGGTTTATCAAAGAGGGATTCACACCATTAATAAAGAAGACAAGAATACAAAAAAGTCTTCAATGATGGAATCAAGAAGGTTGAAAGCTTTGAGAGATTTTGGGTCAAGGAAAATGTGTTTCATCTAAAGGGGATGGCGGCTACATGTTATATTTATAGGTAGGGTGAAAAGCTAGGATTTTTCAAGTGAAAAGGCACAAAAACGCATTCAGATGTGACTGCCGTTTGAACATTTACTCGAACACTGCACGAAAGCACGTCTACTGGAAAGACTCGTTCGAACGCCCCTCGAACGCACAGCGAATGAATGCTCTCTGGAATGATCCCGTTCAAACCCAACAAGAACGTGCCTAGAACGTTTGTTCTCTGGAATGATCCTGTTCGAACCCAATGGAGAACGTGCCACTAACGCCACATGTTAAACCAAATAACGAATGCAGCACTAATGCCAATCATTCGAACACTGCAATAAACACACCACGAACGTATGTCTGATGCACATCAGCCAAAAACCAGTCCAATTGCACAAAGATCTTTATGATAGATTACAACTCAAATGAACTCATTTTGTCACGGACATATGCCAATAAAATGGAACTAACAGTAATGAGTCTTGAAGATCCCAGAACAATTGGACACGTATCTAGATAATACATTTGGAGATATCAGAGTAACATTCACTCTTTTGGATATTCCAATATATTTAGAATTCCAATTAATATGATGTTAGTTTCATTGGAAAGTAAACTCGAAACCGATCGCGTACATATATGGAACATATGATTTGGCCAAGGGATGAGAAAGTTCCAAGCGTTTTAAATTACATCTAAAAACCAGTCCACAACTTGCATTTGAGTTACGTACATGGATCTAGACAATATCATATGAAGATATCAGAGTAACATTCACTCTTTTGGATATTCCAAAATATTTAGAATTCCAATTGATATAATGTCAGTTTCATAAGAAAGTAGACTCGAAATCGATCACGTACATATATGGAACATATGATTTGGCCAAGGGATGAGAAAGTGCCAAGCTTTTTAAATTACATTTAAAGACCAGTCCGAGACTTGCGTTTGAGTTACGTACGTCTGAGCGTTCGAACATCTAGAGATTGAAACTTTGTGTTTGAGCTGCGTTCGAACGTCTGTGCATAAGTGAGTTATTTTGGATACGTTTTTAAGCCAAATTTACATAAGAAAAATCTTTACCTTTGTCTTACCTATATAAACAAACTTAGAGCCACTTTCACAAGGGTTGAAAATACATTATCAAAGCCTAAAATCTTCGTTGCTTCCAACCTTCTTGATTTTCACCTTGAAGACTCTTTTGATTACCTTATCTTTTTTCCTTTGGTAAGATTGAATTTCTAGTGACCATCAACATAAAAACACAACCCTAACTCAATTCCTAAGCCTGCAAAGTTCTAAAAGAGAAAGATTGGTAGTCAGAGTTCCGGCGTTGCTTGCTGCATGGTTGATCCGCTTGGAGACTTGAGAGGTTCTGAAGAAGGTCGCTTGCTGTGGGCTTGAGGAGTTCTTCGGTTTATTACAATCTAGAGGTATTCGAGTCGGTAAAGTTGCTGCCATATGTCTTATACCATCACTATAAGCTTTTCTCATTATAGTGGATTTTGGATGGTAGCCTAAATACCCGAAGTGGTTTTTACTCACACAAGTTTTCCACTTCGTTAACAAAATTACTGTGTTGATTTTATTTTCTACATTGTTATATTGTTTTAATTTATTGTTGTTAGGCTAAAGGTACTTTTTAATAATCCATAGAAACAATAATTAGGACATGTCTTAATTAATTGTGTTTAATTCCGCATAAAGTCAGAATCTAGGACGAAATTCGAATATTTTTTAACAATAGAAGATCATTTTTGTATTCTGTATTGTTTCTATTAGAATAGTGGTAGAGATGGTATGCTTGATGTCTCGTCTAGACCTGCGGAAAAATTATCCCGGATAGCAATCGATAAAGAAAAATCATCTCAAATTATAATCAAAATTTTTATTCGAGTCTATTTTCATTTTAAATCTCGTACTGTTCGATATGGGATTTTGAATTTGGATTAAATTTTGAGATTTTTTTCCCAATCCTAATATTACAAAAAACTATTATCTAGTGAGATAATTTTCCATCGGCAATCAATGAAAAACTGTGGTAAATATATTTCGGTAATATATTATCAACAAAAATTATTGTCTTCGGTAACTACCAACAAATATTTCATCGTTAAATTGCTGCCATTTCTTGCAAGTTTCAAAATCCACACACGTTTTCATTTTTTTTAAAAAAAAAAAGAAAAATGATATATGGTCCATAATTTTTTCCTAATTACTTATTAGGTTAATAATTTTCATAATTACTCATCAAATCCATGCTATTATAACTATAAAGGATCATTGTTGTATTATGTATTATTATTGTTAGAATAGTGGTAGGGATGATAAGCATGATGTCTTGTCCCTATTATGATTCGGGATGAAAATATCCCAAATAGCGATCGATTTTTTGAATAGGAAAGAAAAATCTTCTTGAATCGAGATTAAATTTTATTTGGGTCGATTTTCACCCCAATACCCCAATAGAAATTATTGCCGTCAGAAACTACAAACAAAAATATCATGGCTAAATTTCTACCATTTCTTTTGTGATAAAATGATCCAATTCTAAGGTTGATGATCATGTAAAGTTTGTAATTACTTCTACACAACCTCTTGACCGGTGCAATCACACGCGTATAACGCAAGCGCACGTATCGTTTAAGTAGTATAAAAAGTATCGATCCCACGAGGACTTAATACATAATCTATTAATTTTATGAGGCAAAATGACTACTAGTATCTATTGAATTGATTGTTTGATTGGAATTATGACTTTAAAATTAAAACAAGTAAATAAAAAGACACGAAATTAGATTAAGAAAATTCAAATTTTAAAACTATCAAGGGTTGTGAATCTTTCCAATATCTTCTTAAAAAATGAAGTGGTTATTTTATGATTGTGTAATATATTGGTTTACTAACCTTGAACACGAAATTCTATAAAAGCCTCTGTCGATGGTCAGATGCAAATACCCAGTATAACCCAATTGAATCATATGTCTATGTCAACAAAGTTACCTGGATTCATTAAGATTAAATTCCAATTGTGGTTACCTCCGCCCGATAGGTATATGTCTATCATGTAAGGAAATCTATTAAAGAGTTATCTATTCTCAAGGAAAATCGTGGGCTATTAAGTCTAAGGCTGAAACCTAAAATTCATTTGTCAAGTTTATTTTAAGTTTACCAGATCAATCTTATTAATGGCCAGTTAACAAGAATCATTAAGCTTAAAACTTAAAAAATAAACTTTTATATGACCCAAACTATAAAATAACCCCTTATAAACCGGTGATATTGGATTTCATCATAACTTCAGATAACAGGCTTAGCTACGACTCATATCTAAGGCTAGTAAAAACTTAAAAAATAAAAGACATAAAGTAAATTGCTGAAAAGTAAAATACTGGAAAGTAAATAAAGGAAAATACAATAAAAGAAAATGATAGGGCTAGAGGATTCACTTTTATTACTATTATTTTAGATATCTCCCTTAATATAATATATTAACTTATGTGATATTACTAACCAACCATATAGGCGGTAACCTGATTAAGTCAAATTAATATTTAATTACCAACTGACCAACCAGACGGTATCCATACTTAGTCAGGTTAAAACCAGTTTATGAATAATTATCAACCAGTCAATATAGCGGTATCCTTGTTAAGTCAAGTTTTATGTAGTTATTATATTATAATTAATGGAGATTAATCTATATAGCAGTAATAAAAGTTTACACCCTAGCATAGGGAAGTTACCTCGTCATTGCTGAATAGTAAAAACTGTAAAAGTAAAGGAAGTAGATTACTATTACAAAAAGTAACTAAAATTAATTATAGAACTGAAATTAAAACAAACTAGATATAAACTCCTTATTTACATCAGAGAATTCAGAGAGGAAGGTACATCTAAAAATGAAATTTCGAGCTGAATTTATAGGAGTCGATAGGCCTTGCGCACAGCGACGCGAACTCCTTACGCGTCGCGACGCGCTGTGTTTTCTGATGAAAAATGCTGCATGTTTTCTGGATCGACTGACACTTGTCCCGGTGGCTGGGAACTGAATTGTTGTGCTGACGTGGCGATGATATGATAATGACGTGGCAATGACGTGGCGACACACGGCGATATGGATTGTCAGCACCATAGGATTGTGACATATGTCACACGATGATTGGCTGATGATGATGTGGTGATGACATCGCACACTGACTTGGCATGTGGCTAATGTCGAGGCCACGTGGACGACACATGGCGATGGCGATTGTCGGCACTATAGGATGATGACATGTGGCACGACGCATGTTAGCATCCGGCGCATGTTAGCAAACTTCTCAGACTATGACACATGGCACAGCGTATTTTAACAGACAACGGTGCACATTAGCAAAGCCCGGCGCACGTTATAGATCGCGACGTGCAAAATGACCATTTTACCATTTGTCTGTTTTTCACTGTTTTGGCCTCGATCAACTCCAAAGTGTCCTGAAACTTTATTATCTATAAAACAACACAAAACACATCAAAATATTCACAAAACTCAAGAATCTATACAAAATATTAGCTCAAATGAGTCGAAAATAGTGATACATTTACCACTCATCACCTCCAAACCTAGAACTGGATAATTTGCTCCACATTTTTTCCCTTCTTTTCTTTTAAAATTCTATATTTGGATAAAATTTACAATCCATTCGACCACAAGTGCTCTATGCTACCGGTTCCTTTATCTTATAAAAATATTGGAAATATTTAAAAAAAAAAAAAACCTATCAATTATTTTTTTTTATATAAAATGCAATCAAAAGTGACAATTTTTACCAAATTCAAGTGAGTCACCGATTGATACTGTACACTACCGAAGCAAATAAATAGAAGTTTTCAACCATAAAATTTAAGCCTAACAAAAATACCAAAATCCTAATCTTTAACCCTAACCCATATCACAACAAATTAGCCCAAATTACAACCAAATTAATCCAAATAACAATATTTCCAAAATAATTGAAAATTACAAAAAAAAAAAAAAATTAACAAAAATCCAGCAATATTATGAAAATTCGAAAAATTTAACAAAACCAAAACCATGTGAGAGAGACCGTGAGAGAAAATATCAATCTAGGGTTTGCATGAGACAGAGAGACTGTGAGAGAGATGCCGTTAGAAAGAAAGAGAAATAACTGTGATCAATATATGATATTCTGAATTTTCATTACTAATAGAATCAAAATGATCTTTGGATTGATAGAAGATCCTTTTGATTGGCTAGAATCCATTACTTGAACGCGATAAATTACTAATAGAATTTGATCAATTAGTAAAATTTCCCGCAAAATATAGCTCTTTAATTTGCCACTACGTTTAGAGGGAAAAAAAACTACAAGATTAATGAAAAAATTTGATATGTTGATAAATTTATCTCCAATTATGACACTTTATTTTCTTTTTACGTTTAGTGGCAGAAATATTTTGTCGACAAATATAATGGTTAGCAATGGACTTATTCCATTGCCATTTACCGTCTTTAAATAATCGATATTTTGTTGGTTGCAAATGGCACTTCATTTATCGATGCATATCTTCTATCGGTAAATATCAAAAGAAATCCATTGTTTATGTGACCATCAATTTTTTTAAGTTGTTTTCCTAATTCATTGAAATTCACTGATGGAGTTAAATTCGTTAGCAAATTATATCGCTAATACGATAATTATGGAAAATAATTAGGGACTTACATGACATTCTCCCTTTAAAATATTTTTATTTAAAATCCCTACAACAATAAAAGTATAATCATAAAATCATAGATGGGAAAAATACTTTTTTAGTCATATGGCATAAAACTACCAAAATGGATTTAAAAAAAAAACAATACGGTTCTGGTTCCGAAATCGGAACCGTATCCTTAACCGAACCGGTTGGAACCACTAGATTCCAGCGGTTCCAATCTCCCAACAGCTAGTCGGCTATTAGCGGTTGGGCTGAGTGGGGCAGGGAGCCGTCACGAGATGTTCCAACACGTTGGAATTCAACTTATTTTCTTTTATGTCAAGCTTTGCAATACAAATATGTATTATGTGGTTTTTTCTCAACATGTTCAACATATCACACTTTTTCCTAATCAATGGGAAATTTGTGATAAAATTTTAGAGATTTTAAATTTTTTTAATGATGATACAAAATTTTTTAGCGGAGTTTATTATCCTACAACATAATTAATTTTTCTTGAAAGTTTGAATATTGTTGGTACTCTCGATGAGCATGTTGATAGTTATGATCCTAACGATATTAATGTTATCAAATGAAAATGATTGTATTATTTTAGAGACATTCATTTACTTTATCTTATTGCTATTTATCCTAAATTTAAATTAGAAGGTTTGAATAGTATTTTACCCGCTTACTATGGATATCTAGGAATATTAGATGAAATTGATATTATAAGAATAATAGCTAAAATAAAAATGGATTTACTAGAGTTATTTAATGATTATGTTAGAAGATATAACTTACAATCAGTAGGACAATCTAGTAGTAGTGAAACGATCGTAATGCAATCAAGATTTTGCACAGGTGCTCGTTAGTTATTACAACGAAATAAAAAACATAGGGATAACATGACTAATAAATCGAAATTAGATTAATATTTATCTACAAATTTTGAGTTTTCAACTGAAAATTTAGTTAGTAAAAATTTTCAAATCCTTGAATGGTGGAATCGACATAAAAATATATATCTTGTATTATCAATTATTGGTAAAAAGATATTGGCAGCACATGTTTCCACCGTTACGGTTGAGCAAGCCTTCAGTATGAGAGGAGATATATTGGAAGTCAGATGGTCTTCATTACATCCAAGCACTCTAGAAGCAACAACATGTGTGGAGTTGATCTAAGGAAATAAGAAGATGCCCCTAATGAATTTGAAGACTTGTTCGATAATGCATCTGCAAGTGCAAGCGAAACTGGAGCTGAAGGATCAATAGACACTGATGATGATTGATAATTAAATAATTGTAAAATTACAATGGAGAAATATCTTTAAAATGTAATGGAACTACGTGAGCTTTGATTCCTCTCACTCTTGGAGGATACGTAGGTAACTTAAGTTTTTAAAAGTTTAAGTTCAAGCTCTTTAATTTAATATATTTTTTTAATTTTTTTGGATAAGAATTTTATTTGTAATTTAATGTAATTATGTAATGTAAGTTTGTATATAAATTCAAATTTATAATTATAAATTATATTAATTTATCAATCTCAATTTTGTATTTTCAATAAAGTAAAAAAAAAACGAATGGAATCGGAACCGAACGATTCGGTTCCGGTTCCAATTCCACATTTAGTGTGGAACCGGAACCGAACCGGAATTAACCGGTTTGGTTCCGGTTCCACACTCGTGGAACCGGACCACCGGCTGAGTCTACCTATAACTTTCATCAATAATTTTTTCTCAAATTCAAACTTACGTACGGTTGAAATTTTCCTTAAAGTTTTTTATATCGCACATACTTCACATTGACCGTCATTATAGTCACCTTTTTAATTCAGTCACATCAGTGATAAAAAAATATATTGTGTACCTCAGTCACATTGGTGATAAAAAATTATGTTTTATGTACCTCAGTCACATTGCTTACTTTCAGTCAAATTGTAAACTCTCAGTCACATTGAGCACAATCACAATCATATTTTATTTAAGGGATAAATAAATCAGTCATATTCACATCTTTACTCAGAGCCACAATATGACTATAAGTTAGGTGACTGACAATTTAATCATGGGTATGTCTCAGTCAAATTATTAATGTGTCTTTTTAACCCAAAGTCACGATACAACTATCAATTGAGTGATAAATAATTTAACGATGAATATGCCATCAGTTACATTTGTGACTTCCATCATATGACTATATTTTTTAACATATAGTCACACAATGACTTTCAATTAGGTGTGTGGTCAAGTGTTTATTTTTTTAATCATAGTCACAATATGAATACAAGTGATTTAATTTATATACCAAAAATACCAAAGAATAATTAATATTTAGTGTGCATTTAAGTAAAAATAAGTGATTTTCAAAATGTAGTGCTGAAGCTCAAATACCGAGGAAGATAAGGGATTAAAAAATATATTAGGGTTTTCCATCCCCTGATCTTTAAAAAAACAATTATTGTTCACTTAAACAATGATATGTATAATGGTAAAAAAGGAAAAAAATAATTAGGTCAAGCCTTCTATTAGTCAAGAAATAATTAAAGAGAAGTAAACAAATGTTAAAGAAAAATAAAATTTAAAACTTTATGATTAAAGAGGAAGCATAGTTAGAGGTGCAATTTTTTCTTAAATAAGTGATCGAAAACAAGATTAAATAATTAATTTCTATTAAAAAATGTTGTAACAACTTATGTTAAAAATATATTTTTTAAGAAATAAATTATGTCATAATCTATTGACATTATATTCAGAATCTTCTGGGAGTTTAAATTCATATACGTATACTAAAATCAGAAATCTATAAAGCATATAAAATTTTTCTCTCACTTTGTTAAGCTAAAACATTGCACCCACTTTCTACTTGCCAACGATTGAACCCAAATGGTTTGACTAAAAACGGATTCTCGGAAATAATTTCACTTTCTTGTACGGGAAAGTGTGGGAATATAATGATCAAAAGTTATGACAATTTAATTAGTAGTATGTGTGCATTTTAATAGTAATATTCCCCTTTACAGTCTCATAATGTTGCTATTATGTAATGATTAAAGATTCAGTAACTTTTACTTGTCTCTTAATAACTTTTGTTTTTCACTTCGGCTTATATCTATTTTCCTCTTATGGAATGTTTTTACTTGAGTTTAAGGTGTAAGATTGAGATTTGTGACTTGTTGGTGTAGGGCTCAAGATCTCATCTTGAGGTCTTGGGTTCGAATCCAGGAAGTGCATTTCTTTTAAGAGCCTGAGACAACCGGGGGTTTTACCTGTTCCGCTTAAGTCCGGAAGAGATGGTTTGACGGCGGGATTTCCAACAATTCCAAAAGAAAAAAAAATTGTAAGACTTGGATTAATGTAAGCTAAAGTTTATTAGTGTTTTAAACTTTAAGCTGTATTGATTCAGAAAGGCGCCTAAACCTATTGTTAATGTCATTTTCATTTTAAGCCTAAACTTTTTTTAAATAAGCAAACAATAATTTGTAACATAAAACATAAAAACTTTTAATACTTTAAACCCAACTATGAAAACACATAATTTTGTATTATTATAGTAATATTGACAAAAAACTCTATTTCTTCTTTTTTTCCTCTTATTGTTTGAATTTATTTTATTGAGTTTAATAATATAATAATTTTAAATATAATATAATAACATTAAAATATTCAAATAACTGAATCCCATCTCGTGAGAAAATATTTTTGTTTATTTAGTTTGATTTAGTGCTTGAGCTGATTAATTTGTAATGATCTTTTGAGTACATGCATCAAAATCTACAAAGTAAAGTTTAAAAACTCAAGTTTGCTTTTTGGAATTTGGTGTCTAGTCTCAGTCAATTGAAACTTAATGATTGTTCACTTGTTTGGAAATCGATTTTGTTCCCCACAAAAAAAAAAAAAAAAATTAAAAAATAAAAAATAAAATAAAATAAAATACTAAAGTTGTTTAATTTTATTATATTGTTTT
Source organism: Zanthoxylum bungeanum (assembly GCA_019454045.1). NCBI lineage: Eukaryota > Viridiplantae > Streptophyta > Magnoliopsida > Sapindales > Rutaceae > Zanthoxylum > Zanthoxylum bungeanum. Next base: position 383,410 of record SKCR01006517.1, read on the forward strand.
ACTTTTGACTCAGCCAAGGTGATTAAATCATGTCATGTTAGTGAGTTTATCATCATTAATTGTTTGAACTTAGTGTCTGTAGGGAAACCTGATTTTGTTTTTTATTTTGTTTTGTTTTGTTTTAATTCTGTTTGGGTTAAATAGATAGTCCCCACAAGCCTGAGAGACCACTAGTGAAATGAACTAATCACATGCATGATGATAGGATAATAAACTTGACACATTTTTGGCTCTTAACTTATCACTAATATCATATTTTCTTGCTTTGCTTCTGAAAATTTTAAGGTTGTGAAATCATACATACAATGTAATTTCATTTGAGTCAAGCATCTATAGGCTTAATTATCTTTAAATTATAGCTTTGATGAAATATTTCTGTTTTTGATTTGGCACTGTAATTTAGCGCCAGTTTTTGAGTTATGCCTATCTCTGCTAAGTTGAGGATGAAGGTGACAGGTTTTAAATAGTCAACCTAAATTTTTCGACAATCTGTTTATAGTAGATTCTTAAACCTCAGTTTAGAGTCGATTTTAATTGTAATTTACGATTAAGTTTAAGGTTAGTCTCGATAACTTTTTAATTGTTATATTAGGAAACGTGATATATAAGACGGGTGATTTTCGTCTCAAGAGCTGTTTCAAGATAACTCTCCCGAGACAATCCTCATTCAACCTTGAATTTGTTTGGTTATGCGAGACCAAAAGCAAATGTAGCAAAAGACAACACACAAAAAATCAACAAGAGGATTTACGTGGTCTGGCGGAGCAAATCTAGCCTACGTCCACAGGCACAAAGTGGGGTGTTGCTTTTTATTACCAAACCAGGCTTGATTGACCTGTTTTCTGGAAGGTCTAAAAAGAACCGAGTGGTTTGCTTTCTTTGTATCGTTTCTTACAAGTAATGCTCGAATGAAAATTTTCTCAACCCCAACAAATAAGATCTCCTCCCTTAGATACTAACGAATATACAACATTGTTCCTATATCTTTATGACGTTAGCACTGCAGCTTTCCGACGATTTGACAAGCTCTCTGCTCCCACTGTATCACCAAAAGCAAAACCTGCCATATGATTTCCTGTCACATCATCCCGTAAAGTACACTGTCATACTTTATCATTAATGGTGACAGCCAGCAAAGGGTCTCTGGTACGAAAGTACATGTTTAGGAAGAAAAATCCAAACAGTCATGATCACAGGTCGGTTTCCAAGTGGTTGGTCAAATGGTCTGCCGAACTACCCAAACTGTTACCGTCGTGACCAAAAATACCCGAGCTCACTATTCCGGTCCAAGGAGAAGGTAAAACTGAACCGAGCTATTGGGTTACTGTGGTCGGTCTCGGCGCTGATGTTGTCAGCCTTTGAAACTCGGATCGTACTATATCCTCTGGTCGGCCAGATCCTGGAAACTGGGTCTGGACTCTCTACCTGGCCGAGGAGTAACCGATACTTTCAAAACATCCGTTATTTTACAAGGAGAAAATCCACTTCTCGATTTCAACTAGTTGATCAAGTAGGTACCGAGAAGTACAAATCCGTTTGTTAGTTCCGGGAGTCATAGAGAAAACTTCCTAGGCTATCAATCGGGTCGTCTCTTGTCATATCACCACCCCCATTCATTCTGTCACTGAGTAATTTAATAGTTATTCATCGGGAGGATGCTCCGACCCCGTGATGATAATGACCCACTCGGTGGGACATAACCCGACCCCAAGGTAGTAGAATACTTGGCCCCAAAGGAATGTTACCTCTTTGGACCAATAAGAAGCCGGCCATGAGGGAGATGCTCTGACCCCATGCCAATAACAAGCCTCTTGGTGGGACATAACTCGACCCCAAGGTAGCAAAATACTTGACTCCTAGAGAATGTTACCTCCCCGGACCAACAAGAAGCTGGCCATGAGGGAGAAACCTCCTTATGTTGGGCGGATCTGGAGCCTGCAAACTCTATGAGGGCGGAAACCTCCCTATGATATGTTTCTCCTGATCCGAGGTGGTTAGGCGGATTAAATTCACGGGGGAAGAAACCTCCCAATGTTTGCCATCCCTGGGTGGTGCATGAACTCGGTTAGACAGATAACTCATGGGGGGAAAAAACCTCCCCATGTTCGCCATCCCGAGGTGGTACATCAGAGTTAAGCAGATCACGGAGGAAGAAACCTCATTATGTTCTGCCATCCCAGAGGTGGAATTCGGTTAGGCAGATAACTCATGGGGGGAAAAAACCTTCTCATGTTCGCCATCCCGAGGTAGTACAGAAGCTCGGTCAGACAGATAACTCACGGGGAAAAAACCTCCTCGTATTCGCCATCTTGAGGTAGTTCCTCAAAAATGCGAGTTCCGACCTCGAGGGTTGATAATGATACCCTGGTTTGGCGTGCCACGAGGGGTTCGCGCTTTTCCCACATCACTCCATCCCTTGATGCATTCTGGATCCTCAAATTGAAAGGAGTTCGGTCAAAACACTTCCACCCGTAGGCCAAAGAAAATGGAGTTTCCCATGTAGAATCCTTGTAAGTCATCCGATGCGCCCACAATACTTATGGTAATTCCTCGACCACAGCCTCTTGCAAGATCCGAGCAGGGAGTTTAAATTTGCCTTCATTATTTTATCGGTCGCCTCGAACTGTCCGTTAGACTTAGGGTGAGTAGGTGAAGTGAATCTCAATGTAATTTGGAGGTCCTCACAGAGCTTCCTGAAACCTCTGCTGTCGAACTGCTTCCCATTATCAGTAATGATGGCCCAGAGGATCCCCAATCTGCAGATGATATTCTTCTTCACAAAGTCTGTCTCCTTCTTCTTCGTGATTGTAGGTAGGGGTTCGGCTTCTATCCACTTGGTGAAATAATCAATGGCAATAATAGCGTATTTGGCATGTCCTCATCCAGCTGGCATTAGCCCAATGATGTGTAGCCCCCATTGGGCGAACAGCCAGAGGCTGGCTAGAGTGGTCATCTGCTCTGCTGGTTGGTGGTGAATTTTTACATTTTTCTAGCATCCCTCGCACTTTGGGCTATCTTCACCCCGTCTTGATTCATGATCGGCCAGTAGAATCCCTGCCTCATCGCCTTATACGTAATTGACAGTCCCCCAGCATGACTCCCACAAATCTCTCCATGAATTTCTCTGAGCACATAATCTGTTTCCTTAATCGTGAGACATCTCAAATGTGGCATCGTATACCCCATATGGTATAAAACTCCCTTAATCAGGCAAAACTTAGAGATTCGGTACTTCAGCTTTCTCGTCTTCTTCCTATCTTCAGGTGTCTCCCCAGTGTCCAAGTACTTCATAATCTGGTCCATCCAAGAAGTTTCCCTTCCTGCATTCACTTCCATCACCTTGGCTCCCTAACACTCTTCATTTATAGACAAATCAAAGGGATAGTTCTAGGCTTCTCTGACTTAATTGATGATGCACGCCGAGCCAAGGAGTTTGCCTGATGGTTGCTTTTTCGGTCAATATGCTCGAACTACACATTGCCTATCTTCCCAGTTAACTTCTTACTTCGGCTATATAAGCCATTATGTTTGGCTCTCTGGCCTGAAACTCCCATTTTAAGTGTTGGATGGCCAGCTGAGAGTCACTTTTCAAAATTACGTATCGGACACCCAACGCCGTGCATAATCTCAAACCGGAAAAAATAGCCTCATACTCGGGGCATATACCATCTCCTCACCATCATTGCTATGTAAGACAATCCCGGCCCCGTAACCTTATGAACTAACCAAACCATCCACTGATAACTCCCACTTGACCTTCAGGACTTCTAAAATCTGTGGTCCCACGAACTCGGCCATAAAATCTACTAAAGCTTGCCCTTTTACTGCCGCTCTTGGCAGATAGGATATGTCATGCTCACTCAGTTCTATTGAATATTTTACTAATAGGCCCGAGACCTCTGACTTATGTAGGATTTGCCTTAGAGGATGGTCGGTATAGACCCCGATAGGATGAGCCTGAAAGTAGGGTCGCAATTTCTGAGTTTCCGTAATCAAGGACAAAGCTACCAGTTCATGGGTCGGGTATCTGGTCCCTGCATTCAGCAAGGCCTTGCTTGTATAATACACCGCGCCTTGGATATTGTCAGCCTCATACACTAGCGTCGAGCTCACAGCATGCTCAGAAACAGTTAAGTATAGGAATAAGGTCTCACCTGAGACCGGCTTGGCCAAAAATAGAGAGTGAGCTAAGTATTACTTTAGCTGCAGGAAGAATTAATCATATTCTACCGTCCAACTGACCTTCTTTTTTGCCTTCTTGATCAACTTAAAAAAATGATGGCATTTGTCGGTTGCTCGGGAGATGAACCAATTTAATACGGCCACTCGGTCCAATAAACTCTACACTTTTTTAACCGTCCTAGGAGGCTTCAATTCCATAACAGCTCGGATCTTCTGTGGATTTTCTTCTATTCCCTGTGCACTGATCATGTATCCCAAAAATTTACCCAAAGCTACACTGAATACGCATTTCTCTGGGTTCAGTCTCATATTATGTTTCCTTAACAATTCAAAAGTCCCCAAGAGGTCGACCAAGCGATCCTCCGACCTCTTGGTCATCGTTATCATGTTATCAATATATACTTGCATGGTTCTGCCAATGAGGGGCTTGAAAACCTTGTTTACTAACCTCAAAAATGTAGCCCTGACATTCTTTAACCCGAAAGACATCACTTTATAACAATACAACCTGGTCCGTAACGAAAGCTGTCTTCTCCTCATCCTCGGGATGCATCTTGACTTGGTTTTATCCCAAGAACGCATACATAAAGCTAAGCAAACCATGACATGTCGTTGAATCCACCAAATGATCCACATTTGGAAGTGGGAAACTACCTATCAGGTAGGTCTTGTTGAGATCGGAAAAGTCTACGCACATCTTCCACTTTCCATTGGCCTTCTTTACTAAGACCATATTTGACACTCATTCTGGGTATTTTACCTCTCTGATAAAGCCGACCTTCAACAGCCTCTCCACTATCGCTAAATGGTAATCAATGAATTGGCAATCTATCCCGGGCATATCGTCATGCCCCTAAGCAAAAATGTCTGCATACTTATTTAAATCTTTATGAATCCTTGCTTCAAGTTCTTCTCTAAACCTGCTCCTACTTTTATTCTCTTCCCTGGGCCGAAGAGCTATATTGATTCCAGCTCCTCACCGGCCCCCAATTAAGCAAAATCTTCGGGTCGTGGGTCTGGAGACTCAACTGCTACCTCCTCTTCATTCCTCCATTTCCTTTTCTGGTCGTTTTTTTCAATGCAAAGGGTCTCCTTTGAGACGGTAGCAAAACAACTCATGGATTCCCTTTGACTTCCACACACTATCCCAATCCCCTATTGGGTGGGGAACTTCAACTTCAAATAATAGCATGACATTGCAGCCTTCGTTTTCATCATAACAGGTCGGCCAATAATAACCTGATAACTGCTCAGTCAGTCTACTACTGTAAAATCCATAATGATCGTTCTGGTGCGGGGGAAGGTCCCGATTTTCATGGCCAACTGTATTCGGCCCAGAGGAACGACTGTTGCACCTTAAACCCGTATATGGGTGTTCCGTCCTGGGTCACAGTGACATACTCCACCCCAATCCATCCAAGGTGTCCTTGGAGATTATGTCGACTGCGCTCCATGGATCCACCAAGATCATATCCACCTCGGCTCCTCCTATCACCACCTTGATTATCAATGCATCTTCATTGGGGAAACACACCCCATGGGCATCCTTGTCCATAACAATAATAGGGACCATCCCCTCTGAACTCTCGAAACCTGCTCTGTTATCAATACTTCCAATCCCCAGACCTTACTGTAATTCTTCCTTGACCGGTTCAAGTCTCCAGCTAGTGTCTTTCCACCGGCGATGGTATATATTTGCCCAGGTTTCTACCATTGCCGGGTCGCCATCGGCTCTTGGTCGATATAATCATTCAGATAACCATTATGCGCCAAGTTTTCCACCTGCTCATGCAGGTCTCTACAACCTTCTACCGTATGCGCCTTCAAATTGTGATGCACACAGTAGGACCCCTCACTTTTCTTCTCCGCCGGATACTTCCTCAAGTCTGGTTCCACCAGGAGGCCTTTACCTTGGATTTCTCTGACGATCTGAGCCAATGGCTTATTCAAAGGAGTGTACACTGCACCTCCGGCCATATGATTCACTTGTGCCTGAGTCCTCATCTTCTGTGGTGTATTCCTGGGAGGCATTGGTCTGAACTCCCTTTGTCTCGGAGGTGGCTTCTTCAATTCTCTGTCCGGCCTCCGCCATATCTCTGACCTTACCATACTTTCTCTATAAGCTCTCCCCTCCAGGAAAACTTCTCCTCTTCCTCCATCAGAAAAAATTTCCTGGCCAACTCCAAGGCAGTGGCGTAATCCGGTATGTCCTAAACCTTCAAGTGAGTCCACAACTTCCCGACCTTCAGGGCCCATTGAGACTTTTCAGTGCCTCCAATGACTCGTATGCCCCGAACTCGAGCACCAAATTGTGGTATCTGTCAATAAAATTATTCAGAGGCTCATTATCCCATTGTTTTATCAATTTTAACTCTCCCACCATCTTCTTTGGAACACACGCTTCTTTAAAATGTCGGACGAAAGATTTGCTAAGCTGAGAGAAACTACTGATACTTCCCAGGGTCAAACTTCTGAACCATAAAATTACGGGCCCACTCAGAGTTAAAGGAAACACCCTGCATATGGCCTCTTCCACCTTTCTGATTCCACCTTATGTCGATATTAATCTTAATGAGGAAGATGAACTGACTATGTATGAGGAAGCGATACAAGGTATCGACTCCACTTTATGGCAAGATTCCATGAAGTCCGAAATAGATTCCATGTATACCAACCAAGTTTGGACACTAGTTGATACACCAGAAGGCATTAAGCCTATTGGTTGTAAATGGATCTTTAAGAAGAAGACATACATGGATAGCAACATAAAACGTACAAAGCTAGGCTTGTAGTGAAAGGGTATCATAAACGGTATGGTGTCGATTACGATAAAACATTTTCATCCGTTGCCATGATTAAATCATTTCAGATAATGCTTGTTATTGTTGCATATTTCGATTATGAAATATGATAGATGGATGTCAAAACTGCTTTCCTTAACGGAAATCTTTTGGAGGATGTTTATATGCAATAATCTCGTGGTTTTGTCGTGCCAAGACATGCATACAAGGTTTGCAAGTTAAACCGATCCATTTATAGATTAAAGCAAGCATCGCGTTCTTGGAACCAACGTTTTGATGAAATCATAAAAGAATATGGTTTCATTCAAAATGAAGATGATTCTTGTGTATATAAGAAGTTTAGTGGGAGCGCACTGACATTCATTGTCCTATATATTGATGATGTCTTGCTTTTAGGCAATGACATTCCCATGCTACAATTGATGAAAGCTTGGCTTTCATTTAAATTCTCCATGAAAGACCTGGGAGAAGCAGCTTTTATACTAGGAATAAGGATATACTGGAGTAGATCTAGAAAGTTACTAGGACTCTCCCAAAGCTCGTACATTGACAAAGTGTTGAAGAGATTCAACATAGATCAGTCTAAGAGGGGGTTGCTTCTGGTGTCACATGGCGTCTCTCTATCTAAGGACATGTGTCTTAAAACTAAGATGAAAGAGATGCAATGAGTCAGTGTAGAACACAAAAATCGACGACGCTGTCCCAAGCTCGCGGCTCGGTCGGGAGTACAGAGTAGTCTGCAGGGACTAAACCGGAGAATAAAGGAATAAACAGATTTACGCGATAATATAACCAAGTCTACGCAACATACACATGCAATATTAACTAATATCTAAGTTTGCACACATAGGAATAAATAAAATAAAAACGAGCACACAATCTTATGAATATATTAAATAGATAAATACGGAAACATAAATAAATAATAACTGTATAAGCATAAATATTGAAGAGAGATAATTAAGTTCCTAATATGAAAGAAATAACTAAAGAGGCGATCATGCATGGAAATAAACAAGGAAGACAAATAACACAAAATAAATGCGGAACAGTAAAACAACAATAAACAGAAATTAAATGCGAAATAATGAAAGGCTAATAATACAAAATAAATACTGAATAATAAATATGTGACCAAAGAATTTGGCAATTTTCAATGTAGGACTTCGCATGTCGGTTGGACGTATTCCACGTCTAATCGAGCATGTCGTTTCCAGGATGACAAAATAAAATATAATAAAGGGTGCCCCCAGGTCTTAGCTTTTAAGTTGCTTCTTGGAAGGGTGTTACGTCATCGTCGAAAGGTTTAATGCTCCGCAACTTTTCCGGTTCACTGGTCCAATATTTTCCTTCGTTGTTTCGCTATTTTGGGCTGTTGTTTCCTCTATTTTGCTGCTATTTTTTATCACTGTTTCTCTATTTTTGCTGTTATTTTTGGACTGTTTTGGCTTACTATTTTTGGTGATTTAAGGACTGTTTTATGGTGCAGTTTTTGATGATTTGGGGACTGTTTTGGCTTACTATTTTCGGTGATTTAGGGACTATTTTAGGGTGCAGTTTTTGGTGATTTGGGGACTGTTTTGGGTCGGTCTAGTTCGACAGTTTTGATGAGGGCTGACTTGGTTATTTATTTCGATATAGTGTGTTCTTCATCTGGGTTATTTTTTATTTTTGTTTCGTTGATCAGAGCAGTTTGTAGTGGAGAGCTGGTCATTTTATTTTGTTTGCTTGTGACGGTTCGGTGGCTGATGGGTTATTTGTGGTTCGTGAGAAAGAGTTAATGATGAAGGGTGTTAGTGGCTGTATTTTATTTGTTGTTTGATCAGTGTAGAGAGAGGATGTGAGGGCTGCTTTTGTGAAGGGTTATTGCTTTTTGGTTTACGTGGCTATTGTGAGTTAGATGATGAGTGAGTCTTTTATCGATTTGTGTTTTGGGCATTGATGAGGGAAGCTTTGATTACTCGGTGGAGTTTATTCCTTTGTGGTTCACGTGGTTGGCTGCTGTTTGGTGAGGTCTTTGGGTTTTTTGGTTGAAGCCGAGAAGAGAGAAGAAGGTGTTGTCGGTTATGAGGGTAGTGTGTGTGTTGATACTTCTTAATGCTGAGAGGGGTGGCTAGTGTGGGGCTTTTGCGTGGCTATGAGTTTATTTATTTTGTTGGCTTTGAGAAAGAGAAGATAAGAGAGAGAGAGAGATGGAGACGAGAGAGGTCAGAGAGAGAGAGAGCTTAGGGTTTTTATTATTTTTGTGTTGTTTCCGTGAATGGTGAGCTTTAGGGTTTAAGGTTTGGTTTGTGTTTCTTTTTATAAGAGTGGGTTAAGGTTTTCCACGTATGAGTAGGAAATAAAGATTGTGCAATAATGGAGAATATTTAATTAGTTTGTTATAAGGAAAGGATTTATTTAATTTGGAATGTGATTTATATAGTTTAGGAAAGGGATTTACTTAATTTAGGAAGGAGATTTAATTTGATTTATTTAATTTAGGAAGGAGATTTATTTGATTTATTTAATTTTGGAATGAGATTTGATTTGATTTATTTAATTTAGACATGGGTTGAATATTTTTGGATTAGATTTGGTGGGCTTGGGCATGTAGTTTGTTTCTTTGGTGGGTTTGGGCTTATGGGTTGGTGGTGTGTGGGTTTGGGCGTGTAGCTTGGTGTAGGTTACGGGGAGTTTGGGCCGAACCTAATAGTTAAGACAAAGATCAATCGAGCAAACCCGAGGCGAAGCAAACGAATTAAATCTGACAAGGTATTTAATTTTAAATTTTCCCTTCCGATGTCTGTTTCCCGTGACTTCCGCAACTAAAAGGGTAGTGCCTCCATACGAGGCTCATCATCGAGCCTTATGCAAAAATGCGATGCCTACAGTCACCCCCACTTTTATGAGACTTGTGTAGTGTGTGACAGTGACAATCCTATTAAAGTTATGGATGCATTTTTACTTACCTGGCTCGCCAGCTGCTACCTGACTTGCTGTTGTTCTGAGATGCTTCAAGCTGTGTTGATGTGGGGGTGAGGTGCTTGGACCCCTGGTCCATTCCCGAACAATCCTGTATGAGGTGGTTCATTTCCGAACCGTTACTGTATGAGGTGGTCCATTCTGAAACTGCTGATAATATGGGCCTCGACCCTGAGATTCATTCCCGAAACTGCTGATAGTGTGGGTGTAGGACACAGAAATCAGCGATATTATTCTAGGCTCGCGGCCTAGTCGGGAGTACGGAATAGCCCGCGAAGGACTAAACCGGAGAACAAAATGGAGTCACTATCCAGTGTGAACTGGGACAAAGATTTTAGGCCGCACTCACCCCTCGCGAGGGAAGACCTCAAACCATTGGGTTCGGAATGGTCCCTTACTTATGTCACTTGTAATGAATGGATTTGTGCAATAACTTAACCGAATCTATGCAATATATTCAAGAATAACCTATATCTAGTTTGCATTCATAGGAATAAATCCTATGTCTAAGTTTGCATGCTTTAAAAGTAAGTCGTCATAACGACAAACACACGAAAACACACGATATCTCATGAACATATTGAATTATCCAACACGAAAAATAAATAACAACCTAAACATAAACGTAAATTAAATTCCTAGTACGAAAGAAAGTAACCAAATCATGCGTAAGAGAATAACATACTAACAACTAAATCATGCTTAAGAAATAAATGACTTACTAACAACCTAATCATGCTCGAACACAAGGTTGGATGAAACGAAATATATGTGTCTCTCAAGCGGTACATGGCATTGTATCCCGAGTGCAGACCGAAATATTGTCCATTCGGATTCGGCTATGGAATTTACGTCTGGATTTTCATCCGATATACCACAAGAGATAACACATATTCCGTTCATCCGGAAATCACATCATGCACCAATCCACAATACTTATGCGAAATAAAGTAATAAAATAAATCAAAAATAAAGGATAATAAATAAAAGGGGTGCCCTCTGGTCTAACCTCTTAAGTCGTCTCTCGGAAGCACGTTATACGGCCGTCGGAAGGGTTGGTGCTCCATAACTTTTCCGATTTACAATTTCGATCTTTTCTTTCGTTGCTTCGCTATTTTGGGCTGTTGTTTCCTCTTTCTTCACTGCTGTTTTGGGTAGTTGTTTAGGGACTGTTTTGGGTTATTTTGGGACTGTTTTAGGGACTGTTTCGGGGGCTATTTAGGGACTGTTTTGCGATATTTTGAGGGGGTTGTGTGGGCTATTTTGCGGTAGTTAGGACTCAGTTTTAGGGTGCAGTTTCGGTGGTTTTTTAATCGGATTGGGGCTGTAGTTTGAATTTATTTATTCGGCCGGTTAGTGGAAATCTTTTTTTGTGGCTTTGTGCATGTAGAGAGAGAAGGGTCTGAGTGGTATCAACTTGGTGTGTGCAAGGTCTGTGTGTTTTTTTTAAGGGACGTGCTTGTGTGTTTATGAATGGCTTGTAGTGACGTGAGTTTAAATTTTGTCTGTGCGTGTGTGTTTAGGAAATGGATTTGTTTAGTTTAGGAAGATGATTTGATTTGATTTATTTAATTTAGGCATATGATTTAATTTAATTAGGAAGGTGATTTATTTAATTTAGGAAGGTGATTTACTTAATTTAGGGAAGGGGATTTCATTTGATTTGGTTTGATTTGATTTGTTTTAATTTAATTGGATTTAATTTAATTTTTGACATGTGTTTTAAATATTTTAATCATTTTAGATTAGGCTTTGGATGAGTGCGGTGTTTTGGGCCAAGGCTAAATTTTAAAATAGAGATCCAACGAGCGAACCCGAAGCTAAGCAAGCGAATTAAATCCAACAAGATGTCAATGTCTGACTCTTCCCTTCCGACGTCCATTTCCCACGACTTCCACAATTTAAAGAGGTAGTGTCTCCATGTGAGACTCATCATCGGGACTTATATGCAAAAATACAGTGCCTACAGTGGGCCTCGACCCTGGGATTCATTCTCGAAACTGCTGATAGTGTGGGACTCATTCCCGAAACTGCTGATAGTGTGGGCCTCGTGTTGAGTTTCTATTAGGTCCCAAGATCAAATCTAAGCATGAAACAATGAGTGAACACATCAACGGAGGTAGCGGAATACTCACATCGATCGGTTGAGTCGATTTGGAGGCGAAACGAAGCCAAATACTTGCTGCCAAGGGCGCCAATAAACTGCAGTTCACTGCCAGCAAAACAGAATTTTGGATGAAGAAACGGAGCTCCAAACTTCGTCCGACGGATCCCGACTCATGGGTGAACCTCCCTACCACCTTCGCAAGACTTCGTAAGTGTGCTAGCACTTGAGATTTTGCCACAAAATCCCACTCTTGGCTTCCCCATTCACGCCATTTAGAGTCAAACCAGAAACTTTTTTAAGCCTTTGGGCGTGAGAGAAGAAAGAGATTTGAGAGAGATAGATTTGTGTATTAGATGTGAATGAAATTCATTTGGTATATCTTATATACCTTAAGTGAAATTCACCATAATTTCACTTGAATTTGCATTTCATTTCCTTTTAAAGTCAAACCATAAAAGCCAAAACACTATTCACATCACTAGAAAAGGTGTTTTGATGTGTGTGTCATCAATCAATCAATCACTCACATCAATCAATCAAATGTCACATCACTCAAAGTGACGCTTGATTTGACGCTTGATGTGATGAATGACTTGACGTTAGATTTGACGCTTGATGTGACTTGCGTCGCCGCACTCGAATTCGAAATACGAATGCGCTCGCAATCACACTCGGGCTCGGGTTCGCTAATTCCAAATTAACGATTTATCCGTCGCGTCGTAATTAAGTGATTACGCCTAGCGAATTCACTATTCACGTCGCTAACGAATTAATTCTAAATTAATTCGTTCGCCCGAATTAAAATCTAATTTTAATTCCGCGTCGAAATCTAATTTCGTTTAATATATCGAATATATTAATTTACCGATTAATTCCAAATTAATCATTATCTCTCTCTCGACGATATTTTATCCGAGATAAAATATCTCCGTAATTAATCCTAGATTAATTTTCTCTCTCCTCAATATAATCCCAGATTATTCAAGAGTGCGAGTTGTGCGTCATCGGTGGATTATCGGGAAGCGACCCATGAGATCTCCGGATAAGTTGGCTATAAATACGGTCGTCGGTGTAACCGAATCACGTACGTACCAAGTACTACGTTCTACCGATTTACGAGACAAGGTCGACTCCTAGCAAAGTACCAAGTCTTCCCAATTCTCCGGACATATCCTTTTAAGAATATTTAGATCTATATCAAGCGTAGTATACTCACGTATTGTGCATATCGGCCCAGTATCGGATAGTCACGTGTTAGGGCTGGGGCTGGATAAGTGTCTGCCCCGTCCGAAACACATATCGGATGTCTGGTAACTAGTCTCTATAATCGGATATTCATGACCTGGTCATAATATCACGATTGGATGCGCATCACTTAAGAGCACTAATACCGTATCCTGCGTGACATCATCTCCACTATGACTGGAGTGATACTTCCGTCTCGACATCACATCCAATACTCTACGACTCTCTGATAAACCCAGAAGTGGTAGACACAGAACCGGTTAAAGCCCCCAACCACCAAATCCAAAGTTTATCGATTATCGTAAGTATTAGCGATGCAAGTCTCAGGTTAAGACTATACACACCTACCTCGATTTCGGCCTCCCATAGACACATATTCATAATACCAATGGGATTCCGAAGGGGTCTATCCAGAGCGAAGCTGTTTCCCGTACCATCGGTGAAACACGACCTCCTATCGCACTTGCATAAGTCTCCAACACTTATATATATGAAACTATGCCGTTGTGCCCTCACAACGCGCACAAGTGCAATACTAGCCTATTCCGCATTATCGATGTCCAGTCTCGATAATACTACGGCTAGGGATATTTAATGATTAATCCTTCGTGGACTGATACTGTCTCATATCATCTCAATCCAGGAACTAATCATAGGGACCTCTCTTCATTTATATATCTATGGTGATCTAATCACAAATGATGAGAGTGCAATTTCCTTATTACATAGTTATTTGCTACAACAACACAATGATCTGTGCAAATAGTGACGCTATGGGTCATATTATCCAACAATCTCCCACTTGGCACGTAGCGAGTCACTCAAGTGTTCCAACACTTGAACTATGTAAGGTTCGCTCAAATTGCTGAGGAAAGGTTTTCGTCAGCGGATTTGCTTGATTATCGTCTGACGCGATTTACATGATCATCACATCGCCACGATGTATGATCCGAACGAATCAGATGATATAGAAGTATATATCTGAATCGTCGATGAGACCTTTAATTCCTTAGCCTGTGCTGACGCTAGTTCAGCTGCTAACAGAACTATATCTAATCTAATTAGATTTATGTTGTTATGTTCCAAATGGCTTCTTTTGCTGCCTCAGCTGCAGCAATAATCCGCATTTGTTGTTTATTCGGCAACAGTTATCTTGCTTGGAATATTTCCAGCTCACTGTCCCGTTATTCAAACTTTATAGTACCGTAGTATTTAATAGTTTTGGAAACTTGCAGCGGTGATCCCAGTCACTTCAAGTTCTCCTTCTCCATAGTTTAAGACAACATCTTTAGTTCTCTAAGATACTAACAGATGTTCTCAATTTCAATTTAGTGACTATCACTAGGATTGACCCGATTGTGACTCCATATGCTCGAAGCTTATGAGACACCAATATAAGTACATTTTAAATGTACGATTTTCCAGAGAGTGTTAACAAACTCCAAATCTATCCCAGTAGATCTTTATTCCTTGAATAAAGGTTGTTACTCCCCAGAATTCTACGGAGAATTTTCTATTGAAAGAATATCTATGAAAGCCAAGCTTTCACCTTGTATTATGGGAATTGATTGTTAGTGCGCCCTCCCACTAACCTCCTTTATACACAAGAACTATTTCGTTTTGAGTCAATCATAAACTATTATGATTATTTCAAAACGACAGTTCCAAGAATCTATGCTTGCATTGATCCAAACATGGATGAATAATCCGCCAAACCTTGTTTGTCGGTTATACAAAATCGTCAGGATGTTGTAAACATCCTCCAAAAGGTTTCCTTTTCAGGAAAGCGATTTTGATCTATAACTGACACATTTCATAAATGAAAATACAGTTATCAACAAGCATTTTTTTAAAATGGATTTACCATGGCAACAGGTAAAAGGTTGAACCGTTATTAACACAATGTTGATAACGATACCTTTTCGTTAAAAGCCTAGCTTTGTACGTTGGTATGTTGCCTTCCATGTATGTCTTCTTGAAGACGTTCAATGTACCAATAGGCACAATGCCTTGTGGTACAACAACTAGTATCCGAAATAGTTGTTATACATGGAATCCATTTCGGATTCATGGCACTTTGCCATAACAGGGAGTCGATACCTCGTATCACTTCCTCTAAAACGTAGTCGGATGGTACACCACCATAAGATTGACATCTTCATGTGGCGAGATCAGAAACTCATACCCTAGGTTGTTTTCTGACTCTATCCGATCTACGAAGTTCTTGTGTATTGAAGATTAATGGTATAGATTCATCATAGATGAACTATTTGTGTTCCATTAAGGACTTCGTGCCTTGAACAGTGTTACTCCGATTTTCATCGAGTATCACTATCCTCCCACTGACCACTGCATATCGGTATTCCTCTCAGGAAAACCGCATGGTGAGCAACAATTACATTGTTCTCATGTGGGATTTATAAGTACTATACTTAAGGTTTCCCTTAGGATAACCTATATTGGCACTTATCCAATTTGGGTCTTATAGTTGGTATCACCAAACGTTATGCCTGGCATACCCAAATTATCAGGAATGAGAAAACCTGTTTCTTTCCTGTTCATATCCTATATGATATCTGTCAAACAGATTTACATGGAACCTTATTCTAAATAAGTTTTGCACTGTTAATACATGTCTCAATGAAGGAAATAGTAGCTCAGAGCGACTCGTGATAAACCTTATCATGTCCAACAAAATTTGGTTTTGGTTCGGACACACCGTCTAACTGACGTGTCTCGGAAGGAGTCAGTCTTTATATGAAAGAGTACGTACTCTTTCATGTACATATGAAACTTACTGCTTAAGTAATTTCCATTACGGTCTAACCGTGGCGGAATAATACTATAGCCGATCTGTTTGTATACTTCGTGTCGAAACTTCAAAAGTTTCCGATCTGTGTTCTTAAAAGAAAACATAACCATAACGTGATGCCACATCCGTTAAGGTCACGAAATATTCATGTTCACATCTAGCCTAGCTAGATATGGGCCCACTAACTTCACCATGAATAGGGCTAACAGATCGGTGGCCCTTTTACTATTACCAAGTAAATAGTATTTTAGGTATTTAACCTAATAAACTAGATTCGCAGACCTTATTTGAATAGTCAAATCAGTCCTAGTACCCACTCTTCAAAAGTGTGGATATACGATTCTCGTTTAATTGTGTCCTAGACAACAATGCCACAAATAAGTCTCATTGATCAAATCAATTTGAGCTATTATTTGTCATTTTATATGTTTGAGATTTTATTTTATTCAAAATATAAATTCTGTTATTTACATCTAATGTATTTATCTCAGTATCATCTTTATATAATGAAACACTTTAGTGTTCTAGAATATAAAGGTTTTATCCGCAACGGATTAAACACTGATATAGAGACAATGTCTCTAGTCAAACTAGTTACATCATAACAGTTCCTTATTTAAGTACATACCCAAAGGGTAGTTCCTAAATTTAGGTATCTACGGTCGAAACAGCGACTTTCGTCCCGTTTCCAATTCGCAGAGAAATCTCGGCTTGAGGTCAGTATCCAACTCACAGTGGATTCTGAACATCAATACATATATGTATTATGTATCACACTAAGTATTTAAAATCCAATTTCAATACTATCAGTGAACACAACTTTGACAAATATTTTTAAAGTTGGAGCCTCGCCCCTTCTTTAATTCCTTCGTGTCTTCCATATCCAAATGGTAGTCACTTTGGGATATGTCAATTATCCTTTCAATATTTCACAAACCTTTGGCCAAGCCTTGGGTTTCGGAATATCGAAACGATGTGCACCTTAGTGCTACATGCCCAATTGCAAAATTTTGACTTTTCTCAACTAGAATAGTCAATTAATTCTCCAAGAATTATTAATTGCAATTTTAATACTTTTAAATCTATAATAGATTTATTATAAGTATATTAATTAAGCACTAAAGTTATCATCACATAAATCTTCCAAAGACTTTATGCTCTACTATTTGCTTAATTATAGGCTTAGTCATAATAAGTTATTTTATCAAATAAATTAACCTATTATTATTCCCATTGAATATTAAATTATTTAAAACATTTAATCCCAAGGATTATATATTTTAAATATTTAACTTTTCAATTCTTTCTTGATTTTATTAGTCCAACTATTTAATCAATTTAATAAGGTACTATTTATTATAATGATTACAATAATCCAATTATTTAATCAACTATAATTTAATATTGATTACTATAATCTAATTATAAAATCAACTATCATTTTAATTCAATTATATTGATTACTATAATCCAATTATAAAATCAACTATATATTGAATAAGTTTGTATATAGTCCAACTATATATATATTTTTAAAACAACGTAAAATATTGACGAATGATATTTGTTTGAGCGTATATGGCGAGTAATTGAACGAATGTTGCAAATTCAATACTTGCCTCCCACTATTTTTCGTCGAGCCTCTAACCCTCTGTGGAGTACTCGGGAAACCGCGTTTCCTAGTGGGCTAGGATCCTGTCAAATAACATACAACCTTGACTTTGGCCAACAAGCTGTATGCTATTAACCAGGTAGATCTCACAGATCAATTGGATCGAATCCAATTCCTAGATCCGGTTAGGTGGACATCCAAGTCCTAAACATATTACATATGCCAATGTATCTAATACATTTTCTAACCTTATCCTCCGAATCATCTAGGCCTTGGCTTTGGCACAACAAACCTAATGACTCCAGTTAAGCGGGACCCATTGACAAGGAAAGTTTCGTAATCAATGTCTTTGGACAAGAAGTGATCTTGACTTTGGCCAACAAATCACAACTTGGACTAGACACCGATGTGGTACAAAACTTTCATGATTCAAATACATCCAATTGACAAGGTCTTGACTTTGGCCAACAAACCAATGCCAATCAGATCTTGAACAAGAATCATTCAATGGAAGGATAAACGCTTAAATAAAACGAGGGTTTTTCGCGTGCAAATTGGCTACCAATTTAATTATCTTGTTAGGTCTCATCATCATACCCCTTAAACATGCATTCTAAACACATAATAAAGCGAGTATGAAATAAAATAATAATGATATGCGGATGGATACTTACACAATGATCCTAGATCAAATCTCTCCTTTTCTCACTCAAGCTAGCACTAGTATTACTTCTACCCGTTACACTACACTTCTAAAGAAACCTCATATACATAGAGGGGAATAGGTGAGAAGAGAATACAAGAGAAAGAAGGTGATAAGGCTGGACACGCAGGTCCATTTAATAAATCGAATTTATTACAACAATTTCTAAAATTGCCCACCCATCTAATATCCATCCGATATACATTATTCATTCAACACAACCATGTATTCACACATATAAGCATGTTATCAATCAATCTAATCAAATTAATTAATCTGATAATTAGGTGATCATCCAATGTTCAAACAACGATTTGATTTTGATCGAGTCAAACTCATTTTTGCGAATAAGTACTTAAAGTACGAATTCATGAATTAAATTAAACTACATTATTAAATCTAATTTAACATGTATTTAAACTAATTCACTATTCAATTCCAAATTAAACATTACACTTTATTTAATAAACCTTTTACGATTTAAATTCCAAATCTAATCGTAACGCGTCTCAAAGACCGATTAACGTCCAACGTCAATTCAATTAAAGTCCAATGGGCTTTTGATTGATTTCTAAGGCATGGACTTTTGGTCAACTCAGGTCAAACCGATAACCAAAGTCCAATCCGGGATTTACCCCATAAGCCCATAAATCAATCTGGCCCATTAGGCCCAATTGAACTTTAAAGGTTCATTGAGTCGCATTTGGGCTTTATGGTTAAGGTTTTAGGCCCAATTGGATCAATCCATTTGGCCTAAACCAAACTTGATAAATCAAGCCCAATTGGCCCAAATACAACATTAAAAGCCCAAATCCA
The DNA here is from genome assembly GCA_019454045.1 of Zanthoxylum bungeanum. Classification (NCBI taxonomy): domain Eukaryota; kingdom Viridiplantae; phylum Streptophyta; class Magnoliopsida; order Sapindales; family Rutaceae; genus Zanthoxylum; species Zanthoxylum bungeanum. The sequence goes on from SKCR01006517.1 coordinate 402,652, forward strand.
ATTTAAAGCCTAAATAACTAAATTACATGAATCCAATTCCGCAACTTAATTACCTAAAGTGCATTACATGATTAATAACCTAAATCAACATTTCTAAAACATCAAATTAGTCCAATTAATCATGCTAAATTCATTATCACATGTCAAAACACACAATATGAAAAATCAAACCCATTTACATGCTTTTAAGTCTCGGCCAAAAGAGGGACTTTGTGTCCGATTCGGTTTCGATCCAATCGAACCTACAATCGACATCAAATCACCATCCTAAATGATTTCACACACATCCAATGTCACAAAATCAAAAAATCCAAGACATTAGGGCATTACATGCATTCGGCCAAGGTAAGGATTTGGGGATTTGTCCAATTCGAAATCCAATCCAATTCGATTCAAATTAACGTCAACCTAATCGATTCTAACTCATCAAATGAATCAAAAATCAAAAAATCCAAGATCCCAAAAATCCAATACATATTCGGCCAAGGCATTAAATTTGGGGAAAATAATTCCAAATCATTTTCGTCAAATTAGTCCAACCAAAATGAAATTTAACATGTTATAAACATACTCAAACAAACAATTCATTCAAATCATGCTCAAATCACATTTACCCAATTTTAAATCCCTAAAATTTCATGCTTGCAACTATAGCTCATGATGCCATTGTTGAGTTTCTATTAGGTCCCAAGATCAAATCTAAGCATGAAACAATGAGTGAACACATCAACGGAGGTAGCGGAATACTCACATCGATCGGTTGAGTCGATTTGGAGGCGAAACGAGCCAAATACTTGCTGCCAAGGGCGCAATAAACTGCAGTCACTGCCCAGCAAAACAGAATTTTGGATGAAGAAACGGAGCTCCAAACTTCGTCCGACGGATCCCGGCTCATGGGTGAACCTCCCTACCACCTTCGCAAGACTTCGTAAGTGTGCTAGCACTTGATTTTTGCCACAAAATCCCACTCTTGGCTTCCCCATTCACGCCATTTAGAGTCAAAACCAGAAACTTTTTTAAGCCTTTGGGCGTGAGTGAGAGAAGAAAGAGATTTGAGAGAGATAGATTTGTGTATTAGATTGTGAATGAAATTCATTTGGTATATCTTATATACCTTAAGTGAAATTCACCATAATTTCACTTGAATTTGCATTTCATTTCCTTTTAAAAGTCAAACCATTAAAAAGCCAAACACTATTCACATGTCACTAGAAAAGGTGATTTGATGTGGTGTCATTCAATCATCAATCACTCACATCAATCAATCAAATGTCACATCACTCAAAGTGACGCTTGATTTGACGCTTGATGTGATGAATGACTTGACGTTAGATTTGACGCTTGATGTGACTTGCGTCGCCGCACTCGAATTCGAAATACGAATGCGCTCGCAATCACACTCGGGCTCGGGTTCGCTAATTCCAAATTAACGATTTATCCGTCGCGTCGTAATTAAGTGATTACGCCTAGCGAATTCACTATTCACGTCGCTAACGAATTAATTCTAAATTAATTCGTTCGCCCGAATTAAAATCTAATTTTAATTCCGCGTCGAAATCTAATTTCGTTTAATATATCGAATATATTAATTTACCGATTAATTCCAAATTAATCATTATCTCTCTCTCGACGATATTTTATCCGAGATAAAATATCTCCGTAATTAATCCTAGATTAATTTTCTCTCTCCTCAATATAATCCCAGATTATTCAAGAGCGAGTTGTTGCGTCATCGGTGGATTATCGGAAGCGACCATGAGATCTCCGGATAAGTTGGCTATAAATACGGTCGTCGGTGTAACCGAATCACGTACGTACCAAGTACTACGTTCTACCGATTTACGAGACAAGGTCGACTCCTAGCAAAGTACCAAGTTCTCCCAATTCTCCGGACATATCCTTTTAAGAATATTTAGATCTCTATCAAGCGTAGTATACTCACGTATTGTGCATATCGGCCCAGTATCGGATAGTCACGTGTTAGGGCTGGGGCTGGATAAGTGTCTGCCCAGTCCGAAACACATATCGGATGTCTGGTAATTAGTCTCTATAATCGGATATTCATGACCTGGTCATAATATCACGATTGGATGCGCATCACTTAAGAGCACTAATACCGTATCCTGCGTGACATCATCTCCACTATGACTGGAGTGATACTTCCGTCTCGACATCACATCCAATACTCTACGACTCTCTGATAAACCCAGAAGTGGTAGACACAGAACCGGTTAAGCCCCCAACCACCAAATCCAAAGTTTATCGATTATCGTAAGTATTAGCGATGCAAGTCTCAGGTTAAGACTATACACACCTACCTCGATTTCGGCCTCCCATAGACACATATTCATAATACCAATGGGATTCCGAAGGGGTCTATCCAGAGCGAAGCTGTTTCCCGTACCATCGGTGAAACACGACCTCCTATCGCACTTGCATAAGTCTCCAACACTTATATATATGAGAACTATGCCGTTGTGCCCTCACAACGCGCACAAGTGCAATACTAGCCTATTCCGCATTATCGATGTCCAGTCTCGATAATACTACGGCTAGGGATATTTAATGATTAATCCTTCGTGGACTGATACTGTCTCATATCATCTCAATCCAGGAACTAATCATAGGGACCTCTCTTCATTTATATATCTATGGTGATCTAATCACAAATGATGAGAGTGCAATTTCCTTATTACATAGTTAATTTGCTACAACAACACAATGATCTGTGCAAATAGTGACGCTATGGGTCATATTATCCAACACCTCGACCCTGGGATTCATTCCCGAAACTGCTGATAGTGTTGGCCTCGACCCTGGATTCATTCCCGAAACTGCTGATAATGAAAGCCGCGATCCTGGATTCATTCGAAACTGCTGAAGATGTGGGCCTCGGCCTGGGATTCATTCCCCAAACTGCTGACGATGTGGGCCTCGGCCCAGGGATTTATTCCCGATGCTTACTGATGGTGTGTGTTGCCATTCCCGTCTTGCTCGTATTTGCCACTTTTTCCTTTTCTTTAAAACCTGCGAACAAAACAAGATAAAAATTGTATGTATATGACATGTATGCATGCATGCATGATATGTTTCCTCTTCCGATGGGTTAGGCCTTCTTTTTGCTCCTCGGTGCCCATTGCCTAGAAAAGTCTTTGATCGCCCCCTAGGCTTGCTTATAGTTTCCTTCTGTCAATTCTACACTGGTGATTGCTTAGTTTTCTTTAGTCTCATTGCTCAAGTTCTCGATATATCCCTTATTCGTGGGGTTATAGACTGGTCACCCCCAGACTTGGCTTAGATTTCTGCTCTTTGCTACTTCCACTAGGCCAAAGTAGATCATGTGATGTGACGTTTCCATACCAACATACTATATTGCTCTCTCTTACGAGGTAGGTCCCAATAGTTGTACATATTATCGCCCTCAAAGGATGCTCAGTATCAAAACCAGAGTGCCTTCAAAGTACTCGATGCAACTCAAATCCGACTTTTGAATAAATGAACTGAACCACACTCAAAGTGTGTGTATGCTAAGGTCCTTTTACAACTTGATCCATAAGTAAGCCAACTCGATGATTTTGTTTCAAAGAATGGGACCAATGGGTCAAACCAACCTAGATGTCTTGATCATGCTCTGCAAATACTTCTCCATACTCAATATGATATGGTTTTCTTTTTTTTCTTTACTTTCGTCTCTCTCTCTTTTTTTTAACACACCTACCCTTTAAGGTAACATTTCTCCTCGTGGTGGTCCTAATACTCGCCCATGGGTAGCTTCACACTTATCGGTATAGGTGGTTTATATTTTCTTCTTCAGAGACTTTTCTTTGGTTTCCAACCATACCACATTTCGTAACACAAGTAAGTCAGGATGGACATCTAAGTGAACGGTCATTCATCGACCTGTACTCTCTTCAACTAGTCACTTTGCCGACTACTCAGGCTTTCACTGCGAAGATCCTATAATTAACTGCTAGCAAGTTTAGTCGAGATCAACCATTCAAAATATAGGATGAGAGTACATCTCGCACTTATCATTTCTAAGGTTCCAACCTAGGGAAAACAATTTCATCATCGGACTAATGCTTAACTATTGAGGGGAAAAAAATCAAATAAGTAGGCAAAAATCAATGTCTTTATTATTAAAAATGTAGGATTGTAATCAAATAAACCAGGGAAAATATCTTCGTCGTCTGTAGTATTGTTTCCTTCCTCAGCCTATGGTTCTTCATTGCTGCCATCCCCTATCCCTATGCAAGAAACATGGTGGTTGAGAGTTTGGAGGCAAAGCTTTCGGGTAGGCCGGAGTTGATCATATAGGTGAGTGGTGGAACAGAATGGTAGTTAGGTAGAGGATTTCTGTATGTATTGGTTTGTTCTTTTTCTGGTTCGGGTACTTTATGGGAGTCAATGAGGTCCTGGATTTCATGCCTAAGGTGGGGGCAGTTGTCAGTTTCATGGTCTTTTTGCTAATGCAAGTAATAGTATAGGTTTAAGTCGAAGTAGTGTGACATAGGCTTTGGAATTGGCCTAGATTCTAAAGGTTTCAGAAGTCATTGTCTCTTCAGCTTTTCAAACACCTTTGAAAATGGTCTACCAAGATCGGAGAATCACCTATTTTTGATGGCAGCGACCTCAGCATAGCGGGCTTAATCTCAGAAGACCCCCCAAAAGTCCTTATATTCTGGCCATAGAACTTCATATTCTCAGCTTCTTCCTCCTCATTGTCCATGACAGTCTCCCTCAACTGTCAAAAATCACCAATCATAGAGTTCATCCTCCTCAGCTTGCCATAAATAGATGGCTTGGTGCCCTTGATTATCATCTTGATCTGATCCTTCTCTGAGGGCTGAGTCTGCATCTTCAGAAGCTGGCTCCTCCAACGATCTACATAATCATTGAAGATCTCCTCCGACTTTTGTTTGGTATTCTCCAAGTCGCGAAGCGGCAAGTCGATCTCCAAATCTATGACATACTGATTCAGAAAGGCCTCCTCCAATGCCCTCCAATCATCCTTGACCTTCCTCTCTAGGCTATGATACCATACCATGTGTGTTAGTGTTCTTAGAACATGCCAAAGATCTAATAAGCATGAAAAGGTGTTCATAAATTCAAAAATAAATTGCGGAATACTTACAATGAACAGATTTGAGCTTTAAAACTTTGGGAGCAAGATCTCCAAGATCCTTCATTTGTTGATGATTCCAACTCTTGAAGTGGTTTCCCTATCACCTTAGTTGATTTCTCCAAGTGCTAGCTTTGTTGATTTTGCAACAAAATCAAAGAGATGGGGAGACCAAGTTCACGCCCAAGTTTAGTGGATTTTAGGGTTTTTCATTTCCAAAAATGTGTTTCAAGTGTGATGCATACACCAATGAGAGAGAGAGAAGAGTTTTAGGTAAAACCAATTTACCCTTTTACCTAAACAAGGTAGTTGGGTAAATGGTTTCACCAAAACATTCCAAGGTAGTTGGATGGTGGGTGACTTGGCATAAATGCCAACTACCATCCCAACTACCACATGTGAAGTGGGCCCCACATTTGAATTTAAAATTCAAATATCTCTACGAACATTTGCCGCGGCTCGGTTCCGTTTAATCCGATTAAATGAACTTTCGTCGCTAAATAATTAAATCTAATTTAATTAAATAAAGATGCCTCGCAAATATATTACGAACGTCGTCTACGAATTAATTCTAAATTAATTCGTTCGTTCGCATTAAAGTCCAACTTTAATTTCGTAATGAAATCCAATTCATATTAATATATCCGATATATTAATTTTAGCCCATTCGAATAAATTAAATAGAAAAATTAAATTTAACTATTAAATTTATTTTACCGATTAATTCTAAATTAATCGTGTTCTCTCTCTTCCGAACACATTTAATCCCAGATTAAATAAAACCTCAATTAATCCCAGATTAATTTTCTCTCTCTTAATTAATCCCAGATTAATTCTAATTAAATCAATTGTCATCGGTGAATCTTTGGGAAGCGACCCAAGAGATCCTTGGATATGTTGGCAGTAAATACGGTTATCGGATTATCTGAATACGTGCGTACCTCGTACCACGTGCTTACCGATTTACAAGACATGGTTGGCTTCTAGCAAAGCACCTTGCCTACCCAATTCTCCAGAAATATTCTTACTGGAATATATAATCTATGTCAGGCGTAGTATACGTAGTATTGTGAATTGCGATCCAGTATCGAGTGTCACGTGCTAGGCCTGAGGCTGGAATTGTGTCTGCCCCGTACGAAGCAAATGTCGGATGTCTGGTACTAGTCTCTATAATCGGATATACATGACCTAGTCATAATATCCCGATGACTGCAGTACTTAAGAGCACCAGTACCGTATCCTACGTGACATCATCTCCACTATGACTAGAGTGATACTTCCGTCTTGACATCACACCCAATACACTACGATTCTCAATATACCCAGCAGAGGCGTACACAGAACCTGTTAAAGCCATGGACGACCAAAACCAAAGCATATTGATTATCGCAAGTATTAGCGGTGCAAGTCTTAGGTTAAGACCAAATACACCTACCCTGATTTCAGACTTCCATGGACACGTAGTCATACTACCAATGGAATTCCGAGGGGTCTATCCAGTGCGAAGCTGTTTCCGTAGCATCGGTAAACACAACCTCCTATTACACTTGCATGAGTATCCAATACCCATATATATGAGAACAATGCTATTGTGCCCTCATAAATCGCACAAGTGTAATACTAGTCTATTCCGTATTATCGGTATCCAGTCTCGATAATACTACGACTAGGGATATTTAATGATTAATCATTCGAGGACTGATACTGTCTCATATCATCTCAATCCAAGAACTAATCATAAGGACCTCATATCATTTATACATCTAGGTGATCTAATCACAAATGATAAGAGTGCAATCTCCTTGTCACATAGTTAATTTGTACAACAACACCATGATCTGTACAAATAGTGACGCTATGGGTCATAATTGTCCAACAACGGGTGCCCCTTCAAGTGACATCTCGAACATCTTCTGAACCTGACGCTTCGACAGACCCACCGAACTCATCACAGAAACATACTGTCGAAGATGGAACCTTGGATCATCGTTATCATTAAACTTGGCTTTGTCGGGCATCTTGAATTGAGATGGCAACTGTTCCTCGAAAGTCATTACCTCGTAGTCTAGTAAGTGCTCATGCTTACCCCACATCTTGCGGGTGACTGACTCTACCTGATCCCTGAGTTTATACAACTCTGCCTGAGACCCAGTTATCCTTCCCGTGACATACTCAGCCACGTCATCATCAAAAATAGGGATCTCATCACTCAACCTGTTCGGAGGCTCTTCACGCCTCACTTTCTCAAAGCCTCCCCCAGCGCGGGGCACTGCCACATTAGCCACAACGGTGGTCAAAGCTTGCAACTGCTCGGTAATCTTAGGGAGATTAGTCTCTAGCTAATCAATACGAGATCCCTTATTATCTGACTCGCTCATGTTCGCTAACGGCCTTTTGACGAGTCTTCCATCTTCCATAACCCAACGAGTATCTATGGTGACTTTTAAAATCGTAAGTTAGTGGTATACGTGCGATACATGGAATATATATAAAATACGTGAGTTGGTCAAATAGAATATATCATTCTGACCTTATTTCTCCCACACTCGCGGTAAGCCTATTTTTGGTTCTAGATGTGTTTTATTATATGTACCGATATAAGGTACATAGAATCACTCTCTCCTATGCTACGAGGTGAACCTCGTCCACTTCTGTCCCTTTCCATTGGTAAAAGACAAAGACCGCCCAGTAACAACATGGACTAAACCTATTATGGGATCACGCCATTGTCTAGAAATGATGAATTGGGCTTTCGGCAACCGTGGTCATGTGGATGAACTTAGAAGCGTATAAAAGTATACAAATATGCCGTAACAAGGCGTATCCTTTCTGGATGAAAGCCAATGAGGATATAGAACTCATGCTTCTAGCATATTTGGATCATGTTTGGACTTTCTAAACCCATCAAGGTTTTCATACAAGTTGTCCCATTATCATTTTAAATCATTCAATCATATTATTGGGAGGTGTAAATTTATCCCAGTTGAAAAAGGCCCAACAGGTTTATACTTTTGTAATAAAGTGGCTAAAAAACTTCAAATGATACGGGGCCTAAACACAAAGTGGCCCATCGATATTTTAGAAGCTTTTGGCGTAATTATCATAAGACAAAAACTCGTCTCAGTTTAAACGGCCCAACAAGTTCACATCTGATGACAAGAAGTCCAAATGAATCCAAATGATGATGGTCCCAAACGCAAGCATAAAGGGTGGCTTCTATAGGTCTTTCAACTATGGTTCATATGCAGGTTTATAGGAGTATAGATAAAGGCTCCCGCCAGTGAAGGATTGCCCATAACTAGGTCTCCCCACTCAAGGGTTCGAGCAACCAAGTAAGCGCACCTTTTTTATACCCTAAGGTACGTGCCAATGAGTGATGGTACCATGTAACGATCCACCGCTTCGAGCGAAAATGACTTCATGATATATGAATAACTGTCAAATGGATTCCTCTATTGAAGATTCCCTAGAGGGATGGTGGAGCGAACTCTCTTAAATACCCTTTCCTCTTAGGCTCTTATCGCCTTGGTGACAGGAATAAACAACAGATCATCCAAATTTGTCCATAGCTTTAGATGATTATCTAGATGTCTTCATAGCTTTTCCTTTTGGATATAAATAGGTAGTGAGTGAAGGAAGACACCAAATCATTGTCTAACTCCAATAATACCTTAGACAAGGTTCACAACAGCAAAAATCACAAACATTACAAGACATTATTTCGGGGCCGATTCTCTATCCCTAGGGTAGTCGCCAGACTGTAGGACATAGAAATCGGTGACGCTGTCCCGGACTCGCGGCCCGATTGGGAGTACGGAGTAGCCCGCGGGGACTAAACCAGATAATAAAGGAGTCGCCACCCACCGTGAACTGGGAAATAATTTAAGGCCACAATCACCCATCGTAAGGGAATACCTCAAACTGTTGGTTTCAGAATGGTCCCTTACTTATGTCAATTGTAATGAACGAATTTATGCGATAAGATAAGCAATTCTACGCAACATATATATGCAAGATTAACTAATATATAAGTTTGCACACATAGGAATAAACAAAATAAAAGCGAGCACGCAATCTCATGAACATATTAAATAGATAAATGCGGAAACATAAATAAATAATAACTGTATAAGCATAAATATTGAAGAGAGATAATTAAGTTCCTAACGTGAATGAAATAACTAAAAAGGCGATCATGCATGGAAATAAACAAGGAAGACAAATAACACAAAATATATTCGGAACAATAAAACAACAATAAACATAAATTAAATGCGAAATAAAAAAAGACTAATAATATGAAATAAATACGGAATAAATATGTGACCAAAGAATTTGGACATTTTCAATGCAGGACTTCGCACGCCCGTTTGGACGTATTCCACGTCCAACTGAGCATGCCGTTTCCAAGACGAAAAAATAAAATATAACAAAGAGTGCCCTCAGGTCTTACCTTTTAAGTCGCTTAATGGAAGGGCGTTACGTCGTCGTCGGAAGGGTTAATGCTCCGCTACTTTTCCGGTTCGCTGGTTCAATATTTTCCTTCGTTGTTTCTCTATTTCGGGCTGTTGTTTCCTCTGTTTTACTACTGTTTTTTTGTCACTGTTTTCTCTATTTTTACTGCTATTTTTAGACTATTTTTGCTTATTGTTTTCGGTGATTTAGGGACTGTTTTATGGTGTAGTTTTTGGTGTTTGGGGACTGTTTTAGCTTACTATTTTCTGTGATTTAGGGACTGTTTTAAGGTGCAGTTTTTGGTGATTTAGGGACTGTTTTGACTTGGTCTAGTTCGATAGTTTTGATGAGGGCTGAGTTAGTTATTTTTTTCTATTTAGTGTGGTCTTCATATGGGTTATTTGTTATTTTTGTTTAGTCGGTCAGAGCAGTTTGTAGTGGAGAGCTGGTCAGTTTATTTTGTTTGCTTGTGACTGTTCAGTGGTTGATGAGTTATTTTTGGTTCTTGAGAAAGAGTGAAAGATTAAGGGTGTTGGTGGCTTTATTTTATTTGTTGTTTGATCGGTGTAGAGAGAGGACGTGAGGGCTGCTTTTGTGAAGGGTTTACTACTTTGTGTTTTACGTGGCTATTGTGAGTTATCTGATGAGTGAGTCTTTTGTCGATTTGTGTTTTGGGCATTGATGAGGGAAGATTTGATTGCTCGGTGGAGTTTGTTCCTTTGTGGTTCACATGGTTGGCTCTGTTTGGTGAGGTCTTAGGTTCTTTTTGGTTGAAGCCGAGAAGAGAGAAGAAGGTGCTGTCGCTTATAAGGGTAGTGTGTGTGTTGATACTTCTTAATGCCGAGAGGGGTGGCTAGGTGTGGGGCTTTTGCATGGCTATGAGTTTATTTGTTTTGTTGGCTTTGAGATAGAGAGGATAAGAGAGAGAGAGAGAGAGGAGAGATGGAGATGAGAGAGGTCAGAGAGAGGGAGAGCTTAGGGTTTTTATTATTTTTGTGTTGTTGCAGTGAATGGTGAGCTCTAGGGGTTTAAGGGTTTGGTTTGTGTGTCTTTTTATAAGAGTGGGTTAGGGTTTTCCTTGTATGTGTAGGAAACAAAGATTGTTCAATAATGGGGAATATTTAATTAGTTTGTTATAAGGAAATGATTTACTTAATTCGGAATGTGATTTATTTAGTTTAGGGAAGAGATTTTCTTAATTTAGGAATGAGATTTAATTTGATTTATTTAATTTAGGAAGGAGATTTAATTTGATTTATTTAATTTTGGAAGGATATTTGATTTGATTTATTTAATTTAGACTTGTATTGAATATTTTTGGATTGGATTTGGTGGGCTTGGGCATGTAGATTGGATCTTTGGTGGGCTTAGGCGTATGGGTTGGTGGTGTGTGGGTTTGGGCGTATGGCTTGGTATGGGTTACGGGGAGTTTGGGCCGAACCTAATAGTTAAGACAGAGATCAATCGAGTGAACCTGAGGCTAAGTAAATGAATTAAATCTGAGAAGGTATTTAATTTTGAATTTTCCCTTCCGACGTCCGTTTCCTACGACTTCCGCAACTTAAAGGATAGTGCCTCCATACAAGGCTCATCATCTGGCCTTATGAAAAATGCAGTCCTACAGTCAGATCCCGTATGCTTCCACAGTCTGATCGATCATGTACACCATTGTTGGATAATTATGACCCATAACGTCACTATTTGTACAGATCATGGTTTTATTGTATAAATTAACTATGTGACAAGGAGATTGCACTATTATCATTTGTGATTAGATCACCTAGATGTATAAATGATAGGAGGTCCTTATGATTAGTTCCTGGATTGAGATGATATGAGACAGTATCAGTCCTCGAAGGATTAATCATTAAATATCCCTAGTCGTAGTATTATCAAGACTGGACATCGATAATAAGGAATAGACTAGTATTACACTTGTGCGAGTTGTGAGGGCACAATAGCATAATTCTCATATATATGGGAAGTGTAATAGGAGGTTGTGTTTACCGATGGAACAGAAACAGCTTCGCTCTAGATAGACCCCCGGAATTCCATTGGTGGTATGACTACGTGTCTATGGAAGTCCGAAATCAGGGTAGGTGTATTTGGTCTTAACCTGAGACTTGCACCGTTAATACTTGCAACAATCAATATGCTTTAGTTTTGGTCATCCAGGGCTTTAACCGATTCTATGTACGCCTCTGCTGGGTATATTGAGAATCACAGTGTATTGGGTGTGATGTTAAGACGGAAGTATCACTCCAGTCATAGTGGAGATGATGTCACGTAGGATACGGAACTAGTACTCTTAAGTACTGCAGTCATCGAGATGATATGACTAGGTCATGTTCATCCGATTATAGAGACTAGTTACCAGACATCCGATATGTGCTTCGTACGGGGCAGACACAATTCCAGCCCCAGGCCTAGCACGTGACACCTGATACTGGATCGCAATACGCAATACGCAAGACTACTTATACTACGCCTGACATAGATTATATATTCCAGTAAGAATATTTCTAGAGAATTGGGTAGGCACGGTGCTTTGCTAGAAGCCAACCATGTCTTGTAAATCGGTAAGCACGTGGTACGAGGTACGCACGTATTTGGATAATCCGATGACCGTATTTACTGCCATTATATCCAGAGATCTCTTGGGTCGCATCCCAAATATTCACCGATGACAGTTGATTTAAATTAGAATTAATCTGGGATTAATTAAGAGAGAGAAAATTAATCTGGGATTAATTGAGGCTTTATTTAATCTGGGATTAAATGTTTTCGGAAGAGAGAGAACGCGATTAATTTGGAATTAATCGGTAAAATAAATTTAATAGTTAAATTTGATTTTTCTATTTAATTTATTTGTATGGGCTAAAAATTAATATATCGGATATATTAATATGAATTGGATTTCGTTATGAAATTAAAGTCGGACTTTAATACGAACGAACGAATTAATTCAGAATTAATTCGTAAACAACATTCGTAATATATTTGCAAGGCATCGTTATTTAATTAAATTAGATTTAATTATTTAGTGACGAAAGTTCGTTTAATTGGATTAAACGGAACCGAGCCGCGGTAAATTTTCGTAGAGACATTTGAATTTTGAATTCAAATGTGGGGCCCACTTCACATGTGGTAGTTGGGAGGGTAGTTGGCATTTAAGTCAATACCACTTGCTTTTTATCTACATGGTTTTGGTTTTTGGAAAACCAAGACCCAACTACCTAGTTTGGGTGAAAAGGGTAAAACCTTTACCAAACCTAATTCTCCACACATGTAACACACTTGAAACAAAGAAAACCCTAAAAACACTCTCAAATGGGCGTGAATATGCTTCTCCCTCTCTTTGATTTTTTGGCAAAATCAACAAAGCTAGCACTTCAAGGAATCAACCAAGGTGATAGGGAAACTAACTCAAGGGTTGGAATCATCACTCAAAGCTTGGATCTTGGAGATCTCTTCTCAAATTTTAAAGCTCAAATCCGTTCATTGTAAGTATATTCTGCAACTTATTTTGAATTTATGAACACCTTTTCATGCTTATTAGATCCTTGGCATATTCTAGGAACACTAACAATGGTATCAAGAGCCAATTTTAAGCATGAAAATTTTAGGGTTCATGAGACTAAAATTTGGGGCTTTTGTGTTTTGAGCATGATTCCTTCAAATTGATACTTTGAGCATGCTTAGAATATGATAACTTAGAGTTATGCATGATTACATTTGAAATATATTGATTGGATCAAAAATTAAAAATTTATTCCCTTGGCCGAATATGCTACTGCAGTGGACTGCATGTTTTTTTTTTGGTAACATGAAATGATGTGTTTAAATGCATGTTTAAATGTTGATTGTTGGTTTGATTGGATTAGAATCAAAGTCAATAAAGTTCATGTTAAAATCAAATAGCATGTTGAGCATGAAATGATGAATTTTGGATTCAATTTGTGTTGAGTATGAAATGATGTGTTTTGGCTTCAATTTGTGTTGAGCATGAATTGATGGATTAAACATGATTAATTAAGTTAATTGGTATTTTGGAAATATTGAGTTTAATTAATTAATCATGACTAATATCCTTTAATTAAAATAATTGTGATATTTGGAATATTATAATTATGTTAATAAGCCTTTAATTATGAATTGGGCTAAAAGTGTGTATTTGGGCTTAATGGGCTTGGTTTGACCAAGTTTGATTTTGGACTTTTGGATTGGATCCAATTGGGCCCAAAACCAATTCCATAAAGTCCAAATACATCACTTAGCCCTTTAAAGAATTTAATTGGGCCTAATGGGCCTAAATTAATTGTAGGTAATAGGGTGATTCCTATTGGGCCTTGGCATTTTGGGTTTGACCCATTATGGCCAAAGCCCATGCCTTAAGAATTAATTAAAAGCCCATTGGACTTTAATTAAAAATGACATTGGATGTTATTGGGTCTTTGAGACCCATTAAGATTGGATTTGGAATCCAAGTCTTTAAGGCTTATAAGTAACTGTATATATTTAATTTGGAATTAAATTGGAATTAGTATTGAATACAAATAAATTGGATTTAAAGTTGTAGTTCAATATAATTCAAGAATACTTACTTTGAATATTTATTCTTAAACGAGTTTGACTCGCGCAAATCAAATCGTTGTTTGAACATTGGATGATCGTTAATTCAAAGATTAATTAATTGGATTAGATTGATTGAATAACATGATTTGTATGAATACATGAATGTGTTGTATGAATAATGTATATCGGATGGATATTAGAAGGGCAATTTTGGAAATTGTAATAAATTTAGAATTTATTAAATTGGACCTGTGTGTCCAGCCTTTTATCTCTTTACTCTTTGTAATTCTCTTCTCACCAATTCCCCTCAATGTGAATGAGGTTTCTTTATTGTATTATGTTATTGGGTAGAAGTTAGAATAGTTCTAGCCGGGGAGAGGAAATGGAGTGATTTTTTCTAGGAACATTTGTGAGATATCCATCCGCATATCATTATTAATTTATTTATTTATCATGCCTTATTATGCTTTTAGAATGCATGCTTAATGGTGTATGATGAGACCTAATCAAAGATAATAAATTGGTTGCCAATTTGCACACGAAAAACCCTCAAAAACATATTAAGCGTTTTTCCTTCCGTTGAGTGATTTTTACTCAAGATCCAAAGTTGGCATTGGTTTGTTGGCCAAAGTCAAGACCTTTGTCAATTGCGGATGTGTTTGAATCATGACAGTTTTGTTCTATATCGGTGTCTTTTCCAAGTCGTGATTTGTTGGCAAAAGTCAAGATCACTTCTTGTTCATCGACATTGATTACGAAGCTTTCCATGTCAATGGGTCCCGTTTAACTGGAATCATTAAGCTTGTTGTGCCAAAGCCAAGGCTTAGTTGATTCAGAAGAAAAAGGTTAGGAAAATATATTGGATATATTGGCATATATAAGATATATGTTTCGGACTTGGATGTCCACCTACTGGATATAGGAATTGGATTAGATCCAATTGATCTTAGAGATCTACCTAGTTAAGTATCATACAATTTGTTGGCCAAAGTCAAGATTGTGTGTTATTTAACGGGATCCTAGCCCACTAGGAAACTAGGTTTCCCGAGTAATCAACAGAGGGTTAGAGACTCGCCGAAAAATAGTGGGAGGCAAGAATTAAATTTACAATATTCGTTTAATAACTTGCCATAAGTGATCAAATCAAATATCTCGTCAAATAAATTAAAGTATTAGTTGGACTAATATTTAATTGTTGTTTTAATCAAACAATCGGACTGTATTCAAACTAATTCATTTATAGTTGATTATATAATTGGATTATAGTAATCACTATATTTGAATTTTACCCTTCATTTATAGTTGATTATATAATTGGATTATAGTAATCAATACATTTGAATTTTACCGATCATTTATAGTTGATTATATAATTGGATTATAGTAATCAATATATATTTGATTTTAACCAATAAAATTATAATTATTTATATAGTTAGACTATACTAATCATTAAATTAGATTGTACCTGAAATCATTGATTAAATAGTTAGACTATTAGAATCAAGATGAAATTGAAATATTAGTGTTTAAAACATAATCCTAAGGAAAATGTGTTTAAACGACTTTAATTTTCAAATTGGGAATAAAATCTCAAGATGGTCCTGGAAACTAATAAGTTACTTTATTTGACAAAATAACATATTAGGCCTAAGCCCAGAGTTAAGCAAATAGTAGAGCATGATCTTTGAAAGATTCATGTGATGATAACTTTAGTGCTTAATCAATTATATTTGTCAATAGGACTCAAATTTCCTAATAGAACTAAAGATTAGATCCTTAAAGTATGATGAAGAAATTGAAGGATCTTCATAGATCTATTCTTAGATCTTCATAAGATCTCTTAGATCTTAGAAGTATTAAATTATAATTAATAAATCTTGGAGAGATAATGGCTATTCTCAATGAGACAAAGCCAAAGTTTGCAATAAGGCAAGTAGCGCAAGGCGCACCCTACTTCGATATTCTAGAAGGCCAATGCTTGGCCAAATGCTTCTGAGTTGTAGAAAAGGGCAAAGGCAAGATCATTATAATCTTCTAGGAAGGTAAAGGATATATCCCAAGATGTCTGCCCAAACTGTGGCAAACGGGGTCACTGAAGCATGACTGCCGTATGGACAAGGCAGACATGAAGGAATTGAAGACGGGCAAGGCTCTGACTTCAAATATGTTTGTCTTAAACATGTTCACTAATAGTATTAAAATTGGATTTTATATACTAAAGTGGTACATAAGTATATATACTGATGTGCAGAATCTACTTTGAGCAGGATACTGACTTCAGATTGAAATTACTCTGCGAATAGGAAACAGGACGACCGTCGCTGTTTCAACTATAGATACCTAAGTTTAAGAACTACTCTTCGGGTGTGTACTTAAATTAGGAAATTGTTATAATGTAACTAGTTTACCTAGAAACATTATCTCTATATCGAATATAACTCGTTGCGAGTATACCTTTATATTCTAGAACACTAAAGTGTTTTATTTTATAAAGATGATATGAGATAAACATTAGATGTGTATAAACATAATTTATATTTTGAATATAAATAAATCTCAAACATATACATGACAAACTAATAGCTTAAACTGATTTGATCAGAAGAAACTTAATGTGGCAGTATGTCTAGGACATTAAAACAAGACTCGTATATCCACACTTTTGAAGAGTGGATACTAGGACGGATTTGATCCATGCAAATGATGTCTACGAATCTAGTTTATTAGGTAAAGTACCTAAAATATCCTTTTCTTGGTAAAAGTGTAAGTGCCATCGATCTGTTAGCCCTGTTCATAGTGACGTAAGTGGGCCCATGTCTAGCTAGGCTAGAGGTGGATATGAGTATTTCGTGACCTTTACGAATGTGGCATCGCGTTATGGTTATGTGTTTCTTTTGAAACACAAATCGAAAACTTTTAGAGTTTCGACACGAAATGGACAAATAGATCGGCTAAAGTATTTATACCATCATGGTTAAACCATGATGAAAATACTTAAGCAATAAGTTTCTCAAATTACTTGAAAAGGTATAGTATTCTTTCAATGAAGACTCCTCCTGGAACACGTCAATTGACGGTGTGTCCGAACGGAGAAACCAAATTTGTTGGACATGATAAGGTTAATCATGAGTCGCTCTGAGCTACCATTTTCCTTCAAAGGATAAGCATTTAACAGTGCAATACTTATTTTGAATAAGATTCCATGAAAATCTGTTAGACAGAATTCATATTAGATATGAATAGGAAAGAAATCAGATTTTCTTACTCCTAACAATTTGGGAATGCTAGACATATGTTTGGATGATACCAAACTAGAACCTAAATTCGATAAGTGCCTAATTATAGGTTATCATAGGGAAACCAAAGTATAGTACTTATACAACTGGCAACAGAATAATTTAATTGTTGCTCGCCATGCCATTTTCTAAGAGGAATACCGATATGCAGTGGTAAGTGGGAGGATAGTAAAACTCGATGAAAATCGGAGTAATACTATTCAAGGCACCAGGTCCTTAATGGAACACAAACAGTTCATCAAGGATGAAACTGTACCAGTAATCTTCTAATACACAAGAACCGCGTAGATCGGAGAGAGAAAGTCAGAAAACAACCTGGGGTATGGGTTTCTGATCTCACCTCATAAAGATGTCAATCTTATTGAGGAATACGAACTGACTATATATGAGGTAGTGATACAAGATATCGACTCCCTATCATGGAAAGTGTCATGAGTCCGAAATGGATTCCATGTATATCAACTATGTTTGGACACTAGTTGTTGTACCGCAAGGTATTGTGCCTATTGGTACTATATAAGTCTTCAAGGAAGACATACGTGGATGGCAGCATATCAACGTACTAAGCTAGGCTTGTAGCGGAAAGGTATCGTTATCAACATTGTGTCGATTACAATGAAACCTTTACCTGTTGCCATGGATAAATCCATTTGGATAATGCTTGCTGATGCTGCATGTTTCATTCATGAAATATGGCAGCTGAACGGGAAAATCGCTTTCTTAAAAAGGGAACCTTTTGGAGGATGTTTTAACATCCTGACGGTTTTATCGTACCAAAACTAGCAAACAAGGTTTGTAGGTTATTCGATCAATGTTTGGATTGAAGCAATCATTAGGTTCTTGGAACTATCGTTTTGATGTTTTGTATCATAATGGTGTATGATTTGATTCAAAACGCATATGATTCTTGTGTATATAAGGAGGTTAGTGGGAGCGCACTGACAATGATGTCCTAAATAATGACGATATGTCATTTATTGGAAATGATATCCCATATTACAATCAGTGAAAGCTTGGCTTTCATGAAAATTCTCCGTAGAATTCTTGGGAGAAACAACCTTTATTCTAGGAATAAAGATCTACTGGGATAGATTTAAAGTTGTTAACACTCTCTGAGAAATTGTACGTTGAAAAATGTACGTTACCTGGTGTCTCATACGCTTTGAGCATATGGAGTCACAAACAGGTCAATCCAAGTGATGGTCACTGGATTGATATTGAGAACATCCGTTAGTATCTTAGAGAACTAAGGAAGCTGTCTTAAACTATGGAGAAGGAGAACTTGAAGTGACTCGGATCACTGCTGCAAATTTCCTAATCGATAAAAGCAACGGTACTATACAATTTGAATAACGGAACAATGAGCTGGAAATATTCAAAGCAAGATAATGTTACCGAATAAACAGCAAATGCAGGTTATTGCTGCGGCTGAGGCAGCAATAGAAGCCATTTGGGTCGATAATAAATCTAATTAGATTTGATATAGTTCTGTTAGCAGCTGAGCTAGACGTCAGCACAGGCTAAAGAATTAATGGTCTTATCAACGATCCAGATATATATACTTCAACTATTCATCTGATTCGTCGGATCATACATCATGGCGATGTGATGATCGAATAAATCACATCAGACGATAATCACACAAATCCGCTGACGAAAGCCTTTCCTCAGCAGTTTGAGCAAACCGTACATAGTTCGGGTGTGTGACACTCGAGTGACTAACTATAGGCCAAGTGGGAGATTATTGGACAATTATGACCCATAGCGTCACTATTTGTACAGATCATGGTGTTGTTGTACAAATTAACTATGTGACAAGGAGATTGCACTCTTATTATTTGTTATTAGATCACCTAGATGTATAAATGATATGAGATCCTTATGATTAGTTCCTGGATTGAGATGATATGAGACAGTATCAGTCCTCAAAGTATTAATCATTAAATATCCATAGTCGTAGTATTATCGAGACTGGACATCGATAATGCGGAATATACTAGTATTACACTTGTACGAGTTGTGAGGGCACAATAGCATAGTTCTCATATATATGGGTATTGGATACTCATGCAAGTGTAATAGGAGGTTGTGTTTACCGATGGTACGGAAACAGCTTCGCTCTGGATAGACCCGTCGGAATTCCATTGGTGGTATGACTACGTGTCTATGGAAGTCCGAAATCAGGGTAGATGTATTTGGTCTTAACCTAAGACTTGCACCGCTAATACTTGGGACAATCAATATGCTTTGGTTTTGGTCGTCCGGGGCTTTAACCGGTCTGTGTACGCCTCTGCTAGGTATATTGAGAATCGTAGTGTATTGGGTGTGATATCAAGACAGAAGTATCACTCCAGTCATAGTGGAGATGATGTCACGTAGGATATGGAACTAGTACTCTTAAGTACTGCAGTCATCGGGATGATATGACTAGGTCATGTTCATCCGATTATAGAGACTAGTTAACAGACATCCGACATGTGCTTCGTACGGGGCAGACACAATTCCAACCCCAGGCCTAGCACATGACACCTGATACTGGATCGCAATACGCAATACTACGTATACTACGCCTGACATAGATTATTTATTCCAGTAAGAATATTTCTGGAGAATTGGGTAGGCACGGTGCTTTGCTAGAAGCCAACCATGTCTTGTAAATCGGTAAGCACGTTGTACGAGGTACGCACGTATTCGGATAATCCGATGACGGTATTTACTGCCAACATATCCAGGGATCTCTTGGGTCGCTTCCCAAAGATTCACCGATGACAGTTGATTTAAATTAGAATTAATCTGGGATTAATTAAGAGAGAGAAAATTAATCTGAGATTAATTGAGGCTTTATTTAATCTGGGATTAAATGTGTTCGGAAGAGAGAGAACGCGATTAATTTGGAATTAATCGGTAAAATAAATTTAATAGTTAAATTTGATTTTTCTATTTAATTTATTTGTATGGGCTAAAAATTAATATATCGGATATATTAATATGAATTGGATTTCGTTACGAAATTAAAGTCGGACTTTAATACGAACGAATGAATTAATTCAGAATTAATTCGTAAACAACGTTCGTAATATATTTGTGAGGCATCGTTATTTAATTAAATTTGATTTAATTATTTAGCGACGAAAGATCGTTTAATTAGATTAAATGAAACCGAGCCGCGGTAAATGTTCGTAGAGACATTTGAATTTTGAATTCAAATATGGGGCCCACTTCACATGTGGTTGTTGGGAGGGTAGTTGGCATTTATGCCAATACCCATTGCTTTTTATCTACATGGTTTTGGTTTTTGGAAAACCAAGACTCAATTACCTAGTTTAGGTGAAAAGGGTAAAACCTTTTACCAAACCTAATTCTCCACACATGTAACACACTTGAAACAAAGAAAACCCTAAAAACTCTCTCAAATGGGCGTGAATATGCTTCCTCCCTCTCTTTGATTTTGTGGCAAAATCAACAAAGCTAGCACTTTAAGGAATCAACCAAGGTGATAGGGAAACTAACTCAAGGGTTGGAATCATCACTCAAAGCTTGGATCTTGGAGATCTTTTCTCAAATTTTAAAGCTCAAATCCGTTCATTGTAAGTATATTCCGCAACTTATTTTGAATTTATGAACACCTTTTCATGCTTATTAGATCCTTGGCATGTTCTAGGAACACTAACAGCCATGATATGTACGCGACCTGATGTCTCATATGCTTTGAGCATATACAGTCGCTATCAGGCCGATCCAGGTGATTGTCACTGGATTGCTGTAAAGAACATCCTTAAGTATCTTAGACGAACTAAGGATGCTTTCTTAGTCTATGGAGAAGGAAAACTTGAGGCGACTGGGTAAGCCGATGCAAGTTTCCAAACCGATAAAGACGATTGTAAGTCACAATTGGGTATATATTTTGTTTGAACAATGGAGCTGTGAGTTGGAAATATTCCAAGCAAGAGACTGTTGTCGATTCAAAAACAGAAGCGGAATATATTGCTACATCTGAGGCAGTAAAAGAAGCAGCTTGGATCCATAAATTCCTAATTGGATTAGGAGTAGTTCTGTTAGCAGCTGAGCCCGTACCTTTACATTGTGACAATAACGGGGCTATAGTACAGGCTAAGGAACCGCAGTCTCATCAACGATCCAAGCATGTACTTCAAAGATTCATCTTATTCGCGAGATCATACATCGTGGCGATGTGAAGATCGAGAAGATTGCATCAGATGATAACATTACAGATCCACTGATGAAGGCTATTTCTTAGTAAAAGTTTGAGCGACATGTAAATAGTTCAGGTGTTAGATACTTGAGTGATTGGTTATGAGCCAAGTGAGAGATTGTTGGAAAATTATGACCCATAGCATCACTATTTGTAATAAACATTGTGTTTTTGTACAAATTAACTATGTCAAAAAAGGAAATTGTTATTTTATCATTATTGTAATTGGATTACTTGGATATATATAATGATAAAAGTCCATATGGTTAAATCAGAGTAATAAGATATGAGATAGTATTAATCCTTGAATGATTTAATCATTAGATATCCCTAGTCGTAGTGTTATCGAGACTAGATATCGATAATACGTAATAGATTAGTATTGTACTTGTGCGCGTTATGGAAGCTTAACTGTATAGTTCTCATATGTTTAATTATTAGATACTTATGCAAGTGTGATAAGAGGTTCTGTTAGCCGTTGGATCGGGAACAGATCACTTTGGATAGACCCACTCGGAATCCCATTGCGAGTATGACTATGTGTCTATGGGAATCTGAATCAGGGTAGATGTATGTGATCTTTAACCTGATACTTACGTCCCTAGTACTTGCGACAATCAGTTTGCTTTGGTATTAGTCGTCTGGAGCGTTTAACAGGTTTTGTGTACTCATGTACTAGTTTTACTGAGAATCATAGTGTATTGGATGTGATGTCAAGATGAGAGTATCACATCATTCATATGGAGATGATGGTCACACATGATACAGTAATAGTACTCTTAAAAGCTGCAGCTATTGGGAAAGTATGATTAGATCATGACTTTCTGATTACAGAGACTAGTTACTCGTGATCCGATATAGGCTTCGTACGGGGTAGACACAGAGTAGCCCTTGGCCTAGCATGTGAGATCTAATACTGGGTTGTATTACGCATTATATTAGTATTACTACGCCTGATACAGATAGTATTCCTCTGCGGATATTTCTGGAGAATTAGATAGGAACGGTGTTTTGCTAAAAGCCAATCATGTCTTGTAAATCGGTGAGAACGTGGTACGGGGTACGCACTTGTCGGATATTTCGACAACCGGATTTATTGCCAACATATCCAAGAATCTCTTAGGTCTCTTCCCAAAGATTCACCAATGATATTGACTCGAATAGAATTAGCCTGAGATTAATTATGAGAGAGAAAATTAATATGGGATTAATTACGGCAAGAATTAATCTGGGATTAAATTCGTATAGAAGAGAGAACACGATTAATTTAGAATTAATCTCTAAAATAAATTTAATAGTTAAATTGGATTTTTCTATTTAATGTATTTATTTGGGCTAAAATAATATATGAGATATATTAATTGCAATTGGATTTCAATACGAAATTAAAATTGGATTTTAATTCGAGCAAACGAATTAATTTGGAATTAATTCGTAAGTGACTATCGTAATAATTTTACGAGGCATAATTATTTAATTAAATTAGATTTAATTTTTTAGTGACAGAAAATTCGTTTAATCAGATTAAACGAACCCGGGCCTAAAGCTTAGTTGTGAGTTGGAGAAGCCAACTTAAATTTTGAATTTAAAGTGGTGGGACCCACTTCACTTATATCAACTTGTCAAAAGTATGATGTGAGTGGTTGGCAAAATTAAATGACTAGCTTTTTCTTTTCACCAACCTAGTTTTTAGAAAAATAATACAACAACTTGGTTTTGGAAACCAAACAACACAACACACAAAAGAACTTGCTCTTTACAAAGGGAAAAAAAATTATTTCAAATTTTTCACAAAAGCTAGCACTTTGAGAGTTGAATGAGGTGTTAGGGAAACTCACCCAAGAGTCCAAACAACAAAGACAAAGCTTGGAGCTTCATCTATTAAAGAAATTTTGGAAATTTCTCACCGATCAATGTAAGTTTTTCTGTAATTTTTACTTGATAATTCACACACAAATCATCTTTATAGATCTTGTGGCATGTGTAGGATACTAACAGCCATCTCTCCATCTCTACCATCTCTTTTATCTAACTTCAAGTTTTCTTCCCACTTTTTCATCTCATTTCTGAACCAGGCTTTCATATGGTTATCAGTGCTGTCGCATTGTCTCCCGTGGACTTCTTCACGCCTGCTGCCCCGTGCATGACATGTGCCGTGACTGGACACCTCTCGATCCCCTCCATCATTTCTTCTATCTTCCCCCTTCTTAGAGCGTGGGCTGTTAGTGGAGGATTCTGGCGTTTGCCTCTCCTCTTCTTCTTTCCACATTCTTTCCATCTGTAAGCCTCTGGCTATCACTACCGACCTCACCCTATGGGGATCCTTCCTCCCGGGTTTATCGTCCCCGCTTAGGTCAATAACTCTTTTTTCCTTCCACTATCTCATTTCTCCTCTGACTTGGACCAGCCTTCATCCTTTCATTATTCATCTTTTTCAGTCTTTCCAACTTCTCCATTATGGCCTTCATTAGGGTCTGTCTCAACCTCTATATTTTTTCTTATGCTTTCTTCCATTCTTCATATCCACTCTATTGTTGAACTTTCCGATGATCTATAGTTCCCGTCTTCTTCCATCGTCTCACCATGCAAGCTATTTTTTGTTTGATCCCCATAGACGGCGGTAACAGTTGACAATTGATTTTCGTCCTAAGGGCGGTTTCGAGATAACTCCCCCAAGATAATCCTCCTTCAACCTTGAATTTGTTTGGTTATGGGAGACCAAAAACAAATGTAACAAAAGACAACACACATAAAAGATCAATAAGAGGTTTACGTGGTTCGGCGGAGCAAATCCAGCCTACATCCACAGCCATAAAGTGGTATATTGCTTTTTATTACCAAACCAGGCTTGACCGACCTGTTTTTTGGAAGGTCTAAAAAGAACCGAGTGGTTTGCTTTCTTTGTATTATTTCTTACAAGTAATGCTTGATTACGCCCAAAAATAACTTGCGGTTATCGCAGTATAGTGGGTTGTCGATTCCTCAGAGAGATGGTTACGGGAACTAATTTACTCAAACAAAAATATTAACGGCAAATAAATAAAACGATGGAATTGATAATTAAAGTAAAGATAAATAAAATAATGATAAGACTAATTTCTAAGGTAATTAATGATTATTTTCACTATGTTAATAGCAAACAAAAGTCATCATTACGAGTTATCTAACGTCGACAATATACCCTCAGGCAATACTGTAGCAGAAGACTAACACATAAAATAATTTTTACCAGTCACAACTAAGTTCGTAAATCACACAGAGAACAAGCATGATTGGATCTATATGAGATTTGACAAAACATAATTTCTGAATTCAAGAATCGAAAGATAATAGAAAATAACAACCATCAATTATATTAAATATTAAAAGGCTCTTAAGAAATTAACAGCATAAATATAGAAATTAAAATACAAGAGTTCATCTTTAACTTTGCCTAGGAGATTAGTTCTCCATTGAAGAAATAGATGTAGCCTAAATAGATTGGAGAGACGTCATGATTTCCTTGAAGTTCTTCGTTCTTCCTCTATATGAATTGTGTTTTTGGCTCTTTTTCTGTGTTTCTCCTCTATTTATCTCTGATTTTCTCCTATTTAGGGTTTGTGACGAAGTTGGATTTATATAGAAAAGTCCTGGAACCCTAAATTGTATTAAAAAAGCACAAGACTGCACCCCTGGAATCACGGTTTCACGTCGCGATGCAGGCTGAGCATCATGACTCGATAGCAGCTTTGCGGAATGCTACAAATGACTAGATCTCCTCGAGTAGATATAAATCGATAGATTATGTGTAACGACCGGTAGTTCTTACTACTGCCCACAGTAATACCGGCACGTACGAAGCAAAGACATGTAAATTAAATTAGGATGGGACTTAAATATATTTATGAGATAAATTTGGAGATGATCGGTAAACTTCTCAAAGTCCGGGGACGAGACTGTATCGTGTTTATTTTGGACCGCCCATAGTATTTTTGGCATAATATTGTCATACGATCTCTGATTTTTATGAATGTTATATCGTTGCAAAGCTTAGACCGAGACCTACAACTTCCGCGTTAATAATTTTCAAAATTTGGACCAGAATTACGTCAAACACGCCATGCAAAATCTGGGTGAATAGTAAATTCGGACCCAAATGATAAAAGCTCCAAATTTCTCCATTTCTCTAGATATTTCTACATTATTCTTTCTATCAATTAAGTCCTACTATAAAAGGGACCTACTATTCACCATTTCTCAAAAGATCAAAAACGTAAATGAGGGAAAGAAAGAAAAGAATGAAACCATGAGGGAAGTAGAAGAAGAAATGAGGAAGGAAGAAGAAAAAGAAAGAATGAAAGAATGAAAGAAAGAAGAAGAGAAGAGAGAGATTATCAAGCAAGTTGAGCATGAGAAATTTGGAAGATGAGGAAGATTCAAGCAAGGAAAGAAAGGTAAAAATCCATGAACCATTTTTCTTTAAATGATGAGTTTAATGATTTGGCAATTGTGTAGTGAAAAGAAACATGAGTATAATGATGATGATGTGGTTCCTTTTGTTTTAAGTCAATAAATAAGACGATAGACTTCATTTGTTTAATTTGGGAGAAATGGATTAAGTTGATAAAGTGAGTAAGAAGATAAATTCTTGTTGAATTAGTAGTTTAGTTGATGAAATAAAATGTAAAATGATGTATGAAAGGTTGGTTTGTAGCTTGGAAGTGTTGAAATGGAAGTAAAGAAATGGGTTATGATGTTGAATGTTTGAATTTGAAATGTTTGAAGAATTATATAGTAATGTCAATTTGATGGATAAATGAGTGAATGATAATGATGAGATGGTAGTTTTAAATGTGTGGAATTGATTTAAATTGGTGGATTGAGTGTTGGAATTGATATGGAGAATTAGGGGTGGAATTGGATAAAATTCGCATAAGAGCAGAAATCCAGAAAAACTGGAAATCGAGCTCGCGTTGCAACGCGCGGGAAGAACCCTTACGTCGCGACACATCACGACAGAAAAATTGGATAATTTTTTTTTAAGTGCCCGAATTGATTTTAGACAATTCCAGTTCCACCCCAGCATAGTTAAGACCATTCTTAGGACCTCAAATCAGTTCTTTAGCTCACATCTCTTGCTAATACAACATAATATGATGAATTACGACTTTACGTGCCTAAAACTAGTAAGTTTAGCTTGGTTCTAGAATTCATCTCGTAGCTTTTGAGTCTTATCAAGCTATTACTTTTAGACCATTGTAGGAAATGCGATATCTTTCAACAAAGCAGTATAGTTCCTTCCAGTTTCCTAGCACAGTGAGTGGACACTTTCTCTTTCTCTTGATCTTTATTTCGCATTTTTATACCAGACTTGCATTTTACGCTTTAGGAAGTTAGAATTTATTATTACAGTATTTCATAAAGTTTACGTTTTAAGCTATATTATGGATACAAATGTTTTCATAACATGATTTTTAAGTTTCGGGCATGAGGTAAAACCTCACCTCAGTATATAACTTGAGATACAATTGGAATTGACCGATACAGAGAACATGTGCACATGTTGAGGACTGAGGGGACACTCTCAGATCCTCCACATGGGCTAGAGGGACGGCGATACGTAACGCCCCTAGACCCCATCCCCAGCTCAAGTTTGTGGCTTGGAGGACGGCGATACGTAACACCCCAAGACCACCAGTTTAGACACAGTAGTGGCATGCTTTGGGGGACGGCAATACGTAACGCCCCAAAGTCATGGATTTGCATTGCTGGCTCCAGTTAGGCATATGGGGGGACGGCGATACGTAACGCCCTCATACGTCCAGGTTTTCAGATAGAGATACAGATTTCAGAAAAGTTTTCAGTTTTCGGATTTCAGGTTTTCAGAACACAATTTTCAGAATATAGATTTTTAGCAAATAGTTTTCAGAAACCAGCTTTTCAAAAAAACAGAGTTTCAAAGACAGATTTCAGAAAGATGAAGTTCAAAAATGGAGTTTTCATGTACATATATTTTTGAAAATATGATTTTGAATTTTGAGAGATTTTTACTTCAGTTTTCAGTTTTTAGTCCACTCACTTAGATCGTATAGCGATCTAACCCCCCTCTACAGTTTTTATTGTTTTGTAGGGATTCCAGAAGGATAAGCTTGGGAGGATAGTACTGATGCAGTCACTAGGGATGGAGTCCACCAGCATTGAGTCATGTAGCATGACAGTCCAGTCAGTGACAAATAAAGATTTCTTGTATACACTAGTATAGTGTGAGTCCTTATGAGCATCTATTAGTAAATATAAAGTAAAGTATTATGAGTACAAAGATATGAGAAGTAAAAGTATTTCAAAATGAGATATGATTTACATGTATAATATTTCATTTGAATAGTTTATAGCACAATTAGAGAGTGAGAGGCTTATGGGGTTAATACTGTTATCCCCTGCCGGTAGCATCTCCAGATCGGGGATGTTACATTTTGGGATTGTAACTCTTTCTAGATCAAAAGTCACAACCTTTTTAAATTTAGTGCTCGACTGATGCTCCTACGTAAGTCTGTTAGGCTCTAAAACATGTTCAATAGCTCCATTCTCCTTGATCCGTTGCTTCCTATTAACAAAGCACAAAATGACTCTAATTAAGATTAAAAAATATGATAATAAAGCTGAGTTAGCAGTGTTCTAAGTACACTTTCGTGCACTTATCACAACCTCTAACCGCTTATTGCTAGTCTCTAAGCAATTCAAGAGTAAAATAAAAAAAAAACTAAATAAATAAAAACTATATAGGCCACTTTCGTAGGGATCACGATTGCATTTAACGTATACAACAAGCCTTTAAACCTCTAGGTGTACCTAGTGGATGAGTTATAGTCTCGTGAGGGCTTACAACGATGACACTAGCAAACGTTATTCAAAACACACAATCATGCAAAAAAAAAAAAAATAATAAATAGTACCAATATTTTCACATAATTTTATCCTCAAAGAATGCCTAGTAATGAAACCAGAGAACCTTCAAAGTACTTAACGTAACTCAAATCCAATACCTTTAATAAATCATCTAAGCCAGACTCACAGAGTGTGTGCGCTAAGGTTCATTTACAGCTTTATTCCCAAGTATGGCAACTTAGTGATTTCGTTTAAAAATTGGGATTGATAGGTGTAGGCATTGCATTTGTGCATATCAGCCCGATGATGAGTCCAGTATGGAGGCACTATCTCTTTAGTTGTGAAATCCGCGGGAAACGGACGTTGGAAGGGTAACATTGGAAATTGGAATTTTTGTTGGATTTTATCTAGTTGTTTGACTTCGGTTGCTTATTGGACTTCCGTTTCAAAGCTTACCTTAGGCCCAAACCCCCATAAACCACTTACCAAACCATAAACCAAATCTAAACACCCAAGCCTACCTAAATGACCAAAGCACATGCCCATGGAGCCTTATTCACACCCATAGCCCTTTTAATTAGGTAAATGCACATTAAACACATGCTTAAATCTTGTAAAATCCCTTTCTAATTAAAAGAAATATCCAAGATCCCTTACCAAATCAAATCCAATCACAATCCTAAATTAGGAGATCTATTCCTTAGGAGACACCAATTAGAATAAATGTCATCATCAATGGAGATTCTATCCTATTTGAATAAGGAAAACCTCCCCTCATTTGCCTATAAAAAGAACCATTCACCACCCTTCACAACCTAGCACACATATCTCATATTCACGCCTAAGACACTCATCCAAGCCTCCCTTGCACGTCCAAGACCTTTTTCCAAGCCCCAAAGCCCCATTGCCGCAGCTTCAAGCCAAGACACCCTAACTTTGCCGTGAACCTTCTTCCACCCTACACCCTTCACGCCCATCACCATAACTCCCTTCTCTTTGCCGCAACTTGAGCCACCTTTCACAGCCCTAATTCACACCAAAACAAGCCTTAACCGCAGTCCTAAAGTTGCACAAAACAGCCCCAAACACTGCCCCTCACTGTATGCCAAAACAGAACCCAAAACGCCCCTCACTACCCACCTAAACTGCCGCATTCTGCCTCCCTGTTCTGCCCAGTTTTTGCTGCAGTTTTAACCCATAAAACAGTCCAGAAAATACCTAAAAAATGCACTAAAAAACTTCACAAAGACCCCTAAAAAATCCCCCAAAATCGTAGCCAATTAGCCCTCCAAACCGCCCAAAATAGTCCCCAAAACGACCAAAATAGTGACCTGAAACGTAGCAGCCAAATAGCAGTGAAACGGACCAAAAAAAGCAGCCTGAACATCAAAACAACAAGGAAAGACGTTGAGTAAACAAATCAGAAAAGTAGCGGACCATTCACCATTCCAACGGACGTGTAACGCCCTTTCTTGAGACGATAAAAGAGGTTAGACCTGAGGGCACCTTTTTACTTATCTTCTTTCGTTTTATTTTATTTATTTTAAAATATTATTGCATGAGAGTCGTTTGAGGCATGATGTGATTGTTGGATGGGTGGAACGTGTGTTCCCTTTTGTGGTATATAGGATGAAAACCCAGACATAAATTCCGTAGCCGAATCTGAATGGACGGTAGTGTGGTTTGTTCTCGGGATACAACGCCACGTACCACTCAAGAGACACATGTTTCGTTCTATCCAAATTTTTATTTAAGCATGTTAGAGTTTATAGGTTATTTATTTATTGTTTTAAGCATGATTTAATTTGGTTTTGTTATTTAATTTCTAAGCATGATTATGTTCTTTTTACACATGATATTTCGTTTAATTTTATTTTTATCTTTAAATAGTTATTTGTTATTTTGTTTTGATGGTTCAATATGCTCGTTGTGTTATATTGCGTGTTTACCATTTAATGACTTATTTTCTAAGCATGCAAACTTAGATTAGGAATTATTTTGATAAATGCATATTAGATCTAAGTTACCTTTGAGTATATACATTGCCTAGATTCGTTAGTTTATTGCACAAATCATATCATCACAAGTGGCATAAGTAAGGGACCATTCCGAACCCAACGGTTTGATGTCTTCCATTGCGAGGGGTAAGTGCGGCCTTAAAATATTTTTCCGGTTCACACCGGGTGGCGACTCCATTATTCTCCGGTTTAGTCCCCCGCGGGCTACTTCGTACTCCCACTAGGCCGTGAGCCTATAACAGCATGCATCGCCCAAGTTCTGTGTCCTACAGTCTGGTGACACTACTATTCTCCAGTTTAGCCCCTGCGGGCTACTCCGTACTCTAAATAGGCTGCGAGCCTAGAACAGCATGCTTGTAGGACACAGAACTTGGGCGACGCATGCTGTTCTAGACTCAGGGCCTAGTTGAGAATACGGAGTAGTCCACGGGGAACTAAACCGGAGAATAATGGAGTCGCCACCCGGTGTGAACCGGGACAAAGGTTTAAGGCCGCACTCACCCCTCGCAAGGGAAGACCTCAAACTGTTGGGTTCGGAATGGTCCCTTACTTATGTCATTGTGATGATATAATTTGTGCAATAAATCAATCGCATCTACTCAATAATCATGTTCAAAGGTCACTTAGATCTAACATGCTTCCGTAAAATAAATCCTAATCTAAGTTTACATGCTTGAAAGTAAGTCGTTAAACAACAAACACGCAATATCACACATCGAACATATTGAGCCATCAAACCAACATAAACAAATAATTACTTGAACATGAATATAAACTAAACTAAACATCATGCATAACCAATAAAGAAACAACATGCCTAAATAACGTAATCAAGCTTTAAAATCAAATAACGAAACTAAATTAAATCATGCTTAAAATAATAAATAAACAACCTAGAACTATGACATGCTCAAATACAAATTTGGATGAGACGAGATACGTATATCTTAAGTGGTACGTGGCGTTGTATCCCGAGTGCAGACCATACTACCGTCCATTCGGAATCGGCTATGGAATTTACGTCCGGGTTTCCATCCGATATACCACAAAAGGGAACACATATCACGCTCATCCAACAATCACATCATGCCTCAAACGACTCTCATGCAACAATATTTTAAAATAAATAAAGTAAAATGAAAGAAGATAAGTAAAAAAGGTGCCCTCAGGTCTAAACTCTTTTGTCGTCTCAAGAAAGGGCGTTGCACGTCCGTTGGAAGGGTGATTGATCCGATTCTTTTTCGATTTGTCTACTCAACATCTTTCCTCATTGTGTTGATGCTTGGGCTGCTTTTTTAAGTCCGTTTCGTTGCTGTTTCACGGCTGCATTTCAGGTCGTTGTTTTGGTCGTTTTGTGGACTGTTTTGGGTGATTTGGGAGGCCAAAGGGGTGCGGTTTGTGGTGATTTTTAGGGGGGTTTTGTGCAGTTTTTAGTACAATTTTTAGGTGTTACGGGGACTGTTTTGAGGGCTAAAATCACCGCAAAACCGATCAGGTCAGTGGGCTGATTTGCGGCAGTAAAGGTGCAGTGCAGTGAGTGTTTTCTGGACTGTTTGGGCGTGAATGGCAGGGCAGTGTTTGGAGGGTGTTTTGTGCGACTTTAGGGGTGTGTAGGGGACTATTTTTGGTGTGCGTTGGGGCTGTGAATGGTGGCTAAGATGCGGTAATGGAGGCTTGTGTTTAGGGCTTGGGCGTGAATGGTGCAAGGGTGAAGGATGGTGCACGGGAATGAAGGGTATTCTTGGCTTGATGATTCGGCAATGGTGGCTTGAAGGGGAACTTTGGGGCATGCAAGGGAGGCTTAAAAGAGTGCTTTAGGCGTGCTTGAGGGATATGTGAGCTAGGGTTGTGAATGGTGGTGAGGGGCTCTTTTTATAGGCAAAGGGTGAAGGCTTTCCTTATACGACAAGGAATAGGATTTCTCATTGATGGTGACATCTCCTAATTTGTATCTCACAAGGAATGGATCTCCTAATTTAGGATGGTGATTGGATTTGATTTGGTAGGGATTTGATTTGATTTCTTTTATTTAGGCAAGGATTTTGTAAGATTTAAACATGTGATAAATATGCATTTACTTAAATAAAAAGGCATTTGGGCGTGAATCACATCCCTTGGGCGTGGACTTGGTTTGACTTAGTAGGCTTGGGTATTTTGGGTTTGGTAAGTGGTCTATGGGGGTTTTGGGCCTGAGATAGGCTTTGAAACGGAAGTTCAACAAGCAACCGAAGCTAAACAACTTGGATAAATCCACCAAAAATTCTGTTTTCCAACTTTACCCTTCCAACGTCCGTTTCCCGTGACTTTCATGACTAAAGAGGTAGTTGTCTCCATACGAGACTCATCATCGGGCTGATATGTAAAAATGCAATGCCTACAGTTGCCCCCACTTTGATGGGACTTGTGTAGTTTGTGACGATGACAATTCCTATGAAAGTATGTGCAATGCATTTTTACTTACCTGGCTCGCCAGCTGCCACATGGTCCGCCTGCTGTGTTGAGTTGATAGTGCTAAACCCCGTACCTAGAGTGTCGCGGTTGCGTCTCCATACATAGAGTGCCGCAGTGATGTTGTTGTTGTCTGAGTGCTAACCCCGTACCTAAGGTGTCGCAGTGACGCCTCCGTACCTAGAGTGCCATAAATGCCTGAATGCTAACCCCGTACCTAGGTGTCGCAGTGACGCCTCCGTACATAGAGTGCCACAAATGTCTGAGTGCTAACCCCGTACCTAGGGTGTCACGGTGATGTCTCCGTACCTAGAGAGCCATAAATGTCTGAGTGCTAACCCTGTACCTAGGGTGTCGCAGTGACGCCTCCGTACCTAGAGTGCCACAAATGTCTGAGTGCTAACCCCGTACCTAGGGTGTCGCAGTGACGTCTCCGTATCTAGAGAGCCACAGATGTCT
The DNA here is from genome assembly GCA_019454045.1 of Zanthoxylum bungeanum. Classification (NCBI taxonomy): domain Eukaryota; kingdom Viridiplantae; phylum Streptophyta; class Magnoliopsida; order Sapindales; family Rutaceae; genus Zanthoxylum; species Zanthoxylum bungeanum. Next base: position 436,105 of record SKCR01006517.1, read on the forward strand.
GGATGCTAACCCCGTACCTAGGGTGTCGCAGTGACGCCTCCGTACCTAGAGTGCCACAAATGTCTGAATACTAACCCCGTACCTAGGGTGTCGCAGTGACGTATTTATACCTAGAGAGCCATAAATGTCTAAGTACTAACCCCGTACCTAGGGTGTCACGTTGACGCCTCCGTACCTAGAGTGCCACAAATGTCTGAGTGCTAACCCCGTACCTAGGGTGTCGCGGTGACGCCTCCGTACCTAGAGTGCCACAAATGTCTGAATGCTAACCCCGTACCTAGGGTGTCGTAGTGACGCCTCCGTACCTAGAGTGCCACAAATGTCTAAATGCTAACCCCGTACCTAGGGTGTCGCAGTTGATATCTCCATACCCGGAGTGCCACAAATGTCTGAGTGCTAACCCTATACCTAGGGTGTCGCAGTGACGCCTCCGTACCTAGAGTTCCACGAATGTCTGAGTGCTAACCCCGTACCTAGGGTGTCGCAGTCGATATCTCCATACCCGGAGTGCCGTACCTGGCAAAACTGATCTGATGTCTCCATACCCGGAGTGTCGTATCTAGCTGATTTGATGTCTCCATGCCCGGAGTGCCGTACCTGGCTGAACTGATCTGATATCTCCATACCCGGAGGGCCGTACCTGGCTGATCTGATGTCTCCATACCCGGAGTGCCGTACTTGGCTGAACTTGATCTGATACTGCTATACCCGACAGAAACTGATACTGAACTGACGTGGGCTTCGCCCCCAGAATGCCATACCCGGCAGAACTAATACTGAACTGATGTGGGCCTGGCCCCTAGAATGCTATACCCGGCAGAAACTGATGCTGATACTCTTTTTCAACACACTGTAGTGCCTCTCTTCGAGATAATCTTGACAGCTAAACATATTTTTGTCCTCAATGGGTGCTTCGCGTCAAAGTCAAAGAATCTTCAAAGTACTCGACACACTCAAACCTAATCTTCTGAACGGGTGATCTGAACTAGACTCCTAGTGTGTGTGCGCTATGGCTCTTTCGTAGCTTATTCCTTAAGTCAGACAACTTGATGATTTCGCTTCGGAGAATCGGATCAGTGGGTCTAACCAACCTGGATGTCTGGGTCATGTTCTGTGATTACTGTAACATACTCAACATGATATGGTCTTCTTTTATTGCATCGTCTCTTTCTTTTCATTTTGGACTTCTCTTGTTTCTTTCTCTTTTTTTTTTCTTCTTTCTCTTTCTTTTTTCTTGACACACCTACCCTTTACGGTAGCATTTCTCCTCATAGTGGTCCTAATACACGCCCATGGGTAGCTTCACGCTTATTGGTTATAGGTGGTCTATTTTCTTTTCATTGCAGAGACTTTTCTTTCTTTATTTTCCAACCATATCATGTATCGTAGCAAAGGCAAATCAGTGTGGACATCCAGGCAAACGGTCATTCACCGATCCATCATCTCTTCAACTAGTCATCTCATCAACCGCTCAGGCTTCTACTGTTGAGATACCTTTATCAAGTGCTTTATGAGTCTAGCCGAGATCAATCCATTCCGAGTACCAGATAAGAGCGCGTCTCGCACTTCTCGTTTCTAAGGCTTCTCCCTACAGCACACAATGTCATCACCGGACATATGTATAACCATCAAAGACTTCTTTCTCACTCTTTTTTTTACTCACTCACTCCAAGGAATTCTTCCTCAATGTGGGCTTCGCCTCGGGATCTATACCCGAAACTCAAACTCAAAATGGGATCACCATCTGAATCTTAACACCGATGTAGACCTCAACTCTAGGATTTCTACCCAAACTCAATATAATGCTTTCGCTATTCTGATTGGCTGCGAATATAAAACAAAAACACAAAACACGCAAAAAGGAATGCAATAATGGGTTATGTGTGTGCATGCATGCATGAGTTCTCTTTATCCCGTTGGGTTAGGTCTTCTGCGGGTGACTATTCAGTCTTCTGTCCCTCAGGCAAAATACAGCTTCAATCTGTCAACATTGATTGGCTCAGTGAACTCGTTCCCTTTCAAGTCCGACAGTCTCACTGCTCCATTTCCCATTACCTTCTGAACAATGTAGGGTCCTTCCCAATTTGGCTTGAACTTTCTTCTCGGGTCTGTTGTCGATGGCATTGACTGCTTAAGTACCAGATCACCTTTCTTGATCTTGGTAGGACGCACCTTCTTATTAAATGCTCGAGCCAACCTCTTCTGATATATCTGCATGTGATGCAAGGACTTCATCCTCTTCTCATCCATCAATGCTAACTGCTCAAACCTCTATGAGGTCCATTCTCGTTCAGGCAAATCTGCTTCTGCTAATACCCGTATGGACTGTATCTCAACTTCCACCGGCAGTACCGCTTCCATTCCATGAACCAAAGAGAAAGGCGTAGCTCCTGTCGCTGTCCTCACAGAAGTTCTGTACCCCCACAAGGCATATAGAAGCTTATCAGCCCAATCTTTATAATTCTATGTCATCTTCGCCAAAATCATCTTTATTGTCTTGTTGGCTGCCTCGACTGCCCCATTAGCCTGCGGCCTGTATGGTGAGGACTTATGATGGCGTATTCCATACTTCTGTAGCATTGCCTTGGTTTCTCCCTGAAATTGGACTCCATTATCCGTTACCACATGATGCGGCATACCATACCGAAAAATGAGATTCCAAGCTATAAACTTCGCCATCTGCTTTGCTGTAACATTACAGAATGATTCGGCTTCTACCCACTTTGAGAAGTAGTCCACGGCCACTATTATAAAGCGATGCCCATTCGATGCATTCGGTCGAATCTCTCCGATCATATCTATTCCCCAAGCTGAGAAAGGCCATGGTTCTGACAGCCCATGTAATTCTGTGTGCGCCAGATGATTCAAATTACTGTGTGCTTGACAATCGTGACAGTGCTTTACCAGCTTCGCGCAGTCGGCTTCCATGGTTGACCAGTAAAAGCCTTGTCTCACAATCTTGCGGGACAAGTTCAATCCGTTCATATGTGGTCCACAGACACCTGCGTGCACTTCTTCCATTATCTTCTGAGTTTCTTCCTTTCTCAAACATTTAAGTTGAATACCATTGGCCTACCTCTTGTAGAGTTCGCCCTTCAAACTCACATACTGAGAAGCCAGTTTCTAAATGGTTATTCTATCCTTTCTGTTAGCTTCTTCCGGGAATTCTCATCATTCCAGATACCTTTGAATATCATGATACCACGGTTTTCCATCATCGACCTCCACTTCCAAGATTCTACCTATCTCATAGACTGGCTTGCTTGCCGTTGTCAACACAAGCGGTCTCATCACCAGTTTCTCTGGATTTTCCCAAGTTGCGGCCAATGTTGCCAATGCATCTGCCATCTGATTTTCTTCCCGCGACAAGTGTTGAAATTTGCAGTCAGGGATAGTCTGTGCCAGACTTCTGAGATGGAACAAGTACGACTTCAACCGTTCTTCCTTTAGCTCCACTCTCCTTGCATCTGTCAGATCACCAACATTGAATCCACATAGACTTCCACATTCTTAGCTCTCAAGGCTATTAATGTCGTTAATCTGAATGCACATGCTTCGTACCCAGCCATGTTGTTAGTCACTTCGAATGTCAATCTCTTGGCCATAGGCAAAGTTTCCCCCTCAGGGGTGACTATTACAATTCTGATTCCAGCTCCTTTGCAGTTCACTGCTCCGTCAAAATACATCTTCCATCCTTGGACTGCTATAGCTTTGATTTCTTCGTCGGGGAACTCAAACTTGTACTGATCCCCTTCAACAGGTTGTAAGGCCAGGAATTCACCACGGCTCACCCTTTGATTACCTTTGAAGTGAGGTACTCGATGTCAAATTCAGTCAGCAGTACTAACCATCTGCCCAGCTTTCCAACTAGTGAAGGTACCGAATGTAGATACTTCAAAGGATTCTCCTTTGCGACCACTTGGATCTTGTAAGACTGGAAGTAGTGGCGTAATTTCCTGGACGCCCATACTACTGCTAGATAAATCTTCTCCACTTCCTGATAGCGGGCTTCGTACGGAAGCAACTTCTTACTGAGGTAATAGACATCATGCTCTACTCCTGTCTCATCGGCTTGTACCACCATCGCCCCCAGTGCTTCAGGTTCAATAGCCAAATAAAGTACCAAAGGTCTGCCCTGTCTCGGAGGTTTAAGAACAGGAGGCTTCACCAAGTATTCCCTGATTCTGTTGAATGCTTCCTGACACTGCTCGTTCCACTTTACCGGCTGATCTTTCCTCAACAACTTGAAAATGGGCTCACATATTGACGTCAGCTTGGCAATGAACCGACTAATATACTGGATTTTCCCTAGGAAGGCTCTAACTTCTTTCTCTGTCTTTGGTGCCGGCATTTCTGTAATAGCCTTGATCTTTTCAGGATCCACTTCTATTCCACCCATTCCTACTGTGTGCCCGAGTAGTTTACCCGATGTTACTCCGAATACACACTTCTTAGGATTTAACCACAAGTTGTACTTGTCCACTCATTCAAGGAACTTTTCCAACGCTTCTATATGCCCGTCTCTTGTCTCTGACTTGAACATCATGTCATCTACGTATACCTCAATTTCCTGATGCATCAGGTCGTGAAACAAAGTGGTTGCCATCCGCTGATAAGTGGCTCCGGCATTCTTAAGCCCAAATGGCATCACCTTGTTGCATTAAGTACCCCATTCTGTAACAAAGGCAGTCTTGTGCTTATCTTCTTCAGCCATAAGCACTTGGTTGTATCCTGAAAACCCATCTCCAAATAAGTACATGGAAGACAACACCGCATTATCCACAAGCACATCTATATGCGGTAAAGGAAAGTCATTCTTTGGGCATGCCTTATTAAGATCTCTGTAGTCGACACATATTCTGACTTTACCATCTTTCTTCGGCACAGGCACGATGTTGGCCAACCACTCGGGATATTTCACTAATTCCAAGAATCCCACATCTATTTGCTTCTTAACCTCCTCTCTGACCTTCTCGGCCTATTCGGGTCTCATCCGTCGGAGTTTCTGCTTCACATGCTTCATATTCGGATATGTTGGTATCACATGCTAGGCAATACTTCTATCCACCCCAGGCATGTCCTCATAAGACCAAGCAAACACTTTGGCATATTTAATCAATATCTCTTCTAAGTTCTTCCGCTCTTCGGTGGTAACTTCATTCGCAATCAAGATTTCCTTGGGGCTCTCAGGCGTACCAAGGTTGAATGCATTCGTTTTGACGGAGTTGATATCGAATATGTAAGTCCTGCAAGTTAGAAAGTGGAGACTCAGTCAAGTAAGCAGAATTATTGTCTTTATTGCCAACAACAAAAGAAGTACACTCAAACAAATCTGGAAGGAAAATATCCTCATCCTCTACAGATATTTCTCCCTCTACAACAGGATCCTTCTCAGGTTTCTTCTCTTCCTCGAGTGTTAGGGTCTCCAGCTTCATGAGTTCTTCCTCCCACTTCTCATCCTCTTTCTTTGCAACTTCTCCCGCCAACGGCTTTTCACCAAGCACATCCTGAAAAATCTCGAATCCGGGTACCACAATCCCGTTGAATTCCACCGGATCGGGTTCTCCTTGATACCCCGAGGCCTTAACAAAGCACTCCATCAGCTTTAGCCCTTTCTTCTGGGCCTTGGGCTTGTCCTCATTAGAACGGTATCCCAAACCCTTCCGAGTATTCTGCCCTTTGAAATCTGGCAATGTCGAACCCTGGCCTGGCTCAAACTTCATCTTCTCCATAATTCGGGCTACCTTGGGATCCACCCACTCCTCAAAAGTTGCCGACACTTGGAACCTTGTGAAAGGTTGTATTTCCAAAGCGGCTACAGCATTATCCACCTCGGCTCGGATAGTGACAATTGTCCCGTCATAAGGGAACTTGATCATCTGATGTAAAGTAGAGGGCAAGCCCCCAAGCTTATGGAACCAGGGCCTTCCCAACAACAAAGCAAAAGTGGCTGGGATATCCAGCACAGTGAACTCCACTTCATCCTCAACTGGACCAACCTTGACTATCGCGGCAAAAGTACATTCGACTCCTCGCTTGCTATCATCATAGACTTTGATAGTCATGTTAGAAGGACTCAACTTAGTTGGCTTAATACCCAGCCTTGCCAGAATTTTCAATGGGCATACATTGATGGAAGAGCCATCATCCACCATCACGCAAGAAGTCTTCTTGCCCCTTACCTCAGCTCGGGTGAACAAGGGCTATTGTGGTTTCTTCCCTCGGTAAGAAGTTCTTCGTCAGAGAAGGTTATTTGCAAGGCCTCTTTCTGCAATGACACACCCCACAAACATCGTTGGATTAGCATCCTCGGGTACCACTATTTTGCTCAGGGCTTCTACCATAGCCCGCGGGTGTTCTCTAGATGCACACAACAACTCCCAGATAATCAAGTGTGCTCGGGTCTTCTTCAGTTGTCGTAGCACTATGTCTCCCTTAACAGGCTCAGTATTCTCAGCCGCTTCTCGGCCGTCTGTCAGCACCTTCTTTCCCTTGTTGGCAGTATCATTGTAAAAGCGCCCACTCAGGGTCATGCCTTTCACTTCTTCTTCCTCACCACCACTTGAGAAGTCTTCCCAGAAATCCTTCTTTTGTTCCGCCTCATCTTCACTATTACTGTCCCAAATACCGAGGCAAAAGGCTGTTTGGTCAAAGGTTCGGAGGACAAGGTCTTCCGGCAGGCCAGAGTTGATCATGTAAGTAGGTGGGGGGAACATAGTGATAATTGGGGTAGGGGATTGCGGTGAGTGTTTTGGTTGTTCTTTTTCAGGGTCGGAATCTTGTGGGAGTCTATTAGGTCTTGGACTTCGTGGCGAAGCTGGGCACAGTTATCGGTGTCATGGCCATATTGTTTGTGGAAATGGCAGAAGCGGCTCATATTTAGGTTTGATGGGGGAGGATTTTGGAGTGGTTTTGGTTCTAGGGGTTTTAACAGCCCTTGCCTCAGTAGCTTCTCCAGTACCTTGGACAAAGGTTTGTCCAAGTTAGAAAAAACACCTATCTTTATGGCCGCAACCTCCGCAGTAACAGGCTTAGCACCTGAGGATCCTCCGACAGCCCTCCTGTTCAGACTATAGAACTTCCTATTCTTGGCTTCCTCTTCCTCAATATCCATTACAGTTTCTCTCAGTTGGCGGAAATCCGCAATCATCAAAGTCATTCTCCTCAGTTTACTATAGATCGATGGTTTAGTCCATTTGATGATCATTTTTATCTGATCATTCTCAGAAGGCCTGGTCTGCCTCTTTAAAAGTTGGCTTCTCCAACGTTCAACGTACTCCTTAAAGCTCTCTTCAGGCTTTTGCTTAGTATTCTCCAAGTCGCGGAGTGACAGGTCGATCTATAAGTCAGTAACATACTTCTTCAAGAAGGCATCAGCCAACTCCCTCCAATCTTCTTTAATCTTCTTCTCAAGGCTATGATACCAAACCACAGGTGATCCATCGAGTGACATCCCGAACATTTTCTGGACTTGGCACTGAGATAGGCCAACTAAACTCATCACTGAGACATATTATCGTAAATGGACCCTCGGGTCCCCATTCCTATTAAACTTTACGATGTCAGGCATTTTGAACTGCGCGGGCAACTGCTCCTCAAAGGTCATTGAATCATAATCCAGTAGGTCCTCATGTTTCCCCCTCATCTTACGGGTGACAGACTCCATCTGATCACGGATCCTTTGCATTTCAGCCTGAGTCCCAGCTATCCTACCAGTGGCATAGTCAGCCAGATCATCATCAAATATCGGAGCATCATCATTCAATTCATTCGGAGGGCTCTCCCGTCGCTCATTCTCAGATCCTCCCGCAGCGTAGGGCACAGCCATATTAGACATGGCAGCAGTCAGAGCTTGCAGTTGTTCAGTCATTTTGGTGAAGTTAGCTTCTATCTGATCCATTCTGGACCCCTCGTTGACGGATTTACTCATATTCGCTGAAGGTCTTTTGACTAATCTCCCCTCTTCTCTAACCCAACGGGAATCTATGTTGCCTCTTTTAAGGCCACGTGTCAGTGCATATGTGTGTGATGCATGTAATATATATAAATAAAAGAAAGAAACTTTAAACTACTTGGCCCATTGTCATTTTCAAGTATTCAATCACACCATTGCGCGGTGCAAACTTGTCCCAGTTGAAAAGGCTGAACAGGTTTACACTTTGCGGTGATATGGCTAAATAACTTCAAATGATAAGAGGCCCATTCACAAAATGGCCCACCGGTATTTTAGAAGCTTTTGGCCCAACTGTCAAAGGACATGAACTCGTCCCAGTTTAAATGGGCCAACAAGTTCTCATCTTTTGACAAAAGGTCCAACTGGATCCAAATGACGGCGGTCCAACACATTAATATAAAATAAATAAGTTCTACTGGTTCTTTATGACTAAGGTTCACGAGTGGGTTCATGAGGCGCGGACAAAGGCTCTCGATGACGAAGGCTTGCCCACAACTAGGACTCCCCACTCAAGGGTTCAAGCGACCAAGTGAGCGTGCCTTTTTTATACCTTAGGGTACGTGCCAACGAGTTACGGTGTGTGAGATAACTGTCGAATGGATTTCCCGTTGTAGATTCCCCAGAGGGAGGGTGGAGCGAGTCTCTTAAGTACCCAAGCCTCTTAGGCTCTTATCGCTTGGTGACAGGAATAAACAACGAGTCCTCCAAACTAGTTTATCACAACAAGCTACGAGTAATGATTATCTAGGTGCCTTCACAGCTTTTCCTCGAAATGTAGTGAATGAAGGAAGACACCCAACCATCACCTAGCTTTAACAAAGCCTTTGATTAACCCTCAACCCACTACAGACACGGTCAACTAATGCACAAATTATACACAACACAAGACATGATTTCGAGGCCGATTCTCTATCCCCAGTGGAGTCGCCAGACTGTAGGACACAGAACTTGGGCGACGCATGCTGTTCTAGACTCAGGGCCTAGTTGAGAATACAGAGTAGTCTGCGGGGAACTAAACCGGAGAATAATGGAGTCGCCACATGGTGTGAACCGGGACAAAGGTTTAAGGCCGCACTCACCCCTCGCAAGGGAAGACCTCAAACCGTTGGGTTCGGAATGGTCCCTTACTTATGTCATTGTGATGATATAATTTATGCAATAAATCAATCGCATCTACTCAATAATCATGTTCAAAGGTCACTTAGATCTAATATGCTTCCGCTAAATAAATCCTAATCTAAGTTTACATGCTTAAAAGTAAGTCTTTAAACAACAAACACGTAATATCACACATCAAACATATTGAGCCATCAACCAACATAAATAAATAATTACTTAAACATGAATATACACTAAACTAAACATCATGCATAACGAGTAAAGAAACAACATGCCTAAATAACGTAATCAAGCTTTAAAATCAAATAACGAAACTAAATTAAATCATGCTTAAAATAATAAATAAACAACCTAGAACTATGACATGCTCAAATACAAATTTGGATGAGACGAGATACGTGTATCTTAAGTGGTACGTGGCATTGTATCCCAAGTGCAGACCATACTACCGTCCATTCGGAATCGGCTATGAAATTTACGTCCGGGTTTCCATCCGATATACCACAAAAGGGAACACAAATCCCGCTCATCCAACAATCACATCATGCCTCAAACGACTCTCATGCAACAATATTTTAAAATAAATAAAATAAAATGAAAGAAGATAAGTAAAAAAGGTGCCCTCAGGTCTAACCTCTTTTGTCGTCTCAAGAAAGGGCGTTGCACGTCCGTTAGAAGGGTGATTGATCCGATTCTTTTCGATTTGTCTACTCAACATCTTTCCTCATTGTTTTGATGCTTGGGCTGCTTTTTTAAGTCTGTTTCGTTGCTGCGTTTCAGGTCATTGTTTTGGTCTTTTTCTGGACTGTTTTGGGTGATTTTGGGGGCCAAAGGGGTGCGGTTTTTGGTGATTTTTTGGGGGTTTTGTGCAGTTTTTTTAGTGCATTTTTAGGTGTTTCGGGGACTGTTTTGAGGGCTAAAATCACCACAAAACCGATCAGATCAGTGGGCTGATTTGCGCGGCAGTAAAGGTGCTGTGCAGTGAGTGTTTTCTGGACTGTTGGGCGTGAATGGAAGGGCAGTGTTTGGAGGGTGTTTTGTGCGACTTTAGGGGTGTGTAGGGGACTGCTTTTGGTGTGTGTGGGGATGTGAATGGTGGCTAAGATGCGGCAATGGAGGCTTGTGTTTAGGGCTTGGGCGTGAATGGTGCAAGGGTGAAGGATGGTGCACGGCAATGTAGGGTATTCTTGGCTTGATGATTCGGCAATGGAGGCTTGAAGGGGAACTTGGGGTGTGCAAGAGAGGCTTAAAAGAGTGCTTTAGGCATGCTTGAGGGATATGTGAGCTAGGGTTGTGAATGGTGGTGAGAGGCTCTTTTTATAGGCAAAAGGGTGAAGGTTTTCCTTATATGACAAGGAATAGGATTTCTCATTGATGGTGACATCTCCTAATTTGTATCTCACAAGGAATGGATCTCCTAATTTAGGATGGTGATTGGATTTGATTTGGTAGGGATTTGATTTGATTTCTTTTATTTAGGCAAAGATTTTGCAAGATTTAAACATGTGATAAATATGCATTTACTTAAATAAAAATGCATTTGGGTGTGAATCACATCCCTTGGGCGTGGACTTGGTTTGACTTGGTGGGCTTGGGTATTTTGGGTTTGGTTTAGGTTTGGTAAGTGGTCTATGGGGGTTTTGGGCCTGAGATAGGCTTTGAAATGGAAGTTCAACAACAACCGAAGCTAAACAACTTGGATAAATCCACCAAAAATTATGTTTTCCAACTTTACCCTTCCAACGTCCGTTTCCCGCGACTTTGATGACTAAAGAGGTAGTTGTCTCCATACGAGACTCATCATCGGGCTGATATGAAAATACAATGCCTACAATGCGTCGCCCAAGTTTTGTGTCCTAAAATCTGACGACTCCACTGGGGATATAAAATCGGCCTGAAATCATGTCTTGTGATGTGTATAATTTGTGCTTTAATTGATCGTTTCTATAGTGGGTTGAGGGGGTTAATCAAAGGCTTTGTTAAAGCTAGGTGATGGTTGGGTGTCTTCCTTCATTCACTACCTTTCGAGGAAAAGTTGTGAAGGCACCTAGATAATCATTACCCGCAGCTTTTTGTGATAGACTAGTTTGGAGGACTCGTTGTTTATTCCTGTCACCAATCGATAAGAGCATAAGAGGCTTGGGTACTTAAGAGAGCCTCGCTCCACCCTCTCTCTGGGGAATCTAAAATGGGAAATCCATTCGACAGTTAGTCATACACCGTAACTCGTTGGCACGTACCGTAAGGATAAAAAAGGCGTGCTCACTTGGTCGCTTGAACCCTTGAGTGGGGAGTCCTAGTTGTGGGCAAACCTTCGTCAGCGAGAGCCTTTGTCCGTGCCCCATGAACCCACTCGTGAACCTTAGTCATGAAGAACCAGTAGAAGTTATTTATTTTATATTAATGTGTTGGACCGCCGTCATTTGGATCCAGTTGGACCTTTTGTCAAAAGATGAGAACTTGTTAGGCCATTTAAACTGGGACGAGTTCATGTCCTTTGACAGTTAGGCCAAAAGCTTCTAAAATGCCGGTGGGCCATTTTGTGAATGGGCCTCTTATCAATTGAATCATTTAGCCATATCACCGCAAAATGTAAACCTGTTGGGCCTTTTCAACTGGACAGGTTTGCATCGCGTGATGGTGTGATTGAATACTTTAAAATGATAATGGGCCAAGTAGTTTAAAGTTTCTTTTTTATAATTTTATATATTACATGCATCGCACACATATGCACTGACATATGACCTTAAAAGAGGCAACATAGATTCCCGTTGGATTAGAGAAGAGGGGAGATTAGTTAAAAGACCTTCAGCGAATATGAACAAATCCGTCAATGAGGGATCTCGAATGGATCAGATGGAAGCAAACTTCTCCAAGATGACCAAACAACTGCAAGCTCTGACTACCGCTATGTCTAATATGGCTGTGCCCCACGCTGCGGAGGATCTGAGAATGAGAGGCAGGAGAGCCCTCCAAATGGATTGAATGATGATGCCCCGGCATTTGATGATGATCTGGCTGACTATGCCGCTGGTAGGATAGCCGGGACTCAGGTTGAAATGTAAAAGCTCCGTGACCAAATGGAAACGGTTACTCGAAAGTTGAAGGGAAAGAACGAGGACCTATTGGATTATGATACAATGACTTTTGAGGAGCAGTTTCCTGTCCACTTTAAGATGCCAGACATTGCTAAGTTTAATGGGAATAGAGACCCGAGAGTCCATTTGCGGCAGTATGTCTCAGTAATGAGTTCGGTGGGCCTATCACAACTCCAGGTCCAAAAGATGTTCGAGATGTCGCTCGAAGGAGCTCATGTGGTATGGTACCATAGTCTGGAGAAGAAGGTGGAAGGAAGATTGGAGGGAATTGGCTGACTCCTTCCTGAAGCACTATGTCATTGACCTAGAAATCGATCTGTCACTCCGCGATCTGGAAACGTTAAGCATAAGCCTGAGGAGAGTTTTAAAGAGTATGTGGACCGATGGAGAGGTCAGTTGTTGAAGATTCAGACTAGGCCTTCAGAGAAGGATCGAATAAAGATGATTATCAAGGGAACCAAGCCCTCCATCTATGGTAAGTTACGGAGGATGACCTCGATGATTGCAGACTTTAGACAGTTGAGAGAAACTATTATGGATATCGAGGAGGAAGAAGCAAAGAACAGAAAGTTCTATAATCTGAACATAAGAGCTGTTGGAGGATCCTCAGGAACCAGCCTGTTACCGCGGCAGAGGTTACGCTATAAAGAACAGGAATTTCTCTAACCTGGGCAGGCCCATGTCCAAGGTGCTGGAAAAACTAGTAAGGCAAGGACTACTGACGCCTTTGGAAACCAAACCACTCCCAAATCCTCCCCCATCAAACCTAGACATGAACCGTTACTTCCATTTCCACCAACAGCATGGCCATGACACAGATAATTGCACCCGCCTTCACCATGAAATCCAAGACCTAATAGACTCCAGAAAATCCCCGACCCAGAAAAAGAGCAACCAAACACTCACCGTATGAGGCCCATTTGAGTTTGAGTTTCGGGTATAGATCCCGGGGACGAAGCCCACATTGTCAGCAGTAGAGAGGAAGAATTCCTTGGAGTGAGTGAGTGAGTGAGTGAAAAAAAAAAGAGTGAGAGAGAAGTCTTTGATAAATAGATGTATGTCCAGTGATGACATTGTGTGCTATAGGGAGAAGCCTTAGAAACGATAAGTGCGAGAAGTGTTCTCCACCGGTATGCTGAATAGATTGATCTTGATTAGACTCATAAAGCACTTGAATACGGGATCTCAACAGTGGAAGCCTGAGTGGTTGATGAGATGACTAGTTGAAGAGATGGTGGATCAGTGAATGACTGTTTGCTTGGATGTCCACCCTGGATTGCGTACGCTATGATATATAATATGGTCGAGGAAGAAAGAAAAGTCTATGTGACAAAAAATAAAGAAAAAAAAAAAAAACAGGCCGCCTATAACTGATAAGCTTGAAGCTACCCATGGGTGAGTATTAGGATCACCATGAAGAGAAATGCTACCTTAAAGGGTAGGTGTGTGAAGAAAGAAAAAAAAAGAGAAAAGAAGAGTGAAAAAGAAAAAAAAAGAGAGAGAAAGGAGTGAAAAGAATGAAAAGAAAGAGGTAAGAGCAAAACGCCAGAGACCATATCATGTTGAGTATGCTGAAGTAATCACAGAATTTGATTAAGACATCCTGATTGGTTAGACACACTGGTCCGATTCTCCGAGACGAAATCGTCAAATTGGCTTGCTTAAGGAATAAGCTGTGAAAGATCCTTGGCACACACACACTAGGAGTCTAGTTCAGATCACCTATTCAGACGATCGGAGTTGAGCATATCGAGTACTTTGAAGATTCTCTGGCTTTGACGCAAAGCATTCATTGAGGACGAATATATATCTAGCTATCAAAGATTATCTCGAGAGAGGAAATGCAACATGCTAAAAGAAATCATTAAGCATCAGATCAGTATTGCCGGGTATGGCATTCTGGGGGCGAGGCCCACATTACATCAGATCAATTTCTGCCGGGTATGGCATTCTGGGGGCGATGCCCACATTACATCAGATCAGTTTCTGTCGGGTATGGCATTCTGGGGGCGAGACCCACATTACATCATATCAGTTTCTGCCGGGTATGACATTCTGAGGGTAAGGCCCACATTACATTAGATTAGTTTAGTCCGGGAATGGACAAGTCCGGGAATGGACACGTCGAGAATGGCACGCAGGGAATGGCACTCCGAGAATGGAGATATAGTCCGGGAATGGACAAGTCCAGGAATGGACAGGCCGAGAATGGCACACCGGGAATGGAACTCTGAGTATGGAGATTATAGTCTAGGAATGGACAAGTTAGAGAATGGACACGCCGGGAATGGAACTCCGAGAATGGAGATATAGTCCGGGAATGGACAAGTCTGGGAATGACATGTGGAGAATGGCACGCCGGGAATGGCACTCCGAGAATGGAGATATAGTCCGAGAATGGACACGCTGAGAATGAGACGCAGGGAATGGCACTCCGAGGGAATGGACCACATCACATCAACGATTCGGGAATGGACTACATCACATCAATGGTTCGGGAATGGACCACATCACATCAACGGTTCGTGAATGGACCACATCACATCAACGGTTCGGGAATGGACCACAACAACGGTTCGAGAATGGACCAGAGGTCAAAGCACCTCAAACATCATATCAACTCAACACGGCAGGTAGACTAGGTAGCAGCTGGCGAGCCAGGTAAGTGAAAATGCATTGCACGTACTTTGATAGGAATTGTCATTGTCACACACTGCACAAGTCCCATCAAAGTGGGGGTGACTGTAGGCATTGCATTTTTTCATATCAGCCCGATGATGAGTCTCGTATGGAGGCACTATCTCTTTAGTTGTGAAAGCCGCGGGAAACGGACGTTGGAAGGGTAACATTGGAAATTGGAATTTTTGTTGGATTTTATCTAGTTGTTTGACTTCGGTTGCTTGTTGGACTTCCGTTTCAAATCTTTTCTTAGGCCCAAACCCCTATAAACCACTTACCAAACCATAAACCAAATCTAAACACCCAAGCCTACCTAAATGACCAAAGCCCACGCCCCTGGAGCCTTATTCATGCCCATAGCCCTTTTAATTAGGTAAATACACACATGCTTAAATCTTGTAAAATCCATTTCTAATTAAAAGAAATCTCCTAGATCCCTTACCAAATCAAATCCAATCACAATCCTAAAATAGGAGATTTATTCCTTATGAGAAACCAATTAGAATAAATGCCACCATCAATGGAGATTCTATCCTATTTGAATAAGGAAAGCCTCCCCTTATTTGCCTATAAAAAAAACCATTCACAACCCTAGCACACATATCTCACATTCACGCCTAAGACACTCATCCAAGCCCTCCCTTGCACGTCCAAAGACCTTTTCAAAGCCCCATTGCCGCACCTTCAAGCCAAGACACCCTAACTTTACCGTGAACCTTCTTCCACCCTACACCTTCACGCCATCACAATAACTCCCTTCTCTTTGCCGCAACTTGAGCCACCTTTCACAGCCCTATTCACAGCAAAACAAGCCTTAAACACAGTCCTAAAGTCACACAAAACAGCCCCAAATACTGCCCCTCACTGCACGCCAAAACAGAAGCCAAAACGTCCCTCACTACCCACCTAAACTGCCGCATTCTGCCTCCCTGTTCTGCCCAGTTTTTGCTACAATTTTAACCCATAAAATAGTCCAGAAAACACCTAAAAACTGCACTAAAAAACTGCACAAAGACCCCCTAAAAAATCCCCCAAAACCGTAGCCAATTAGCCCTCCAAACCGCCCAAAACAGTCCCCAAAATGACCAAAACAGTGACCTGAACTGTAGCAGCGAAACAGCAGCCCGAACATCAAAACAACAAGGAAAGACATTGAGTAAACAAATCGGAAAAGTAGCGGACCATTCACCCTTCCAACGGATGTGTAACGCCCTTTTTTGAGATGATAAAAGAGGTTAGACCTGAGGGCACCTTTTTACTTATCTTCTTTCGTTTTATTTTATTTATTTTAAAATATTATTGCATGAGAATATTTTGAGGCATGATGTGATTGTTGGATGGGTGGAACGTGTGTTCCCTTTTGTGGTATATAGGATGGAAACGCGGACGTAAATTCCGTAGCCAAATCAAAATGGACGGTAGTGCGGTTTATACTCGGGATACAACGCCACGTACCACTCAAGAGACACATGTTTCGTTCCATCCAAATTGTATTTAAGCATGTTAGAGTTTATAGGTATTTATTTATTATTTTAAGCATGATTTAATTTGGTTTTGTTATTTAATTTCTAAGCATGATTATGTTCTTTTTACGCATGATATTTCGTTTAATTTATGTTTATGTTTAAATAGTTATTTGTTATTTTATTTTGATGGTTCAATATGCTCATTGTGTTCTATTGAGTATTTACTGTTTAATGACTTATTTTCTAAGCATGCAAACTTAGATTAGGAATTATTTTGATAAATGCATTAGATCTAAGTTACCTTTGAGTATATACATTGCCTAGATTCGGTTAGTTTATTGCACAAATCATATCATTAAAAGTGGCATAAGTAAGGGACCATTCCGAACCAACGATTTGAGGTCTTCCTTGCGAGGGGTGAGTGCGGCCTTAAACTATTTTCCCGGTTCATACCGGGTGGCGACTCCATTATTCTCCGGTTTAGTCCCTCACGGGCTACTTCGTACTCCCACTAGGCCGCGAGCCTAGAACAGCATACATCACCCAAGTTCTGTGTCCTACAGTCTGGCGACTCCACTATTCTCCGGTTTAGTCCCCTGCGGGCTACTTCGTACTCCCACTAGGCCTACATCCTACAATAGGTCAAACCAACCTAGATATCTCAATTAAGCTCTGTAATTGTTTTTATGTGCTCAATATGGTATGATTTTTCTTTTCTTGTCTCTTTTTGCTTTTTTTTGTATTTTTCTTTCTTTTTTAACACACCTACCCTTTAAGGTAGCATTTCTCCTCATGGTGGTCCTAATACTCGCCCATGGGTAGCTTCACGCTTATCAGTTATATGCGGTTAATTTTTTTAGACTTTTTCTTTTTATTTTTAATCATACCACACATCATAACACATGCAAATCATGATAGACATCAAAGAAAACGGTCATTCATCGACATGCAATTTCTTTAACTAGTCACCTTGCTAACTACTCAGGCTTTCACTGTTAAAAACCTATAATTAAGTGCTTACGAGTCTAACATAGATAAACTACTCAAAATGTCATATAAAAGTACATTAAATGACTTATCGTTTCTAAGATTTCACCCTAAAGCAAACAATATCATCACTGGACTTATGCTTAACTATTAAGGGCTAAAAACAAACAACACAAATTTTTTTTAATAAAAATATATTTATGACAGGTATTATCATGCGCATGCATACACCCTCACACTTAAAACTTGCATTGTCCTTAATGTAAGATAAATGTGAAGAAAAAGGATTAAGGAGCAACACTAATAGGCGCTGAGTTGATCAGGTTCCTACTGGTGAGACTTTGGCTTGTGTGGTTGTGTAGGTTGTGCTAAAACTTGCAAAAACACTCATGCAAACAATAAAAATAAAACAGGCAATTAGCACACAATAAAACTAAATAAATAAAATAGAGTAAAATAAATAAATAAATACAGATGCAAGGGTTGCCTCCCCGCTAGTGCTAAGTTTAACATCTTTAGCCAGATGTAACCACTTAAGCTGTTCATGGTGGCTTTCATCTAGCATATTGCTGAAGCATAAGAGGGAATTTTTGTCTAGCCGCGGCAGTTTATCCACTGATCCTCCATGGTCTGGTGGCTGAAATTTGGTACTGCACATAAGGAAAATTTCGCTCAATCTCCTTTTTAACCTCACAGGTATCATCTTTAATTGAGCATTAACTCTCATTTTCCTCCTTTTTCTGGTCTTTGGGACCAGTTTCAGTTCAGGAGGACTTGATTCAGGTTATAAAGAGGCTGTTTATGGCTGGACTGTTTCTAGCATAGATGAGTAATGACACTCACCCTCACCTTGTGATTGTTTTTCAAAATTTAGATCTAGAAATCTTACTGTGGGCCTAAGTTCTTGTGGGAAATGTACTCTTGATTGGAAATGTGGCACTAGTTCTTCCTGAGTGGTACCTAGACCACTATCTTTGGGGTCATCTATGGTATTGGACGTGTCCTACAAGCCTACCTCCTTAACACCCCTAGTGAATATAACATTAACATCATTTACATTGGCTGCTTTGTGATCAGCCTGTGCCATGTGTTGGCCATGTGGATTTGGTTGAGTCTGAGATAGGAATTTTCCTTATTCGTGCACACTCAAGATATTAATTAACTTAGAGATTTAACTCTTAATCTCCTTATTATCTTCAGCTACCTGAGTTATCAATGACTCAAATCTTTGATTTGTTTTACTCTGGGTCTCCACAAATGCTTTCGGGGCCTCTACAGTTGCTTTTTGGGCCTCTATGAATGCTTACATAGTATACTCTAAAGAGTTCTTAGGAATGGCATGTGTGTGATACTGGGGAGCATTATAATCTATAAGTGGTGGTGTCTGATTAGGCTGATGAGACTCTTATCTCCAACTAAGATTTGGATGGTTCTGCCAACTAGAGTTATAGGTATCTCGATATGGTGTATAAGGCTTTTGATACGTCCCTAATGCATGACATTGTTCTTCATATGTCCTTCTCATCTCACCATATATCGGACACTCTTGGGGTTCTAGATGGGTGACTGAATGTATGGTCTTGCTATCTCTGGCTTGTAAGGCTCTTATCTGTCTAGTTAATAACTCAACATGTGCCCTAAGACTGTCATCTTCCCTAAAGTGATGTACGCTCCTGCTAGAAGAAGTGTGTATCCTATCAGTGTTATCTAAGGCATTGGGTCCAGTCCAAGTATGATATTTCTTAACTAGTTCATCTAAATACTCGAATGCCTCACCAGGGTCCTTTCTTAAAAACTCACCATTACACATAGTCTCAAAAACCTGACGCTCTTTACGTGTTAGTTCGTCATAGAAATAGCTCACTACGCGCCAATTCTCATACCCGTGGTGAGGACAACTAGCTAGCATCTCCTTATACCTCTCTCACGTTTGATAAATGGTCTCATTGTCTTTTTGGGAGAAGGTAGGGATTTGTCTTTTCAAGGCATTCGTCTTATAATGTGGGAAATATTTATTAAAGAATGCCTGTGTCATCTCACCTTATGTTCCTATTGACCTAGGTATTAAAGAATACAACCAGCTTTTAGCTCTATCCTTAAGGACAAATGAGAAGAACTTAAGTCTAATTGTGTCGGTAGTTCTAAATGGGTCATGGAAAGTAGCTACAACTTCTTCAAACTCCCTAATGTGCACATAAGGATTCTCGCTCTCTAACCCGTGAAAAGTTGGAAGATATTATATCATTCCAGATATAAATCTATGTGTGGTGTATTAGGGGGAAACATTATGCATGATGGTGTAGCTGTGTGAGTTGGGTGGAAGTACTCTTCAAGAGTCCTCCTGGGTGGTCTCTCGTATTCACTCATATTATATGAGCTAGACGCGGGTGGGGTGGCAAAAAGATTTTCAGACATGTAGTCAGAGTCAGAGTCTTCTTCTTCAGCCCTAACAAATCTACCAATCTATCCATATGTCTAGACACGCAATTAAAGCTCAATTAATACGGGAAACAAAAATAAAATAGAAAAATAAATAAAATATAAAGATAAACTAAAAATTAAAATTTAAACTAAAACTAAATCTGAAATAAAATAAATAAACACAAAAATAAAAAGAATTAATTAAAAATAAAAATCTAAACAAGACCTAAAAAAATTAAAATAAATTAAATAAGTAAATAAACTAAATAAGCAAATAGTAAATAAATAAAATAATAAAAAATGGAACGAAGTTATCGCTTCGTTGTTAAACAAGCAAACCTGCTCTTTTAAGTTGTAAACCGTCTCCCCGGCAACGTCACCAAATTTTGATTACGCCCAAAAATAACGTGCGATTATCGCAGTATAGCTGGGATGTCGATTTCTCTGAGAGATGGTTACGGGAACTAATTTACTCAAACAAAAATGTTAACAGCAACTTAAATGAATAAAACGATGGAATTGATAATTAAAGTAAAGATAAATTAAATAATAATAAGATAATAAAAGATAACAGCAGAGATAAACAGCAAAGTGTCGGGAATCCCTATTGCATTAACTCATTTTTTTAGTTATTAATTCCTGTTATTAAGCAGTTGAGGGTTTCATATCCCAAACCAACAACCGGAAAATATTCAATTCTACTCATTGTAAATTCTAAGATAATTAATGATTATTTTCTCTATGTTAACAGCACATAAAAGTCATCGTTACGAGTTATATAACGTCGACAATATACCTTCAGGCAATACTACAGCAGAAAACCAACACATAAAATAACTTTTACCAGTCACAACTAAGTTTGCAAATCACATATAGAAGAAGCAAGACTGGATCTATATGGGATTTGACAAAACATAATTTCTGGATTCAAGAATCGAAAGATAATAGAAAATAACAACAATCAATTATATTAAACTTTAAAAGGTTCTTAAGAAATTAACAGCATAAATATAGAAATTAAAATACAAGAGTTCATCCTTAACTTTGCCTAAGAGCGTCGTGACGTGACCTTAGCTTTGCAGGATGCTACAAATGACTAGATCTCCTCGAGCAGATACAAATCGATATATTATGGGTCTCGTAACTCTTTCTAGATCAAAATCTATAGCCTTTTTAAATTCAGTATGCGGCTGATGCTCCCACGTACGTCTTTTAGGCTCTGAAACATGTTCAATTGCTCCATTCTCCTTGATCCATTGCGCCCTTTTAACAAAGAACAAAATGAATCTAATTAAGATTAAAATATATGATAATAAAGCTGAGTTAACAGTGTTTAAAGTACACTTCTGTGCACTTATCAATGCTCAAATGAAAATTTTCCCAACCCCAACAAATGAGATCTCCCTCCCCTTATATACTAACGAATATACAACACTGTTCTTATATCCTTATGATGTTAGCACTACAGGTTTCCAGCGATTTGACAAGCTCTATGCTCCTATTGTATCATCGAAAGCAAAACCTGCCCTCTGATTTCCTGTCACATCACGCTGTAAATACACTGTCATACTTTATCATTAATTGTGATAGCCTGAAAAGGGCCTCTGGTATGAAAGTACATGTTTAGGGGGAAAAATCCAAATTGTTCTGATCATAGGTTAGTCTCTAAGAGGTCGGTCAAATGGTCTGCCGAACTACCGAAACTACTACAATCTCGACCAAACATACCCAAGCTCATTATTCCGGTCTAAGGAGAAGCTAGAACTGAACCGAGCTACTGGGCTACTATGGTCGGTCTCGGCTCTGATGTTGTCGGCCTTTGAAACTCGAATCGTACTATATCCTCTGGTCGGCCAGATCCTGAAAAACCGAGTCTGGACTCTCTCTCTGGTCGAGTAGTAACCGATACTTTCAAGAATATTTATCCTTTTAAAAGGAGAAAATCCACTTCTGCCCTTGGCGTACCTCTAAAATATCTTGTCATAAAAAATACC